>VDFB02270651.1:367343093-367358681 GCA_007258455.2 Sequoia sempervirens
TGCATAACCACCCCATTTTTTTTTTGGTCAAAATGGGCCCCCCTTGTCTTTGTTTGTCCTTGGTGTTTTTGTTTGGGCCTTAGGAGTCCTAAGTCCTTGTTCCTTTTGTCTGGGGAAAGCAGAGCTGGAATGGAAATTGGATTCAAAACTTTGTGAAGGTTTCAAGTCTGGATTTGGTTATGGTGCCGACCCCGTTCTTGTTCATTTTCTTTGTCTGTTTGTTTCACCTTGTACTCTTGGGTTCATTTCTCCCTTGAGTTGTCTTTTGTTTGCTTGTGGTTTCTTTTCCTTTTGGCAGAAGCAGAATCGAAATCAGAACCAAATTTGGAACTTTGCAAAAAGTTGTGAATCCAGTTTTAGTTCTGATCCCACTCTCTTTGGTCTTCGTTGTGTTTTTGATGTCGTGTGTGTCTTGTTCGGGATCAGTTTCGTTCCAGTCTCGTTTCTATTTTTTTTGCCTTTCCTCATTTTCTTGTGTTGGTGTTCATTCCTTTGGCGGGAGTGGAACCAGAATCGGAACCAAATCTGGAACTTTGCAAAAAGTTGTGGATCTAGTTTTGGTTCCAATTCCACCCCTGTTCCTTTGTTGTTGTTTTCCTTGTTGCGGGGCTAGAACCGAAACTGGAATGGAAAGTGGATTTTACATCAAGTTCCTGATTCCATTTCAACTTTGCTTCCACTTCCACTTTACCTCTGACCTATGCAGATGTTGTGTACTCGTCCTATTACGATTTCACACCTGACCAACTACATTTATTGCATTAATTACAACCTCCTCACACGCGTGAAATGGCTTTTAAACCTTAATCAAGGTTAATTGGCTCATTATCTTGATTGCCTAAGTTTTTTTTGTGAACCAGAGTTGAGAAAGCATGAAAGAGGAGCATGATTTGGTTGAGGGTGAGCATCTGCAAGTGGATTCGGATTGAGTTTCATCCTATTTGGTAGTGTTTTGAGGTAGGTGGGTCTTCGCCCCGTTCTTTTTTTTTTTTTGTTTTCTCGTTTACCGTTCATGGTGTTTGTTGTGCGTTCACGAGACATTTCTTGTGAATCTTTGTGTGTTTGTGTTTGTGTTTCGCTTGCTTTTTTAGTTTTTGTTTTGTTTTCCCTTCTGTTTCCTATTTTCTTTTTGTCTTTTTCAGTTCATTTTTGTCAGTTTGCTATCATTTTCTCATTTTGGTGGTATTTGTATTGTCGTGCCCTAGTTTTCACTTAGGGATTCATTTTTGAAGGATCTCACATGCTTTAAAAGGTTGAAAATCTGTTTGATGACCCTTCTAATTTTATTCCTGTGTTGATTCAATGGCTTTCATGGCAAGTTTTTGGTGCCCTAGTTTCTTGAGTCGACGGGTTGTGCAAACTGGGGTTTGTGTGTCGTTTCTTTGCAATATCACGCCCTAGGTGGCTCGATACCACCCTTATTTTTTCAACAATGAGGTTGCACCTTTATTCTAAGTCTCCTCGAGCCTTCCTGTGACCTTCGTCCTAAGTCTCTTTAAGTGTTGACTAAATTTGCTTCTTGTTAAGTAATAAGGTGGCGGAAGCAGAGCCGAGAATGAGCTTAACTCATAAGCATGTGTGTTGGAGTTTGGGTCTGATTTTGATCCCACTCTAAATAAGGTTTTGTCTCTCTTTTGTATCCTTTTCCTTTGGTGGAAGAGGAATCGGAATGAAAAATGGACTTGGAACTATTAAATGGTTCTAGGTCTAGTTTCCATTCTGATCCCAGTTTTGATTATGACCCTGACCTCGATCTTGCCTTTTTTAGATGCTTTCTAATTCCTAATCTCTTCCTGGTTCCACCTCTAATAAGTTTCAAGTTTCACTAAGTATGAAAGGCTACCTAGGGAAGGACAAGGCAATATAAAAGGTAATCTTTTAATGTTGATTTTCATGCTTTTTATTGGTCTAATTCAGGGTTGTTTTGCAGGAGTAAGCAATGTTAGGAGCATCTGGAGAAGTTTCACAAGTGGAGGGCCAGGCTGCCGAGGGTTCAAGGCATGTCAAGCCTAAGAAGATAAAGGTGGAGCAACTTCCCTATACCTTAAGATGCAAGCACAAGGGTGCTAGTCTCACTACAAACAAGTTAGACTCAGATTAGGCTGATATCACCGATACAAATCTAGGCTCGTTCAACTATGAGGAGTTGTCAGCAGATATTTTCTCTAAAGATATAATTGGAAGAACTTTGAGGATAGCCCAATCTGGGCTGGCACATTTGACTATTTTCCCATTATCAGTACAGTGCCTATAGCCTATAATCACAATAATGTGTGGACATTCAAGGTAATGTAATCATTGATCTCTCCCCACAAATGATGAAGTTTATGTTCAATGCACCTACCCCTTAGAACCCTAAGTTGTTGAATGAGATAGAGGCATTGCAATTGTTCAACAACCATAAAGAAACCAATAGGGCTCACATGAATAAGAAATGGTTAAAGGTTGAAAATAAGTCTCTAACTAAAGTGTCAAATCAACATAAGAGGGGAGAGTTCCAAAAGGATATTGATGATTTGATCATGATGTTGTCCAGGGTATTTGGGAAAAGAGATTTTGCATGCTTCAAGGGGTGGATGTTTCCTTTTACTGAGGAAATTTTGGATGGAAAGCAACAATTTGATTGGGAAATGATCTTGTCGGATAGCCTACATAATCAAATTATTAAGGTGAATCAAATAAAGACCGTCTTCATGAATTCATATGTTGTATATGCTACTACAAGGATGGGTATATTTCTTGGGTTAAATGTAGTGGGGACATTAGGGGAAGCTCCTGGATAGAAGAAGGCATGGGAACATTATGATCAATTAACCTTGCAAACATTAGAGCTACATTATAGAAGAGTTAATGATGCATTCCTTTATGACATCATTAACCAGCTAACTGGAGATGCTGGATACAGGTTGAGTAGAGATGCCATGGCTTTTATTGCTAAATGGGGACGTTGGTATATCCAATACCCCAAGATCTCTTACTTTTGGTTGGCAGGATTTGATGGACATCCTAACCTACTCCCAAGATTTTGCAATGATAGGATTGTCCTCATGGAGTTCATATATCAGGCCTTGGCACTGTCAATGCCAAATTTGTAGGTAAACATAAAACATGATGCCACAAGTTTCCCATGAAGTTGGGGGAATACAGTTGTGCTCATCTTGTGGCTGTAAAAGTAGTATGTGATGAGTTGAGTCACTTAAGGTTGGGATTGTACACATCCTGGAGGGATTTTGATCCAAAACATAAGATGAATGCTATGCTTCCTGCTGTTTTTTAGAAGCATTTTAATATATTGGAAGATTTTTGGATGGATTTGCAAGATGAGTATGATGTCAGAAAGAGAAGTTATGAAAGGTTTCCTATTCCATTGATGATTGAGTTTCGAGTAAAAGAGGAAATTCTTGATACACTATCTGATGATGGTATGGTTTTGGATCTTGTCTATGAGGCAGAGAACATTGGTACCAAGAGCTTGGACCCCATCAATTAGGATGAGGAAGAATTTATTGATATTAAATAGATTTCTAGGATAGCCATGTTTAGGAGTATCCAATGGGTAGTGATGAGGATAATGGAGCCAAAGGCTACAACTTCAAAGAAGAGGAAAGCACAAGGCACCCAAGGATACAAGAGAACAAAGAGGAGAATAGCTCCTAAGGAGCAATTAGAATATCTCCCTCCTAGCTTTGGAGGAGAGGCTAGTCCAAAAATACCTTCCCTAGATACTCATGAGCCACAAGGAGAAGAAGCTACTACTGTTGGTGAAGGAACTTCATGTCAACCTCTCCTTCCAAAAGATTCCACTAAGGAAGTTCCTCAAGGAAGCCTTCATGATCAGGCTAAAAGGGATAAACAGAAGGAAATGGAGGTTGAAATTCAAGACATTAATTATGATTCAGAGGCCACACAGTTAGATGATGAGCTTTCCAAAGTTGTATTTGTTGAGAACATTGGAGGTGTTGATAAAGAGTATGTTTTAACTGAAGAGGATCAATGGAAATTGTTTGAAGATGCCAAGAGAGAAACAAATTCCAAAGCACAAGATGAGGCACTTGCAAAGTAGAAAGAAGTCGATACCAAGGCACAAGATGAAGCACTAGCCAAACAATAGGAATTAGAAGGTAAGGCCAAAGTTGAAAAGCTTGCGAGGTAGCACAAGGAGAAAGAAGATCTCCTACAGTAGCAAAAGGAATCAAAGCTGAAACTCAAGAAAGAGATAAGCTAGCTCTATTGCAGAAAATCCATGAGATGGAAGAAGAAAAGGCTCAACAAAGAAGAGAGAGAGAAGCCCTTGAAACAAAGTTCAAGGCTATAGAGAAAGCTTGAAGAAAGAAGGACGAAGAGGACCTCTTGCTGAAGAAGTTGGAAGCAGAAGAACAAGTTGAGTATCAGCAAGAGGTAGATAAAATGTGGGATAGATTCAAATAATTAGAGAAATAAAGAGATGAAATGTATGAGTAGAGGAGATTAGAGGAGGAAAGGGAGAAGGCTGAAAATGAAAGGCTCGCAAAAGAAGCTGCAGAAAATGAGCAACAACAAGAGGTTGATTCTCAACCTAAGGAAACCATTCTACAACCACTCTCCTCTACCACTACTTCTTCCTCACAACTGGGGGTTACTACTCTTGTTGCCCCAATGTGGTTGAAGCTCGACCTAGAAAAGAAACAAGTAGTCTAGACCCAGTCTTTGAACTGGGATGACATGATGAAAGAGATTGAGAAGGGGAGGTCTAAGAAAAAGGCTAGAGTCCTTCACTCCACTAGGCTGACTGATGCTGGAGAGATCGTGGTTGAGTGTGCCATTCTAATGGTAGACAAGGGAAGATAAAAGATCCAGTTAAGTGATTATCAACGACGGACTGTGAACTTGGGAAGACCTACAAGAAATCAACAAATGGACTTAATTGATATTGTAGCCTCCTCCACCAAGTGAAGAATGGTAAAAGACAAGCAAAGGAAAGATGAACTCAAGGCTTAATTAGATCAATTACATAAATTCCTAAAGGACCTATCAAAGTTATAAAGCCCATGATGATGCATTAGATTTGGTTGGTGACATGAATTCACATGTTGAGGATCTTGGTGCACAAGAGGAAAAATATAGAGAACATATAAAGAAGTTGAAGGACATCAATAAATTTTCAAGACAAACTTTGTTGGAGCAATCCATCCTTGAGGAGGATAATGTAGACTTTATGGAAAATACCTTCAATATTATTAGGTTCCGGTCCTTAATCATTTTTTATCATAGGAATGAGGTACAAGAGGCTACCAAATATTTGAATGAACAAGTTGAGGAGTTGGGAGTAGTCATTGCCATGCTTGTAAATGAAGACATTCCCCTGAAAGATGGCTTCCCTCTTGACAAGCTTAAAGAAAAATGGAATAGTAGGTTTGAGGAGGCAATGCACAAGGGGGATGATGGGGATGACTTGTTGATTGCTAGACTAATGGATATCAAGGAGGAGATAAAGGCTGCTAGAAGAGAGCTTATTAAACTTGGGGATATGCAAGAGTTTGCTTCTGCATAATTGAAAAGGATAAAGTTTGTAGACAATTGGGTAGATGGGCCAGATGAAGATATGCTCCAACAAGTGCTTACTAGCTATGATGAATACATGTTTGAGTAGAACACATAGGAATAAAGTGGCAGTGGAATATCCTATTCCTGATGGACACTTAATGATATGGTTTGGTGGATAGCTCTCTCTCTCTCTCTCTTATTTTGCAGGATCATGACATGACTTCAACTAGGGACTCCCAATAGTTTTTCCTTCCCTCTTTGTGCATCAGATTTTTGACAACTAAGTCATCAACAAGCAAACTGAAGATCAGTAGGACAATCATCTCAGGCAGCTCCAGTGATTCCCCAGATTTGTGGATCTCATTCTTTTGACTGGAGAAATTAGTGCTAGGGCTGGTCTATATGTAATTTTTCTCTCCATATTGTAAAGGTCAGCTAATTGAAGAAGGATTAGCATCCTAAGGAGAAAGTTAGGAGAATTTTTTTTATAGTTTCAGAAACTCTTTTTATAGCTTATGCAAAGACACTTAGATATTTTACAATTTTCAATATAGTTTTATGTAATTTTTAAGTTTCAGTCTTAATGGTGATGTCAATGAACAATAGTCATTCGTATGCTAGTGAATGTTGTGTATAAATGTCTCTTATTTCGTGAAAATCAATAGAATATTTTGAATCTGAGGCTATTTTCATTGAGTTATTTGTGAATGAATTTTTCTATGTTCATTGATCTATGAATTTTAATGATGAGTTGATGATATGTTCTTGTTAATTTTGAAGTTTATGAATTGTGAACGATCTATATGTCTTGAATTTGAATTATGAATGAATGCAATGGTATAGATTATGCTATAGATTTTATCATTTTATGGTTTAGTTATTTGGAAACAATGCTCATTATGAATTTTGTATGTCTAAATTGAAGGAAATTTACATTCAGGTTTTGTTGTCCTGAGCCCTATCCTATCTTTTGATATTTGTTTACACCCCCCCAAACGTAGATTGATTTATATGATGCAATTTGTATTCCTTTTACTAGAAGACCCCTTGAACATTACAATTGCATAGGCCACTGAACAACATCAGTACAGTTGAGAACCAACTACAAAGACCTTGGGAGATAGGTTGCTTTAGGTCATCTATCTTTTTTAGGAGAAATAGGATAGAAATATTTTGTTTAACATTGTTGTGTTAAATTGACCATCAATAGGACAAATTTTGTAAGAAAATTTTACAAAGCCCTACCATAGCTTTAAAAAATTACCAAAAGATTAATCAAAACCATTCTCCCTACATCTATTGTTGCAATCTATTAATAGGCACTTGGTTGATTGTAACATTCCACGCCCTTCAATACGATCTCTGAACAATGGGAGCTTTGATACAGGGTAAAAACATTTATCAAAGAAAAAAGTATGTAAAATCTTTGACAGTTGGACATTACACTATCATAATTTATTACATTTTTATAGGCTACACATCAGCTCATTTAGGGTTAGGGTCATGTCCATCTCCTTTCTCTGCATGACCCAAACCAAATAAAAAATGTGTTGTTTTTAGGGTTAATTTCCTTGAAGACTCATGAGTGTAACATGTGACATAGGGTTTCTAAAATAAATCAGATCCTCTAAGATGCCATGCCTATCGAATAGTTGTATAAGGATAAAATAATAAATACAAATGTAAATTTTGAAAATTATAATTGTGATTTTTTGATGAAAAAAATTATATAAGTATATGTAATGATTGTGTCCCTTGTTGTCTGAGGGTGGAATCTCAGTTTATTAAGGAAGCCCCACATAGTTTGAATGTGTTGTTGTTCATAAATTATGAGATATGATCTAAATTTTGTTAGTGTGTTGTGGTTTCAAATAATTTTGTCAAACATTTAGACTGCATATCAATAATGTCAAACCTAAGAAGGGGAAGTTATTAAAAAATTGTCTCACAGATATTGCTTTCAATTCCAACATGCCCCGCAAGTCTCATTTGTATGATGCCACAAAAATTGGAGAGGATGACATAGTAGAAACTCTGGGTTTTTCTTCAGATGAAGATGACAAATAAAGTGTATGAAGACGACTCTGCACTTGAAGATCGTGAAAATGATAGTGAAAAATATCTTGAAGATGGTCATCACCTTGCGAAAAATCAAATTGGGAAGAGTGGAAAGGTGAATGGCAATTTCTCAAATGCAACAAAGTGACAAGAAAATTAAAAAACTAGGAAAAAGAAGAATTCACAAAAGAAATAGCAATTTTCTCGAGATAAATCTTGATGAGATTAAGTTACAAAATAAGCTCAACAGTTTTATTGTGTTTTCCAGTTTAATTTGTCACCCATTTCTTACTAAACATCATATCTATTCATAACTAAGTTGCAATTAAGTCATCTAAAAATACATAAATGGTCAAGAAAGAGTTGGTTATTACATACAAACCAAGCATTAAATATGTGACTGTTTATGAGCAAGTGCTTTAGTAGCTCATTTATGTAATTAATACATATATCATGGTTTATCTTGATATCCTGTCATATTTGAACAATCTAATTCTTTAGGTAAACAATCATCTATAATGTCTATTTTGATGTATTTTAGCCTTAAGTTGTATCCTCCATTAATGCCTTTTAGAGCCTCCTCTAGAACTTTTTTTTTTCTCATATATGCTTTGTAAATTTTATTTATATACCTTGATATTCAACAACATGATATCACCAATATGATTGTTAGGAGCATGATAATGCATGTGAGCAATCAATGATATGATGTCCCCAAGGTCATAAAATAATTTCTAGGAATATGATTTAGCAAGAAAGAACTCAATGGCATATGTGTCGATAATGTGGGAACATGTGTATGTTAATTAATACAATCTTTGTTGATTATTTTTCTTAAAATTTGTTTAAAAGTTTTATTTGTGACCTCCACTTGTCCATTACCTTGTGGCTAATTAAAAGAAGGAAAATATTTTTGTACATGGAATTTTTCCTTACAAATTTCTTCAATTCTTTGTTCTTAAAAGATGCTTTCCTAACAATCATAATTGTAGATGTCAATCTAAACATAAAGATGAGATTATTTATTATAATGGCACAAATATCAGCCATCACAATAGACTTCAAAGATATGGCCTCAACCCATTTTGTAAATTAATAGTAGCATTAATGATAAATGTATGTCCCTCACAAGAGCTTAGGGAAATTTTTTCCACCAAATCTAATCCCCATGTAGAAAATGACCAAGGTGATGTTAAGAGTGAGAATTGGAGGTAAACCTAGAGAAAGAGAAATAAAATCTCTCTTTACCACTTATGCAACTTTATATTATGTTCTCTCCACATCAAGAATAAAAGGTCAAAGTTCTCTATATTTTACTTCTACTCTTGGATTGACCTCATCTACTGCACAAATTTACCCAAAAAAAATACTTTTTTTTTCACATCGACCTTCCACACCTCTTTGGTGTACCCATTGCACACCAAGGTGCAATTGCTAGTTATTCTTTATTTTTACAATCTTTTAAAAACTTTAGTGGAGAGTATAAGGGACCCAATCACATGACCAACATTTTTAATTTTTTCATCTTTTCAATCTTTTTTATATCAAAATAAACAGAATTAAAGAAAATTACAATGTACAGCTGCATGGACAGCCATAGAAACGAACGGGAAGATACAATGCTCAGCTTAGAACAGCTCAGGTAACCGGTTGTAGACCGTAACCAATCCTTTAACCGGTTATAGGAGATGGTTTTGCCACGATGCCCACTAGTCATGCTTGTCCACCATCAGAATTTTTGGGATATTTTACAGTCATTATCTCCTTCACCTAATTCCGTTGATATTTTACAGATATTTTACAGTCATTATCTCCTTCACCGAATTCCGTTGATATTTTACAGTCATTATCACCTTCACCTAATTCCGTTGATATTTTACAGATATTTTACAGTCATTTTCTCCTTCAACGAATTCCGTTGATATTTTACAGTCATTATCACCTTCACCTAATTCCGTTGATATTTTACAGAAGGACGATAAGCTTATCCACGTGGAATCTGAGCTCCCACGTGCTACACGAGATCTTTGGTGACGGAAGTAGGGGTGGTGGACCGCCAGTGCTTTATTTCAATAAAAGGACAATAAGCTTATCCACTTCGGATCTGAGCTCCCACGCGCTACACGAGATCTTTGGTGAACTGAGAAGTAGAAATGTCTTCTGCCTCCTCCTCCGCCCTGTCGGGGGCTCTCAAAGCTCTGGCAGGCAATCCCTCGGATTTCTTGACGAAGAACGCGATTGTGTTTTCCCCAGTAAGTGTGCCTCCTGTATACCGTTCGGACGATGGCTCGTCGTTCAGATCTGGAAAGGCCGGTGTCAAACTGGTTCAATCTCCGACGGCCACCACCACTAACAATCTCCAATTCGTAGCCATAAAAGATCTGACAACTGACAAGGAAGCCGTAGATGCCTTCGTGCTGGCGTACAAGAACGACAATGTGAACGACGATGTCCCATTTGTGGACATTCCCACGAAAGCCTATGCGGCGAACACCTTCCTGTTCACTGTGGGTCTCACCGGCTGCTCGGTGATCGTCACTCGCTTGGACAACAACACCTACCGGGTTTTCCACGACAGTCGTATGGACAGCGCCGTCCTCTACAACAACGTACAAATGCGCGTGGACTTCAACGATTACCGGATCGGCGGCCGCTACCTCTCTCGCACAGGGAATGCGATCACCTTAATGCTCTTCCAAGGCGGAGCATGGAAGATGTTTCTGCAACGTCAGCTTCCGCAACCAGATACGAGTAAGCCAACCTGGGAAGTTCATGCCGTTAAGCAGACGGGCCCTGTGACTGCAGAAGCGCTTCAGAAAGTATTCAATGACAACCGCGCCACCATTCAGAATAGGGTCAAGGCCAATGGACAGAATTTGAAGGTAGGTGGCAATCTCATTGCCGGTGCTGTTGACGGCGTCGTTGTAGGGGTGGCGTACAACGCGCAGGCGATTAGTGGGTGGAAGACTCTGCGCAGCGCCATCAAAAGCAAGATCGGTATTTATCACCAGGATCCCAAAAGGAACACCACTCTCAAGGATACGTATGATCGTTTTGCGGACGACAACAGTGCTTCGGAGCAAATAGATAAGACGTGGATCTGGTTGCAGATCAAGAACAGAGCTCGAGCTCAGCAGCACTAGATACGAGGTTTCCATCCTTTTCTTTCATCTTCCGTTCCTGTTAACGTCTGTGCTTCTTCTATACTTATTCATCTCCTCCCACCAACCGCTTAGGAAGCAACAAAACCAGGAGCCAATATACACGTGTTCCCTATGTACCGTGTTTTTACTTCTATGAATAAAATAAATTGAATATCAATAGTTATTTCTGGATTCGATTGTGTTTAAGCTTTGAATCAACTTTCGGATGAATCTGAAATGTTGATTCAAAAGCTTAAACACAATCAAATCCAGATATAACTAATGATATTCTTATGAATTGTGGAAATCTAATAGCATTAAAATAAATTGAGTTTAATTACATCAAAATAGTTTATCTCAATAGTTCATGGGATAATTTCTTTAAACACTTTTTTTCCAATTTATATTTTGATTTTTGATTTAATTTTTTAATTTTTTAATAATATTTTTAAAATATAAAATAATAGCAATTGATAAGGCACAACACTTGCTGAATGTTTTGCAAATGGGGTTGCAAGGTAAGTGGGCTTAACTTTGGAGAAAACTATGTGGTTAAGCGTGTTTGAGCTGGAGTAGTACTGGGATGGGTGACCTCTGGGAAGGCCCAATGCTTCACTTCTATGAGCATCACCTAGATGCAATGAGTGCTAAGTGGACCATTCATTATCATGGGAGATGGGTTCTTGTGTACCACTACTCATGAAACATGGGTCAATGAGTTTGATTTGTATAACTACACGGTTGAATCTTGATAGCAATATCACAATTTGACACACTATGGAAAATACCTCCTACTTATCAATTGATAAGCTAAAGGGGCTCTATAATGAATGGTTCATAAGGAAAAACACTTGCTGACGGTTTTGCAAATGGGGTTGCAAGCTAAGTGGGCTTAACCTTGGAGAAAACTCTGTCGTTAAGCGTGCTTGAGTTGGAGCAATAATGGGATGGGTGACGTCCCAAGAAGGCCCAATGCTTCACCTCTATGAGCATCACCTAGATGCAATGAGTGCTAAGTGGACTATTCATTATCATGAGAGATGGGTTCTTGTGAACCACTACTCATGAAACATGGGTCAATGAGTTTGACTCGTATAACTACACAGTTGAGTCTTGATAACAATATCAAAATTTGACACGCTGTGGAAAATACCTCCCACTTATCAATTGATGAGCTATAATGAATGGTTCATAATGCACAAAACTTGTTGAAGGTTTTGCAAATGGGGTTGCAAGCTAAGTGGGCTTAACCTTGGAGAAAACTCTGTGGTTAAGCGTGCTTGAGTTGGAGTAGTACTGGGATGGGTGACCTCTTAGGAAGGCCCAGTGCTTCACCTTTGTGAGCTTTACCTAGATGCAATGAGTGCTAAGTGGACCATTCATTATCATGAGAGATGGGATCTTGTGAACCACTCCTCATGAAACATGGGTTAATGAATTTATCTCGTATAACTTCACGATTGAATCCTAATAGCAATATCACAATTTGACATGCTGTGGAAAATACCTCCTACTTATCAATTGTTGAGCTAAAGGCTCTCTATAATGAATGGTTCATAAGGCATAACACTTGCTAAAGGTTTTGCAAATGGGGTTGCAAGCTAAGTGGGCTTAACCTTGGAGAAAACTTTGTGGTTAAGCACGCTTGAGCTGGACTAGTACTGGGTTGGGTGATCTCCCGGGAAGGCCTAGTGCTTCACCTTTGTGAGAATCACTAGATGCAATGAGTGCTAAGTGGACCATTCATTATCATGAGAGATAGGCTCTTGTGAACCATTACTCATGAAACATGGGTCAATGAGTTTGACTCGTATTTATTACACAGTTGAATCTTGATAGTAATATCAGAATTTGACATGCTATGGAAAATACCTCCTACTTATCAATTGAAGAGCTAAAGGGGCTCTATAATGAATGGTTCATAAAGCACAACACTTGCTGAAAGGTTTTGCAAATGGCCCATTGCAAGCTAAGTGGGCTTAACCTTAGAGAAAACTTTGTGGTTAAGCGTGCTTGAGTTGGAGTAGTACTACGATGGGTGACCTCCCGGGAAGGCCCATTGCTTCATCTCTATGAGAATCACCTAGATGCAATGAGTGCTAAGTGGACCTTTCATTATCATGAGAGATGGGTTCTTGTGAACTAGTACTCATGAAACATGGGTCAATGAGTTTGACTCGTATAACTACACGGTTGAATCCTGATAGCAATATCACAATAATAGCAATTGCTTTTCAATCAAGGTAATTTTTTATTTTTTTCATTTTTTATATGTTACTAATTTGATAATTTTTTTCTTTTCTACACACATATATATTCCAAAAAAAGGTTTTAGATCATATGCATTGTAGAACTTTTTTTCCTAGAGAAATTTCATTCTAAGATTTGGTGTTCCAAAGTGTGATCATAAAGATGGTATTGAAAATATGGACTCTATGATTTAGAAAATTCAACCACTTATTTATGAGTGTTTGTGTCTCCTATGACAAGTACATCTTTAATGGCATTTAAAAACCCTTCTCTTACCTCATCATCATCCTTAGGATGCAACTCTCCTAGGTTTTAATGCATACCACTTAGGTTTTTCACATACATAAGCATGCGAAGAGGGTGTTATCTTATCCTATTGGCTATATACTATAGGTCTTATTTGGCCCTCATAAAATTTTGTTTCTCTAACATAAATTATTTTTTTCTCTCTGAGCACATGCTATCAAATTTCTTATAAGCGTCTCCTAGATTATGAGTGTTTATACCAATATATCTTATAATTGCAATAACATAAACAATGAAATACATAATGTACCTACAAGAATTTTTATTAAAACAAAGCCATGAGAACTCAAACTACAAAGATTCATGTAAAATGATAATTTAAAATTTCAACATTCCTTATCTTGTTTGCATCGATCAATCATCACCCAATATGTTTTCTCAATTCTTTAGGTCCATCTGGTGGCTAATCTTCCATACTGGAGGAAAACCTTCAAGTACATTATTAGAAACAATATCCTAAAACTCATCCAACAATTCTGAAACCTCTAATGGTACCTCATTGGTATCTTCTTTATCAACCCTAGGGATCAATGCAAAACACATATGCTCGTGTCTCATACCTTCTAGGAACTTTCTTCCATCAACCAAACAGACCCTTGCATTACTGCATACCTTTTCTTTTTCCTCCTTCAAGGGTTTCAACTTATGATGAATGCCATTCTTTGTCAAGGAATAGGTGTTGGCATGTCCATCATGCACCGCTCGTCGATCAAATTCGCATGGTCTTCCTAACAACATATAACAAAAATCCATATGAATAATATCAAAAAACACCTCATCCTAATAGTTGGGTAAGTGCACCAAGATAGTTCCCAAAAAGGGGGCCTAAGTGGCCACTTTTTTTTTTTTTTTTCTGAAATCAAGAAATACTAACTTTGGACATGAAATTGATGATACTTACACAAATTTTTTTGAGATGGAACAAAAAGAAGGATTCAAGTGCTTTGAGTATACTTTCTAAACTACTAATTTATTTTTAAAATGGTTGAAATTAAGGGGTTCAAATGAGGGACGTACACAAATTGGTGTTGTTTTTGTCAGAAAAACATAACATAGCAACTCTTGTAAGACCCTCATATGGTGAACTTTTTTTTTTTTTTTAAATCATTACGGTTAGAAGTTAGGTAATAGTATGTAGTTGATGCACGATTTTTCTGATAATTTTTTAATGAATATTTTATTTTTTACTAATTTTCAAAGTGGACACTTCCTAAATAACAAAATTTTGGTCGTGCTACCCCTACAAATTTTGGAAACTAATTGAAATTTAAAAAAAAATAAAAATTGTAAAATGGAGTCTAGTTTCTAAAAATGTAATTTATTTGAAATTTTGATGAATGGTTAATTTATAACGAAAAAAACACCAAACACTATTTTTTGCCAAAAAAAAGGCATACAAACAAAAGAAATTATGGATGAACGACTTAACATTGTCAGAAAGTGAAAAAAATTACATTGTTGGATAGCTAAGAGAGAACCTAGCATTACCCAGATGTTCAATTTGTTTGATATTGAACCACATACAATCCTGACAGTGAACAAAAACCCGATTATGTGAAATATTGTAGAAATTGCAAAATCACGTCTTTGGTCATTGGGAATGCCCTACAATCCTTTGGGTTAGTATTCCAAGGAAAATGCCAATCCTAAGGCTTGGGGATTCCCAAATCAAGATATAACACGAGCGAGTTATAACTTGCTCACGTTATATGCCAGTTTTGACATGGTTTTTTGTTTGTGGGGAGCATGTCTAGCAAGACATAATGTGAGTGTGGTATAACATGCTCTCGTTATGTCTTGCTTTTTTATTAAATGCATATTGAATGTATGTCTATATGCACATGTATGCTTGTATGTCATGTATCTATGTATGCATGTATGTGTTCCTGTATGTATCAATGCATGTATATTGTATGTATGCATACTTGTATGTAAGATTGTATATACGTGCATATACATTATGCTTGTATGTATGTAGGATTGTATGTACATATGTATTATGCTTATATGTATGTATTTATGTATGTCTTTAGAGGGAGGGAGAATTTTCAGAGAGAGAGAGAGGGAGAGAGGGAGAGGTGGTGGAAGTGAGAGTTGAAGAGAGGGAGTGGGAGAGAAGGGGTTGGAGTGAGAAGGACCTAGCTAGGTAGCATGGGAAGGATAAAGGGTGTGAGAGAAGAGATAGACAGATAGAAAGAGATTTATGTAGGTAGGGTACGGAAGGGAGAGACTTGAGAATGTGAGGGGAGGTGAGAAGGATAAAGGGATAAATTGAGAGTTTAAGAAAGAGGGAGTGGGAGAGAAGGGG
>VDFB02270651.1:367372746-367451362 GCA_007258455.2 Sequoia sempervirens
ATAGAAATGGGGTACCACAGTCGGTTGAGAAGGTAGGGGCAACATATGCCTCATAGAAATGGGGTGCCACGGTGATGACCGTGGCACCCCATTTCTATGAGGCATACGCTGCCCCTACCTTCTCAACCCTACCACATTGGAAAGCTAGTGAGTGAGCTAGCTTTCCAATGCTCCAATGACCATGGCACCCCATTTTTATAAGGCATACGCTACCCCCACCTTCTCAATCATACTGCATTGGAAAGCTAGTGAGTGAGCTAGCTTACCGACTCTCCACTAGGAATCAACTCAATATGGTAACTCTCAATGAAACCTCATCAGACCATGACATGAACCTTTTCAGGAACCCATTTGGACAAACTTTGACTTACTCAAAATCCACCTATGATCACTTTAGACCAGAGCACTCAAATTTCAATTTTTCACCATTTTAGGCTTCTAATTAGCCTCTTTTTCCAAAGCAACTATTCTTGAAACTCAATCAAACCCTATCAAACCTTGGTGAAGAAATTTAAATGTGTCAAAACCTCAAAATCCACAATCAGATCTCAAATATACCATCGTACAAAGGGTAATCCACAAAACCCTACTTTTTAGCCTAAACCCTAGGGGTTTATTGAAAAATGCCTCTCCCACTCTTTTGCAAACTTACCAACTATTCCAACAAGGCTTGTTACACCTGTACATGCTCAAAACATCATAACAAAACACTTTTCATTCATAAAACTCAAATTGACATACCAAAACCTTCAATTTTTCAAGGAAATCTCAAATTTCACCTTTAGGGCTTCACACCCAATCCACTATCAGACCTCCCAATTTCATTTATTTGAATGGAAAAATAATTTAGGAAGTAATATTCATCTCATTACCATGCTAAAGAAATGAAGAAGGAATAAACTAATAGACGAAGAGTATGAAACCTTCAAAGCAAAGGAGAGAGAACGGTTGAGGGCATATCGTGAAAAGAAGAAATTGGGTACTATTGACAAAAACAAGCCAACTGAAGAGGAATCTCAACTGTCAAAAAGAGAACAGGATTTGGTAGCACAAAGGGCATGAATGTGAAAGCGTCGTGCTAAGACATATTTAGATATCGTAGTTGGAGACACACCCTCTACGAAAAGTGAATACGAAGGGACACCATTAAGCACAAGCGAATATGGAGGGACACTAGCTACCGCAAGTGAATATGGAGGGACACCATCTATTGCAAGTGAATATGGTTGGACACCATCCAATGCATCTCAAGTTGAGAGTACATCATCACTCGGATTTGACGAATAAGGTATGCCATCATCCCCACGAGAACCTCAAGGTATGTCTTCTACTCCATCTAGCCCACCTCAATTAAATATTGATGAAATTCCTAATGTTGAGATGTATGTACCTAGGAGAACACCACCTAGAATCTTATGTAGAAATCCAAAGTAATTGATTAATATTGATGAGGATATTTTGCAACACATGGAAGGTAAGATTCCAACACACACTTGTAGAAGATATGTTGATAAGATTTGGAAATTCTACTTTGAAAGGCTAAATGAGACACCAAGATGCCAACTATTTACTGAAATGATGTGGGGTATAAAGTATAGAGACATCATGAAGATTGTTGGGTTGAGAACATCGAATGCATCGAGTGAAAACACTATTGTGAAGAATCTAATGGATGCATATGATAGTGTGGGTAAGACCTCACACTCAAAGGATATTAATGTCACACGATGTGTCATTACATCGAATTTGGTAAGCAGTCAAACAAAGAGAGCTTGTCTCACTAGAAAGATGAGTGAACAAATGAGAATTAGTACAAAAAAATTATCAAAAGCCATTCAAAGGCGGCAAAGAATTGAGGGCACCAATTCAAATTAATTATGGGAATTCTCGGGGAGACTTCCACAAAAAGATAAAAAAAAGTTGTTGAAGCATTGAGAACACTAATTGAAGAGTATTGGAAGAATAACACAAGGTCATCTCCGAATCAAAGGGATGTGGTAAGAAGGAGAATCGGTAGTCGGAACCGTGAACCACATCCAAAGCATTTTTTGGATATGACTCAAACCCAATTTTTTCATAAATTCAAATGGATTATCCTCAAATTAGTATTTGTCAAATATTTTTTGAAATGCTTAAACATTTTTATGTCAAGATAAATCACACACACACTACTTGTAGACTACATATTGAATTCTCTAACCATTATGATAATTATCGTTCTATATGTTGTGATTTGCATACTAACAACGTTTTGTAGGATTGTGGCATAGAAGCCCTACCAAAACCTTCAAGAGAGTTCTTATAAAAAAAATTATGTGAAATAGAGGATGGCCAAATATTCTATAAGACAACATGCTTGGATGGTTCATACGACCATTGCATAGGCTTGTAGTGTATGCCAATATGTCAACATATAGAAAGCACAAATGAGGTGGGACATAAACTAGTAGAGTTCGAGAAGTATAAAATGGTGGCATATGCTACAAAATATGGGTCTTAAGAAAAAAGGTGTGATTTGGTTGTTCAAAAGATTCTAGTGTATCAGTCAATGTCCATGTTTTGTGACAATATAGTGTATGAGTATGCAAGACATACCCATAGAGCCCGATGGTTGGACACACAATTCAAGCTATGCAAGGAAACCTTTCCATTTGGCAGCATAGTATCAATGGTTGACTTTGTAGAGAGCTACACTCTACAGCCACAGTGTGAGGTGTAGTCATAGTATTACAACTCCACACAGGTTTCAATATTTGTGCAAATAACATTCATTCATGCAACTGATAGTATAGAGGACCAAAGGAAGGTATTGAGGGAGTATCACTTTTATATTAGTGATGATCACACACATTCTCCAGAGTTCGTGGAAGGTTGCTTCCAGATGTTCTACAGTGATTTGGCTTAGAGGGGCATAACATATAGTCAACATATAATATGGTCAGATGACTGTGCAACACAGTTCAAGAACTCGCACATGTTCTACTGGTTGAGTAGGATGCATGTCATTACATGTGTACAACATATTTTGAACTTTTATGAGACCAGGCATGGAAAGGGGGAGCATTATGGTGCAAGAGCATGTGCGAAAAGAGTAGTAGCATGAGAAGAGTTAAAGTATAAAGACAATGCAAAGTTGATAGATGCAAGATCAATTGTCAAGTGGTATAATGCTTCGATGGGTCCAGGTAATGAAGGTACGTCTTCAGTTCATAGGTATTTTTGGTTGATGGATGATACTAACATTGCACCATATGAGGATTGTTGTACACTAACAAGATCGAGTGAGCTACACTCTTTCCTTAGCTCAAATGCAGGTTCATGGAGTATTGATAAACGGAAGATGGCATGCTTTTGTTCTTCATGTACAATGCAAGCCTGGAATGATTGTGAATTAGGGGAGTGGGTTGACAAATGGTTGAAAAGTTATCTCATCCCACTTCACACGTATCACCCTTCGACGACGTTGGAACTAACACAAATGGAATCATTGGTTGACTTTTACGACGTATCATATCTAGTTCAACCAAGTAATATATCTGCTTGCTTAGTTTTTGAAATTCCATATTGTTATATTACTTTGTAGTGTATTCGTAATGTTGACTAATTTCGAGAGATTTGTTGCACATATCAATGTAGGGAAAGTTTATGTAGTTATTGCAGATGAAAACAATGAAGAGGGAATGCACTATCACTTGTGTCGTGTTGAGGCCAAAAAGAAATTGGAGGCCCCAGTTATAGATGGAAAAAACATTGAATACCCTACAGGCTCGGTTGTTGTTACTGGAATGTGGATTAGAAGGTACCCACATAAGAGTGTTAAACATTGGCTATTTCAGGACTTTGACACACATCGTAAGATTCTTCATTACTCGAACCTTGTCGTGGCATCCAATGTTCATTTGACCAAATATGGGGGTAGACCTTTGAACAAGGTATTGTGGAAGGTCCGTGAGTCTGACCATAAAGCAATACTTGACACAATAAAGAACAGAGTAGACCCAGATGGTTCGTTGGATTAATTTCTAAGTATGCACATCGGTTCTTATTAATTTATACTTGTATGTACATTAATTTGTTTGATGGCAATGCTATCATCTTATTTTAATTTTCCTATTTGTAAGCAACCTACTACAAATTGATTGGTGTCCCCTTACATAAAATGTAGATTTATGAGCCATCCAACAAAATGTCAGCCAGAAAAGTAATGCAACATCCTTATTTTGATGATCTTGACAAATCTACCCATAAAACCCTACTTTTTAGCCAAAACCCTAGGGGTTTAGTGAAAAATTCACTTCCCAATCTACCCAAAACTCAAAACCTCTTCAAATAAGTTCGAATTGGTCTGTGCAAGCTTAATCAAACATGAAATAATGCTTCCTTCTCACAAAACTCACTTTGGCCCACCAAAACCTCCACTTTTCATGAGGAAAACTCATATTTTCACATTAGGGCATCACACCAACACAATATCAAACCTCCCCTTCACAAACAAGCTTGAAACGACCTATTCCCATTTTAAAAAATCCCACTCTACCAATCACAGTAGTCATAGAGGGTGGAATGGGAAACATTTACATTTATGTGACTTTGTACACCCCAAAAATAGGGTTAACAGGGCATATTAAGAAAATATAAGATAAAACTCTACAAATTTAAAATAAGACTCTCAAAACTTCTGCACATGCAAGTTAACACATGCTATAAGAAATTTTCACAGCTTTCAAGTCAAAACACCCCTGTATAAGATCATTCAAGTCTGTAAAGAATTGAAAAATATAGAAAATCTGATAAAAAATAGTGCTAATCAACTTTTATTGCTTCAAATATTCAAGATCCCCCTCTCATCAAGTATTTTCAATATATTTATAATGTTTCTACTTCAAACTAAACTTTCCCAATGGATCTAACTACCTTTTGAACTCCTTAACTGTTCATATTTCCTTAAAAAGCAACTTTACACTTTATTTCTTGACAAATTTCCCAAAAATGCAATTTTTGCAAATGTCAAGCCAAGCATCCCCTAAAACACCTAAAATGACTCAAAAAGGACTAAATACATAATAAAATGGTCTCTCAGACCTTATTTTAAACAAAATTCTTCAACAACCTACAATCTAGACCTTATGAACCCAAGTTGACAATTTTGCACCAATGGTGCTCCTGCACCATGGATCCTATGGATCCTGGTAGATGCTCTTGCATCAATAAGAAAGGGGTATAAATCTTCACAAAAACTCAAATGAATGAGTTTCAAACAAAGTTTCAACCAACAACTCTCTATCTCTTCAGTTTTAACCCTTCACTATGCCTTCTCTAGTAGGTCAGCAAACCCTAGTTTTAGACCTTTTTCTCACAAACTTCTCTAATAACTTCACAAAAAAATGACTGATCTAGATAGTCATTATTGAGTTACAACACATACTTCAAAATCAATATTGTCTATCTTGGAACATGTGCATCAAAAATGGCCTTCTTCAATGTCCTCATTAGGCTAACTAGGCCTAATTTACAAAGGAACATACCTTCAAAAATTCAACAACCCCCTAAACTTGTTGGGGCAGCAATTCTCATGTATCAAAACCTTCAAATTTTCAATTTTTATCAGGAGAAGCTCACTCCACCATGCCAAACCACAAAACCCTTATTTTATGCTAGTATGAGGAGGGTTTAAATAAAAAGTAATGGTTCCACACCTTACCAGAGCATGCCATCAAATTAGACCTTCTTAAAATCACCTGTAAAAACTCAAAATACAATCACCCAACCTCTACATGCAATATTTTATCAAACCATAGGGTGAAACCTCATTTTTCATGCCCTTTTCCATCAAAATCTACAGGGGAAGCAACACAAACCCCATAAAACTTATTCCCTTTCACCAAATAAGCACCCTAACATCAAAATGGGTTTCTAAATATGTATTGGGTCTATGGAAACACAAAGAGATTGAAAAAGAGAACACAATCACCCTGTGCATAACCGTACAATTCAAGGAAACATAGGATTTCTACTAAAAATATAGAAAAATGCAAGGAAACAATTAATTTTATTGATCTTCTTCTAAGTACATGGTACATTTATACTAGGAATAGTACATTTATGCTATGCATGGTCCTCTTTCACACCCAAACATTCAGAATCACTCCAAAGTACGTTCAACTAACTCAATCCCTTAAGGGTCCAAAGTATAAAAGGGTAGCAATCTTTGATGAGGTATTACTCAGAAACCATGGTGCTTATGAAATATTTGTATGAGCCTACAAGATCATGTTGGGGCCCTCTACAAAAACCTCTCTCAGTTTTTGCTATCTTGAAGTGGTTTTTCCGTGGTGTCCAGTTTTCATTTAAGGGAAAAAGATTCAAATGCAAGGAGTGCAAAGTTGCAACGTGGTGCAAATTTCGTTCTGTAACTTGTGTGACCAAACGAACTGTTCCAACGTGTCCAAATAGGTTTTTTTACGCTAGGCATGGTCTTCTTTCACACCCAAACACTCATAATCACTTTGAGCTACGTTCAACCAGATCAATCCCTTAAGAGTCCAAAGTGTAAAATGGCTGCAAAATTCAACATGTTGTTACTCGGATACTATGATGCTTAGAAACTTGTCTAATCCTATAGGATCATGTTGGTCCCCTCTACAAAAACCTCTCTCGGTATTAACTATCTCGAAGTGGTTTTTCCCATGGTGGTGGATTTTCACTTGATGGGAAAAGTGTCAAATGCAAGCAATGCAAAGTTGCAAAGTGGTGCAATTTTCATTCTGCAACTTGTGTGACCAAACAAACTGTTCCAACATGTCTAAATAGGTATGTTTACGATAGGAATGGTCTTATTTCACACCCAAACATGCAGAATCGCTCTAAGCTACGTTCAACAAGATCAATCCCTTTAGAGTCCAAAGTGCAAAATGGCTGCAAACTTTAGCATGTTGTTACTTGAATACCGTGGCGCTTAGAAACTTCTCGTTTGATCCTATAGGATTATTTTGGGCCCCTCTAGAAAAAAAAACTCAGTTTTGGCTATCTTTTAGTGGTTTTCCCATGGTGGCAGATTTTCACTTAATGGAAAAAGTGTCAAATGAAAGCAATGCAAAGTTGCAAAGTGGTGCAACTTTTGTTCTGTAACTCGTGTGACCAAATAGATTGTTCCAATGTGTTTGGATAGGTATTTTTACACTAGGCATGGTCCTCTTTCACACCCAAACACGTGGAATCGCTTTGAGCTACGTTCAACCAAATCAACCCCTTAAGAGTCCAAAGTGCAAAATGGCTGCAAACTTTAGCATGTTGTTACTTATATATCATTATGCGTAGAAACTTCTTGTCTTATCCTACAGGATCATGTTGGGCCCCTCTACAAAAACCTCTCTTGGTTTTGGCTATCTCAGAGTTGTTTTCCCGTGGTGTCAGATTTTTACTTGATGGAAAAAGTGTCAAATGCCAGTAGTGCAAAGTTGCAAAGTGGTGCAATTTTTGTTCTGCAACTCGTGTGACCAAATAGACTATTCCTAACTTTTATCAGAATAGGTATGTTTATGCTAGAATGTTCCTTTTCACGCAAACATGTAGAAGTCACTTGAGCTATGTTCAATTTGAATTTGGTCCCTTAAGGGGTCCAAAGTGCAAAATGGAAAGAAACTTTAGCATGTTGTTACTCCGGATATGTCGTGACACTTAGAAACTTCGTCTAATCCTATAGGTGTGTTTGGCGAATCACAAAAAATCTCTTGGTTTAGCTATCTCAGTGGTTTTCTGTGGCTGATTTTCACTTGATGAAAAAAGTGTCAAATGTAAGTAGTGTAAAAGTTGCAAGTGGTACAAATTTCATTCTACAACTTCGTGTGACCAAATGAACTATTCCAACGTAATACGAATATGTATGTTTACACTATGCATGAGGTCCTCATACACTCAAACCGCAGCGGAATCACTCACGGGCATTTCACGTTCCTTGATTAGATCCTTAAGGGTCCAAAAGTGCAAAATAGTATAAATTTAGTATGTTGTTACTCAAAATTACTATGATGCTTAGAAAATTCTTGTCTTATCCACAGATCATGTTGGGCCTCTCTACAAAACCTCTGAGTTTAGCTATCTCATAGTGGTTTTCTCATGGCGACAAATTTTCACTTGATGGAAAAGTGTCAAATGCAAGCAATGCAAAGTTGCAAAGTGGTGCAACTTTCGTTCTACAACTCATGTAATGAAACAGACTATTCCAACACATCTAAATAGGTATTTTACACTAGGAATGGTCCTCTTGCACCCAAACACACCTTGAGGAGTCGCTCAAGCTACATTCAACTAGGCCCGATCCCTTAAGGGTCCAAAGTGCAAAAGGGAAGCAAACTTTGACATGTTGTTACTGGACCATAAATTAGCAGAGCTTCCCATCTAATCCCCTCTGAGGTCAGCGTTAGACCCCTCTACAAAATCCTCTCTCAGTTTTGGCTATCCCAGAGTGGTTTTCCCATGGCGGCGGATTTTCACTTGATGGAAAAAGTGTCAAATAAAAGTAGTGCAAAGTTGCAAAGTGGTGCAATTTTCGTTCTGCAACTCGTGTGACCAAATAGACTATTCCAACACATCTAAATAGGTATGTTTATGCTAGAAATGGTCCTTTTTCACACCCAAACATGTGGAATCACTCTGAGCTATGTTCAGCCGGACCGGTCCCTTAAGGGTCCAAAGTGCAAAATGGAAGAAAACTTTAGCATGTTGTTACTCAGATAACGTGACATTTAAAAAAATATCGTCTAATCCTATAGGACCCTGTTTGGCCCGTCTACAAAAAAAATCTCTCGGTTTTAGCTATCTCGAAGTGGTTTTCTCGTGGCGGAAGATTTTCACTTGATGGAAAAAGTGTCAAATGCAAGTAGTGTAAAGTTGCAAAGTGGTACAAATTTCATTCTACAACTCGTGTGACCAAATGAACTATTCCAACATGTTTGAAGATGTATGTTTACGCTATGCATGGTCCTCTTTCACACCCAAACATGCGGAATCACTCTGAGTTACGTTCAACCAAACTGATCCCTTAAGGGTCCAAAGTGCAAAATGACTGCAAATTTTAGCATGTTGTTACTTAGGTATTGCGATGCTTAGAAAATTCTTGTCTTATCCTACAAGATCACGTTGGGCCCCTCTACAAATACCTCTCTCGGTTTTAGCTATCTCATAGTGGTTTTCCTGTGGCGGCATATTTTCACTTGATGGAAAAAGTGTCAAATGCAAACAGTGCAAAGTTGCAAAGTGGTGCAACTTTTGTTCTGCAACTCGTGTGACCAAATGGACTGCTCCAACGCATCTGAATAGGTAATTTTACACTAGGCATGGTCCTCTTTTTCACCCAGACACGCGGAATCGCTCTGAGCTATGTTCAACCAGACCGATCCCTTAACGGTCCAAAGTGCAAAAGGGAAGCAAACTTTGAAATGTTGTTACTCGAATATCATGATGCTTAGAAATTTCTCGTCTGATCTTACAGGGTCGCGTTAAGCCCCTCTACAAAAAATTCTCTCATTTTTTTCTATCTCAGAGTGGTTTTCCCATGGCGGCGGATTTTCACTTGATGGAAAAAGTGTCAAATGCAAGTAGTGCAAAGTTGCAAAGTGGTGCAACTTTTGTTCTGCAACTCATGTGACCAAATGGACTATTCCAACGTGTCTAAATAGGTATGTTTACATTAGGTATGGTTCTCTTTCACACCCAAACATGCGGAATCACTCCGAGCTATGTTCAACCAGACCGATCCCTTAAGGGTCCAAAGTGCAAAAGTGAAGAAAACTTTGATAGGCTATTAATTAGAAACTGTGATGCTTACAAACTCTCTTTCTGAGCCTATAGGATTGTGTTGGGCCCCTCTACAATAACCTCTCTTAGTTTTTGTTATCTCAGAGTCATTTTCTTGTGGTGTACAGTTTTTACTTGATGGAAAAGGAGTCAAATTGAAACAGCGTAATGTTGCAAAGTGGTGCAACTTTTGTTTTGCAATTCGTGTGACCAAACTAACTGCTCCAATGCATCTCGATAGGTATGTTTACACTAGGTATGGTCCTCTTTGGCACCCAAACACACATAATTGATCCGAGCTACGTTCAACCAGCTTGATCTCTTATGATGGCATGCAAAAAAATGGAAAAGAGAAACATACACACAATGGTTAAGAAGTCTGAATATTCCACACAAAAAGCATACATGATCATTGGCATAGAGCACCTTGTTCCTCCATTTGATGAAGAAGGTCTAGTTCAGTGGTTTTAGTCATTATAATGTCAAATAAGGCCATGATAGGCCATTTTGTAATGTTGCTTTTAGTTTTGAGTTAGTGTGGGGTCATTTGA
The DNA here is from genome assembly GCA_007258455.2 of Sequoia sempervirens. Taxonomy (NCBI): domain Eukaryota; kingdom Viridiplantae; phylum Streptophyta; class Pinopsida; order Cupressales; family Cupressaceae; genus Sequoia; species Sequoia sempervirens. The sequence goes on from VDFB02270651.1 coordinate 367,383,093, forward strand.
GTCAATTATGTAAGTACAAATAAGAAAATAGCATTGGTAAAGGCATTGGAAGAGATTACTAACGTTGCCCCTGTTCAAAATTAAGAATTTAGGCCTTAAAAGCAAGGTTAGACGAGGTGAAAAGAAGAAATTGCTTGAGAATAAGCTAGAATAGGTTGGAAATAGGGTGAGGTTGTGGATTTTGATGTGTTCAAAAAGTCTCCAAGGACAAGGGAGGTCAAAATTATGTTATGGCATGATGCCCTAATTGGGAATATAAGGGTTTTGAATGAAAAAGAGAAGTTTGAGGGAGTAAAAGTGGGTAACGTCAAGGGGCAACATAATTTGGTAAATGCTTCCCAATGGTGTTTTCCAATTGGAGGAGTGATTGAGAGCATGTTGTTTTGTTAAATAGACCAATTCGGGGGTCTAGGACAACGTTGAGTCCATTTCTTATTTGTATTATAGATTATAACTTGCTTTCTCCTGAGTCCATTTCCTATAAGACAAATAATATTGCAAAAAGTTGACATAAATCTTTCGACGTGTTTATATGGTGACGCATCAAGAACATAACAATTCATTTTGCATTATCAGGATTATGCTGTGAAAATGTTTAAAGACTATTGAAGATAAATGTTTGTATGATAATGTGTCAAGAAGTTAACTACTTCATCTACTCTGAATATTATGTTTTGCAAGTCTTGTGAAGATTATGTATCATTTGCTTAATTGAGTTATTCTAATCAAAGGATTAAATATATTGAAATATTTTTATGAATCATTTAATGGAATACCAATTGAAAACATGTTTTTTGCTTTTAAATAAAGTTGTTTAGCATTAATCAATTAATATTCAAGACAAACCATGAAGGAAAACAATGATCAATGCTAGGGCTAACCAATTAATAAGTATACACGTGAATAAGGGAAGCACAGGTACTCAAAAACACGTAAGCCTTGAAGTATACATACGAATACATAGTATACACAAATTAATATAAATTATATGCACAAATAGAAGGTATACACATGAAAACATGTAAGTCACAAAGTATACATTGGAACACACGTAAGTTGTAAACTATACACTTGAATACATGTAACTCATATCTAGTGAACAAGATCAATTTAGAATGCAAATATGGACACCATTGATAAAAAAAAATTATATTAACAAAATATCCATGTAGGAATACATCAATATATGTCGATATAAGTATGAAATATACGTTAAAAATAGCCATATAGGCTTACGAGAATGCCATATAGGCATACAACAAAGGGCTCTGGAATCAAAAGTTATTACTTTCCATGCTCTAGAAATAAATTCTTTCCCTTTGATTTTTTATCAGATGGCGATAGGTCTGTCACTTGTTTGTGTTGCACTCGAGGAGTGCTCCTACTCCTCCTCCTAGTGTTTAGTTCATGGTGAAGTTTTAACTATTACAATAAGAAGTAAAGACATTAATATATAGAAATTACATTATAAAAAATTATATATTTAACAAAATAATCACTTACCACCATATCATGATCTCTCTCCATAAGGGAAATATTCACACGCCTATGCTTAGGCATGCTCAAGCCCTGTGTAAACCATCCAAATAGAAATTAAACTACAAATCGATAATGGTTTGATTTTTCACTAACTAACATCTATAACAAGGAATGTAAATTGAAATTTACTAATTTTCCTCATACCTGCCCTATCAGAGCCATCGAGGATTGTATAGTAGATGAAACATTGATCTCCATTTCCCTCATCAAATTCAAGGTGTTTCAGCTTGCAACAACTAAAAATAAAACAACAAATTATTCAATCACAAAAACTACAATAGCGATCCACATCATGACTTATAATGTATGAGATAATGAACAAAACTTGGATTACTTATTAAACTATATATTTTTTATTATCATGCTTACTATTTTCCCTATTCATATCTTGTTCAAAAGGACTTTTTTTTAGGCTTTTACCCATAGTAGCAAGTGGATGAACCGTTTGATCAAATTCTTTTGTAGACATGTACGATGACTGTGGTGGCATAAAGAAGGCACTGAACTATTTGAAAAAATGCCTCAAAGAAATGGGGTCTCATGGTGATGGAATGCCATTACAAACAAATGCACGTCGTGGCATTCCATCACCATAAGACAACATTTCTTTCAAGCATTTTTTTACAAAGTTCATTGCCTTCTCTATGGTATTATTGCTTACTATTATGCTTTGATAGATATTTTTTCAAGTTGTTGGTGTAATCAATATTTAATTACACTTTGCATAGGTTTACTTAGGAATATTTAATTCCTAATTTATAGGTTCTTATCTTTATCTTATTGAGCTATCTTGTTGCTCAAGATAAGATTAGGGTTATGCATCTTTGCTTTTATAAAGCAAATCATTATCATGTAATTATTGAATTCTCAAATAATAATTATTTGCACATCTTCTTGCAAATCTCTGCTTTTTCTAATTTTCTCTTCTGTGGAAGGTCTTTTCGGTTTGCAAATCTGATCTTGGTTTCTAACATGGTATCAGAGCCTTGATTTGTAGCCCCTTCTCAAATTTTTGAGAAAATCATTGCAGGGTTCGTTCGAGATTCCTAGAGGGTATCATGCCTTGAGTTCATCTATGCAGCGTTTTGGATTAGATCGGGCCTCACCATTGGATTCAGAGCACTGAAAAAATTCAGGATTGACTTTTATTTTGCAGATTTTTTCCATCATTTGCCAGATCTATGAGGGTTGTAGGCTGGTAGATTTTTTGCAAGTTCTGGAGGTAGTCATTTTCTCGGAGCAGTTTGGGTAGAATCGGAGGTCACCATCACATTTCCAGTGGCCAAAAACCCTAAGAACACCTGTCGTTTCGTCAATTTTAGTGGATTTGATCCAGGAGGCAAATATTTTTTGTCTGAGGGGCCGTACGACCTCCCTAGCACACATTCTAAGGCTCACAAATCTTAAAAAATGGTGAAAAACATCAAAAAAAGGCTTTGGTTTTTGCGCCTCCAGTGTTAATCTGGCACGCCACCCGCCTGCCACCCGACAGCCACCAGATGGCCACCCATCGGCCACTCAGGCTAGCGGTGCCACCTAAAGGCCGCCAGCATGTTCAGCCTCGCGGGCCCCCAACAGCATACGTTGCGGTCATATGGGGGACCGGGCGCTATGCGCCCAGCCACCCAGCCTCTTATCCATACCCACCAGGTCATGTGGGCGACCAAGGGCTCCACCCCAACCCCCAGCCACCAGCCCTCTGGTCCTAGATGGGACCAGGGGCTCATTTTTTTAGCCCCTTGGGCGCCCTACAACCCTTATTGGGCATTCTGGAGCTATTTTCACCAAATCGGGCATATTTTTTGCATATGATATCTGTTTTGCATAAACGAGATACCATTGGAAAGCTGATTCTGACACCGATCCAGCCATGTAGGTGTTTTTACCTGATTTTTCTCCAAATTTATTATGTAGGCCTTTGAACTCAGATGTTGTTTTTTTCACTCTGGAGGGCATATCTTTTGACTCGGTGATCCATTTTTCGTCATTCTTGCAGCGTTGGAAAGCTGATTTAGTACTCTACATAGATCTAAGGTCTATTTTATTTTTTTTGTTTATGTATATTTAGTATTCTCTCCTTTTACAATCATTGGGTTATTGTAATAAATGAACTATGATAAAGTTCCATCAGGGGGTTTCTGGCATAATAATCTAATTAGAGTGTGCATGCACTTTGATCTCCATATCCATTTTGATTTGATGATAGATTACATGGGTTATATCTGGTTTCCTAGTTTCTTTTGGCCACATTTTTGCTATTGCTTGACACATATCAGATTCATCGGTTCACACTTTAGATTGAGAGTTGTTGGTTCTTGATCTGCATTGGTTCAAATCTTTTTCATTTTGAGGGCCATGTTTTTATGGTTATTGTTCCAGAGTCTTTTTTGGTACTCCTTCCCATGGAAGAGTTTCAGTCACAGTTTGGCATCGACATCGAGATACACAGTTTCCAGATTTTGTCATCATATCATCTACTGTTGCTTCACAGATTCCAGGGTTGTTCCAATTTGTGAGTTTTCCAATGTCCTGTGGCATTAGGTCTACTGTCACATTATTGTGATTCTGATTTTGGTTTCAGTTGTAGACACAAGTATCTTTCCTTGCTTGTCAAATTGCGGTTCCAGTGTTACTCCACAGTGTTCTTCGAGTGCTTCTTTGCAGCAGTCATCTCATTGTAGGGGGGTTTTGTCCTACTGGGTTTTCCTTCTCTACCTCATCATTGCATTTGTAAATGAGTACCTGATCAGGCGTTATTTTCAGGACTCATATTTTCATAATAATTTTCTTCTCCCTAAGTTGCACTTATGGAGGGGTGTTGTTGTAATTAATATTTAATTACACTTTGCATAAGTTTACTTAGGAATATTTAATTCCTAATTTATAGGTTCTTATCTTTATCTTATTGAGCTATCTTGTTGCTCAAGATAATATTAGGGTTATGCATCTTTGCTTTTATAAAGCAAATCATTATCATGTAATTATTGAATTCTCGAATAATAATTATTTGCACATCTTCCTGCAAATCTCTGCTTTTTCTAATTTTCTCTTCTATGGAAGGTCTTTTCGGTGTGCAAATATGATCTTGACTTCTAACACAAGCATCCAGAGTTTGTTGGAAAATACCTATTTAAGGCTTTTAGCCATAGCAACAAGGAAGTGAGTAGTTTGATAAAATGCTTTGGTACACATGTATGAAAAATGTGGTATCATAGAAAAGGTGATGAGCTATTTGAAGAAATGCCTCAAAGAAATGTAGTCTCATGGTGATGGAATGGAATTCCATCACCATGAGAACACATTTCTTCGAAGTATTTTTTCAGACTACTAACTGCCTTGTCTATGCTATTGCTTACTATTATGCTTTGATATTTTTTTTTCAAGAATCCATCGTTTGTCGTGCAATTGCACCTTTGCAAGCACATGCCTCCATGACAAGAAAAAGGTAAAAAGTGAACTGTTTGAAAAGATGTTGAGCAATAAAAAGTGATCTCATGGAATGCCATGACAATCAAATGCAATTGGAAGCTGCTCCTAGACTTATTACAAATGCTATGTGAAGTAATTCCATCACTGCTTATGTTGACTTTTTAAACAACTATATTGTAGTCAAAATTTTGTCATCTATCAACATCTAGTTATTAGTTATGGAATGTGAAGTAATGCTTTGAGTTTGAATGATGTGCAATGCAATATAATCAATGATATGAGTATAAAATACAAAAATCTATTAATTATAATTCATTAGTTAAACTCTATTCTATTACCTGTGTGTAGGTTTGAGTAAATCCACTGGCACTAGGGGGTGTTCCCTAGAAACCTCCAATATTAGCTTGTTCAACATCCAAAATCACATATTAAAATACCATTCGTAAAACAATGCTATTAACATGTAATAAGTTTATAATTATTTACTAGTTGCATACCCCATCGATAGGTGTACTACAAAAATTAGTAGGTGGAGGGCTGGTGTATCTTGTCTCAACACTGTGACCTTGCAATTTTATTAAAATCATAAAACTAAATTAGTTAATCTTGCATTTCAAAATCAAAACTTAATAAATTAAATTCAATGAACATGCTAACTTTTACCTGACTATCAATGCCATATTCCTCATGCAAAATGTCAGCTACCCTCTCCATCTCCATAGCTACAGATAGATCCTGCGTAGCAGCCTCCTAAGTGTCAGTGGGGTCATATGAACAAGTCACCCCGCAAGATTGACACACATGGGTTCGAAGGCCACCACTCGAAGACTCCCCTGGATGGCGTTGTAGAATAGGGCTAGTATGATGGATGACACTATGGGTCAAAGTGTCAATTTCATGTAATGTCTCTATGTCGACACTCTCCTTTGCAATGAAAGGAATAACAATGTGCTCATGAGGGGGCCTAATGAGAGCTTGTCTCTCTTTCCGTGTAGGAACCGGTTGTGCACCGGGTCTATCCTGAGCCGACCCCCCACCTCTCCCCTGGAAGTCCTTCATATCAAAATAATTTGGGATTTTGTTCAATATGAACTAACTATATAGTTTCCTAAGGAAATACTACGGGACTTCACAATTATTGCACAGTGGGTAATCAAAGACCATGTACCACCTATCATAAAAATAGTTCCTAATCTGTTGGTGGTTTCACCAATGAATAGGAAACCTCTTCGCATTGAAGGTAAGATTTTGATTTGTGTGTGGGTCAATGAATAATGAATACAAATCACCTTTTGTAATTTTTAAATCCTTTACATCTTTATATGATAGTTTATCCACATAATAAGCCCTAGCCGCTTGCCTCCTATCTTGCCATCTAGTTATTTATTTGTTAATTGAATCTACATTTTTTAACATATCTTTCAATGAACTTGCTAAGGTCATTCTTTCTGTGGTTGAACCATTTGGATCACTCAATCTACTGATTAAATCCTCAATTTTCTTTTTGTTTTTCTCAATTTCACTCATTAAATTTTGTTGAGTGCCAAGAGGGTGTTGAGTGATTGGCAGAGGAGGTTGTTGTTGTGGTTGATTTTGTTCTTGAGGATTTGGTTGATCTTCTTGTTGAGGATTTTGAGGGTTTGTGGGTTGATTTACATCTCCTAAAAATTCAAAAAAAAAATATTAAATACAACTTAAAACTAACAAATTCAAAACAAAAATCAAACAATCCTTACCTCTCACACCTCCTCCTCATCGTGGTGCTATCCTTACGAAGAAATAGCAACTATTGGTGAAGATTTTTACACAATGCCTCCTCTTAGAATGTGAATGCAAAAAATGGGAGTTTTGGCCATTGGTACAACAAAAAACACAGGTTAAATGCAGAATGAATGAGTTTCACTTTTTTTTTACTTTTAACATGTCATAACATGAGCACATTGTAACATGCTTGCATTATGGGCTCATTGTGGCCGAGCCTCAGGCTCGACCCACCAAGCCATAATGCGAGTGTGTTATAATGCGCTCGCGTTATGAATTTTCAAAAAAAAATTAAAAGTGGCCACAAATTGGTTACCCATCTCCATGCACCCGCCCAATTATCAATCTTAAACTTTGCCAAACATTTCTCATTGACTAGAGCTTTATGGTCCTTCTACAATCATGTAACTTGGTATGGATTTGGATGCCTTCTCTCCAATTGCAACTTAGTAACCATTTCCTCTAAAACAAGATTGTTAGTGCTACCTCCATCAATGATAACATTACAAACTTTACCTTCACAGTTACATCAAATGCAAAACAAGTTCTTTCATTGATTTGGTTCCCCCTTCTCATTCAACAAGGATTTTCTGATAACAAGGGCCTCTCCTCTTTTAGTGTCGTCAGAATGTGAAGAATCAACATCTTCATCCACATGCGCAACTCCGGTATTTCCTTCAAGTCTTCTATTTTTCCTCCCTTGATGTTGGGGATACTCGTAGGCTTTATGTCCTTCTCTGCATTAGAAACAAGTTCCATGAAATCCTCCTCTTCCTGACCTCCTCACCCAGATATTCCTCTTCCTCTTTAGTCTCCATTATTTTTGGTCTCGAGGATGGTAGGTACTATCTCCATTTTGGTTCTGAATACTACTGGATCCTTCAATCTTCTTTTGATCTTTGCTTTGACCTCCATATAACCATCTACTAGTCTTTCCACCATGACCTCCACCCCTTTGCTTTCTTTCAAACATTATGTTTATCTTTTCTTCTACCTTCAAAGAAAATTGATATGTATATTCAATGGTAGACATTCTTACCAAATGTAATGTCCCCATTTTGATGAGCGTCACTATTCAGAGGATTTAGCCTATTCCTGACCTTCGTAGGCTAAGGAGCATGGTTAGGGGCTCTTCTTCAGGTAGTTATCTAATTAGTTGTTGGCTTCTACTCATTGATTTTGGAGTTAATCAGAGGTTTTTTATGATTTGTTGGATGTTGGATAGTACATAGTTTGATAACATACTGTTTGATAGCACATTATGTTAGAAAACATATCGTTGGATAACATATTGTGTTAGATATCATATTTGCAGTTTATGGGTTATATTTTATATTATTATAATAAAGTGTAAATATAATATAATATTATAATGTTTTATTGGAGACTTCTAGAAGAGTCCGACCTCTTGAGGAGAAAAGAATAAATAGGGTATGTGTAGGATCATGATGGGCCAAAAAGTGGTGATGTGATGGGTATGTGGCTAACGACATTTTTTTTACCCAAAATTGATGAAGCAAAAAGGGTTTTTAAAGGAGATTCTTAGCTTTCCACCAATATAAATTATGCTTTAATTTTAATTTAATAAATAATTATTATTCATTTTCCATTTGAATTCACTTAAAATCCTAATTAATAGGCTAGTGAAAAACATCTATAGCTTTCAAGCGGTATCACATTTTTGAATCACGAAACATGTGTCACATTCTATGCTTTGCATACTATAGGATTAAAATAAATAAATTTCATGAAGTTTTAACAAGTTAGGGTGGTCAGGTTGACACGAGTTTTGATATTTTTTAAAAGTTGTAATAAAAATTCATAATTAATTATTTACTTGAAAAAAATTACAAAAAATATGCATCACATCGGGACATGAGTCCTCTACTTATATCTAAAATCTTATAAAAAATTATTATCATTTTATTGTGGTTAGGGTGGTCAGATCAACATCTACTTCTTATTTTTTCCCTGAAATTTAAGTACTACTGCATTGAAATTTCAAATTTTCACCAAATAGATTTTTTTTAAAATAAACTTAGAAGTGTAGAAACTACATTCAATTTGCTACTTATATATTTTTGAAATTATATAAATAACTTATTCAAATTTTTACGTCAAGTTGCCTAACTCTAATTTTTTTGATTTTTTTGCCATTTAAGGGCCTATTTTTTACATGACGATCCTGCACACACCCAATAAAGGGTGTGGGCTTGCTTCTAGGTATGTGCAAGATCATGATGGGCCAAAAACTTGCAATATGATGGGTATGTGGCTGAGTTTTTTACCCAAAATTGATGAAACAAAAAGGTTTTTTAAAGGAGATTCTGAGCTTTCCACCAATATATAAATTATGATTTAATTTGAATTTAATAAGTAATTATTATTCATTTTCTATTTGAATTATGACTAAAGTTCGTCCGATAGGTGATTGAAAATATCTATAACTTTCAAATAGTATCACATTTTTTGAATCTAAAACATGTGTCACATTCTATGCTCTGCATCTAGAAGATTAAAAATAAAAATTGAAATTCATGAAGTTTTGACCAAGTTAAGGTGGTCGGACATACTGAGTTTTTATATTTTTAAAATTTGTAATAAAAATTCATAATTAATTATTTACTTGAAAAAATTACAAAAATATGCATCACATCAAGAGATGAGTCATCTACTTATATCTAAAATCTTATAAAAAAATATTATCATTTTATTGTGGTTAAGGTAGTCAGACAGACACGTACTTCTTATTTTTTCCCTGAAATTTAAGTACTACTGCATTGAAATTTCAATTTTTTACCAAATTGTTTTTTTTTTTTTTAAAAAACCTAGTAGTTTAGAAACTACATTCAATTTGCTACAGATTCTATTCTTACATATTTTCAAAATAATATAGATAACTTATTCAAATTTTTACGTCAAGTTGCCTAACTCTGATTTTTCTAAATTTTTTGGCACTTAAAAGGGCCTATTTTTTCTATGACGATCCTGCACATACCCTTCTCAATCATCTAGGAATTGCTATTTGATATGAAGAACTTGTTTGGTGAAGGAGCCAACTAGGGTTTTTGCCATTTCTAGCCATTGGGAATGAAAACTCTCATTGGTTATACAATTTTGAGGGTTTGAAATATCAGCGAAATTATTTCTAATTGTGGGCTTCACTTCAGGGGTCCAATTTGTGCTTCATTGTGGAGATTTATTCTGCAATAGCTGTTGTATTGCTGCAATTTCATCTGGAGATTATCGCCTATGTACAACTTATTTGAGAAGCTAAGTATTTGTGATTTTTGCAATAGTTGATGTATTATTGCAACTTAAAATAAGAATCTTCCATTAATTCAATAGATGTTTTATTATTGCATTATTTCAGTATTGGGATGATATTTGTATCTTTTGAATAAAGTTTTTCAGTATTATGGAGCAAGTGAATAATATGTGAGAAAATTAAATATATTATGTTGGGCTTGTGATGTTTTTACCTTAAGAAAATTAAAGGCGAAAATATTAAAGGTCTTGGGTGATTAAAGTGAAATTTGAATATTATCATGAAATATTTGAGCCACTACTTTAATTGAGCAAATAGTATAAGTTTTGATTTATTCATAAGCAAATATTTTATTGGAGCCGCATATTTTATCTCTGCCGACAATGCAAGATGGTGATTTAACAATATATTGGGTTGATTAATATGAATTGAGCTTTGGAAAAATAAATCTCCTTGACATCACATAAGACTACGACCTGGGCACTCCTGAATTGCATTGCTTTATTATCTAGTAATGTCGTTGGAGGTATTTGTTCCAGGTGTGCCATTGAAGGTATAATTAAGTCGTGCTTAAAGGAATCAGGCCGAATTAAAGAGTGACGGGATTTTCCTGTGTGAAGGATATAGCAATTTGTGCACATTGTGGAGAAACTGTCCATCGCATAAGACAAGTTGCAATACGTCAGTCTCATATAAGACAATAGGAGGTGAAGATAAATAAAGAGAATCACACCAAAGGAGATATCTATTGGGAGCTATTTGGTAAAGAACAAGCCACTAGGAGACAAGAACATTCCGCCAATATCATAGATGTTATAAGACAAACAAGTCCATTAGACAAGGGACAACTTCAATAGTGGAAGACATATTTAATATTGATTTGGCTTAGAGAGAAGATGCAGGCCATCCAAACTTGGAAGTCATGGCAACATAAGAGGGAAGCCATTATTCATCAAGAATTCTGCAAGCATACACTCAGGACATCTTTTCAGCCAAGATATCCCATGTTTCTCTTTGTATACTTTGCAAACTAAATATCATTAGAACTTATTGTATCACTGTTCCACATGACAGTCTATGAATTTTCATTCTGAGTCATTTCATCAATGTAAGCCAACTCCATTCATAGTTCATCACTGCTAGAAGCATATCCAGGTTTATTATATATTTATGGTTGTAGTTACAGATTGCTGCTCTGTAGTTGCATTACTTAGGCACAATAATTGTATTGGAAGTCTCATTATTGATTTTGCTTAGTATTCTAATATAATAGCATTACATCAAGTAAGTCACTGCCAATTAGTTGCTATAAGCATTGGATGAATACTAGAGGAAAATAGTAGTGAAGTTGGATAACACACTCTTTGATAATATATGATATTGGAGGTTTCTTATGATTTGTTGGATGTTGGATAACACACTGTTTGATAACACATTGCACAATAAAACATATAGTTGGATAACATATTGTGCTAGATATCATATTTGCACTTTATGGGTTATATTTTATATTATTATAATAAAGTGTAAATATAATATAATATTATAATGTTTTATTGGAGACTTCTAGAAGAGGCCGACCTCTTGAGGAGAAAATAATAAATAGAGGGTATGGAATTGCTTCTCAATCATACATGAATTGTTATTTGATTTGAAGAACTTGTTTGGTGAAGGAGCCAGCTAGGGTTTCTGCCATTTCCAGCTAATGGGAATGAAAAATCTCATTGGTTATGCAATTTGGAGGGTGTGAAATATCATCTGAATTATTGCAACATACTGGATGAGTTACTTCAAACTTCTCATTGCATTGAATTTGTGGCCAAGGGCCAAATTTGTTGAGATTCGATTTGGAGAATAATTGTTGATCATGGTTTATCATTTCATCATCTTTAGGAGTGATTTTTGCAAGATATTATATTCTAATATTTTATGACAGTTATAGCTAGGAGCCACGATTTTGGTTGTGGAGGTTTGTTTTGGCACCAATTCATTCATAGGGTTTGAGTGCTCTATCCATGAGATCTTGCCAATGATGTTTGATGCATTTCAAAGTGTCAAGAAGATGCAAATGATTTATTATCAAAAGTTCTAATCAGCAACATGGGCGACATTCTCAGAAGGACAATTCATGTGCATTTTGATGAATTTTCCATTGCTTCATCAGCGGATCTTCATCTCAGCTTCATCGTTATTTTATTCCAAGTTCTCAAAGTCTATTTGCATTGTTAAAATTCATTTGTTTAGGTGTTGCTGTAGGTTGTCATTCATCAGATTTTATCATTGTATTAAACTATCATTTTGGAGCCAATTTTTTTGGCTATCATATCAACATTTTACTCAAATTATCATTCAATAAATGAGTCATAAGGTTGCATGACATCATATTCCTTTATGTACTTGTTGTGGTTTCCATTTCAGTTTGCAAAGTAATTGTTTATCTTAATGTCTCTAGCTTAAAGTCTACTTTAACATTGCATAGCAAGTGTTTGATATAATGTCTATGGTTGTAGCTTCATTTCCCATACTCTAGGTTGTATACCAAGTGTTTGTGTTGTGTGACTTGGTCATAATTGCACATATGCCATCTTAGATTGCAATCAAAGTGTTTCACATAATTCCTAGTTGTTGCAGCTGTATATTGTAAGTTGTTTAAGTCACCTATATGCATTCAAAGAGTCAAAAAGAGTTGCATTTACATTTAGTCCTTCACATAGCTATCTTAGTAATCATTTGCAAGCATTTGGATCACATTTGACATCACTCCCAGCAGCATAATTAGACATAAACTTTAGACCAACAAGCAAAGAGTTTGTATGCAAACTGTTTGACAATATTTCTTGAGCACATATTCATATCAGATTGGGAAAGGGATATTATAGTGGTATCAGAGCGGTTTCTTGCCATCTTGTTGAGTGAGTCATTGAAATTTAGAATGAAGAAATTATGGCTTTTGACATATTCACATATGAATTGATGTAGAATTTGTATGATTTGATGAGTGATCCTGAATTTAAAAGGGGATATCTAATGATGTTTGAAAAATATAAATGAAAGGATAAGGAGAAACAAGAGATCACTACGGGTGAAGTGTCCAGAAATCTTTACAATGAAATTTTAGTAGTTAGTGATCAACATATAGCTGATCCTATGTAGAAAAAAAATTAGACCTACATAGAGGAATAAGTTGGGAAAATGACACTTCAGGATTATTCCAACGTTGGAGAAGAGCAAGTGATATTTGAAGAAAAATCAATTACATTAGAGCAACCACATGAAGATATGGGTTCTTGTAATGCTTCATTAGGTGAGTCTAGCATTACTTCATCCTATCATGGTGAAAAATCATATTGTGATTTGAAGGTCCAAGATATATCAGTACATGTGGAAGTTGATCCTTTACTTAGTGGAGCAACCACTAGTGTTTTGACTACACATGATGAAGGAGACATTTTAAAATGGCATGATGTCATTACTAACTTGTTTGAGGACAATAGAATTATGCCTCATCATTCTCATGAGATAAGAGATTGTGATCTTGAACAAACCAATCATATGATATCATCCTTTCTTGGCAGCCCCACACCAATTGGTAGACATAAAGATATCAAGCATAAGAGGATCAATTTTGTGTATTTTGGCATCAAAGAGGTAAAAAAGTCTGAAAAGATGAATGAAGAATGGTTGTAAAAACTCAATGAGGCTAGATTAGTGGCTATCAATACAATACAACATCTTCAAGAAGTGAAAGAAAAGGTCAATCTCATCAACAATGCAAGGCAAAAAAGGATAGATCACATTAGAAAACTCCTCATTCAAATGAAGGATGAATCTGAGATTGCACATTGTTCTAATGAGGATAATGAGGTTTTCTACAAATGGGATGAGTAAATTGGTCAAGGATTGTGGTGAATCACATTGTGCACTTTGTTCTCCTGAGGTTAGCCCCATGTTAGTGATGCCGAGCAGGACTATGATGGTTAGTCATTCACGGGGGTTGGTGCTATTTACCTTGACTACATAGTGAGGAGAGTTCACCACTTCTATTTTAGTCCACATGTAGAGGATTGGGTGATGAATTGATGTGGATTGATGGAGGGATTATATCATCCACTTTTGGATGAATATTTTCCATCTTCAGAGGATGGAACTAGAGGCTAGAAGTACCCGACTCAGCTTTGTGTGGGGAATTATTTCTAGGGACAACAGTTAGCTATCCTTCATGATGACATATATATGTGAGGGGTTGCTACTTCTATGTCACAAAGATTTCATATAGATACATGGCTATAGGATGGTTATGGTAATCAACATTAGTAGGAATTATGGCTTATTTAGTTATCACATCCAGGAAGGTTTAGTAGATGCTTCTAGATGTCCTTATTTTGGCATGATAGATGGATGTGAGTTCAGATCGTATTGGGATCCAGGTATTATTTCATTTGGTAGATTGATCTTTATCATGACAGTTGTTCACAACAGTGTTGAGCATGGTTCAATATCTTTCTAGGGGGTGCAGTGGACAAGTAGTTGGGCACTTTATAGAGTCATTTGGGATCTAGGTGGTGTAGAGTTTTATTTGCAGTCGAGATTGCTTAGGGACAAGCAATTTCAGGTAGGGCAGACTTTAATGTCCCCATTTTCATGAGCGTCACTATTCAAAGGATTTAGCCTATTCCTGACCTTCATAGGCTAAGGAGCCTAGTTAGGGGGTATTCTTCAGGCAGTTACCTAGTCAGCTATTGGCTTCTACTAATTGATTTTGGAGTTACTCAGATGTCTTCTTTGAGCAGTTACCTAGTCAGTTGTTGCCCAAATTTGTGGAGATTCAATTTGGAGAATAATTGTTGATTGTGGTTTATCATTTCATCATCTTTAGGAGTGATTTTTGCAAGATATTATATTCTAATATTTTATGACAGTCATAGCTGGGAGCCATGATTTTGGTTGTGGAGGTTTGTTTTGGTAGCAATTCCTTCATAGGGTTTGAGCTCTCCATCCATGAGATCTTTCCAATGATGTTTAATGCATTTGAAAGTGTCAAGAAGCTACAAACGATTTGTTATTAGAAGTTTTGATCACCAATAGGGGCGACATTATTAGAAGGTAAATTTCTATGCATTTTGATGAATTTTCCATTGCTTCATTAGTGGATCTTCATCTCAGCCCCATCATTATTTTATTCCAGGTTCTCAAAGTATATTTGTGTTGTTAAAATTCATTTGTTTAAGTGTTGTTGTAGGTTTCCATTCATCAGATTTTGGCATTGTATTAAACTATTATTGTGGAGCCAAGTGTTTTGACTATCATATCAACATTGTACTAAAATTATCATTCAATAAAGGAGTCATAAGGTTGCATCACATCATTTTCCTTTATGTACTTGCTCTGGTTTCCATTTCAGTTTGCAAAGCAATTATTTGTCTTAATGTATCTAGCTTAATGTCTACTTTAACATTGCATATCAAGTGTGTGATATAGTGTCTATGGTTGTCACTTCATTTCCCATACTCTAGGTTGTATACCAAGTGTTTTTGTTAATGTCACTTGGTCATAATTTTACATACGCCATCTTAGATTGCAATCAAAGTGTTTGACATAATTCCTAGTTTTTTGTAGTTTCATATTATAAGTTGTTTTAGTCGCCTATATGCATTCAAAGAGTCAAAAAGAGTTGCATTTACATTTAGTCCTTCACTTAGCTATCTTAGTAATCATTTGCAAGCATTTGGATCACACTTGACATCACTCTAGGTAGCATAATTAGACTAAAATTTTAGAACAACAAGCAAAGAGTTTTTATGCAAAATATTTAACAATATTCCTTGAGCACATATTCATATCAGATTGGGAAAGGGATATTACAGTGGTATCAAAGCGGTTTCCTGCCATCCTATTGGGTGAGTCATTGAAATTTAGAACAAAGATATTATGTCTTTTGATAGATCCACATATGAATTGATGCAAAATTTGTATGATTTGATGAGTGATCCTGAATTTTAAAGAGGATATCTAATGATATTTGAAAAATATAAATGAAAGGATAAGGAGAAACAAGAGATCTTTATAGGTGAAGTGTCTAGAAATCTTTGCAATGAAATTGTAGTAGTTAGTGATCAACATATATATGATCCTATGGAGAAAAAAAATTAGAAATACATAGAGGAAGAAGTTGGGCACAAGACACTTCAAGATGATTTCAAGCTTGGAAAAGAGCAAGTGATATTTGAAGACAAATCAGTTACATTAGAGCAACCACATGAAGATATGGGTTCTTGTAATGCTTCATTAGGTGAGTATAGCATTACTTCATCCTATCATGGTGAAAAATAAGATTGTGATTTGGAGGTCCAAGATATATCGATACATGTGGAAGTTGACCCTTTACTTAGTGGAGCAAACATTAGTGTTTTAACTACACATGATGAAGGAGACATTTTAAAATGGCATGATGCCATTACTAATTTGTTTGAGGACAACAACATTATGCCTCATCATTCTCATGAGATAAGATCTTGTGATCATGAAAAAGCCAATGATCTAATATCATCCTTTCATGGCAGCCCCACACCAATTGGTAGACATAAAATATCAAGCATAAGAGGACCGATTTTGTGTATTTTGGCATCGAAGAGGTAAAAGGGTAAAAAAATATGAATGAAGAATGGTTGCGAAAAGCCAAGCAAGCTAGATTAGTGCTTTCCAATACAAGACAACATCTTCAAGAAGTGAAAGACAAGGTCAATCTCATCAACAATGCAAGGAAAAAAAGGATATATCACATTAGAAGACTCCTCATTCAAATGAAGGATGAATCTAAGATTGCACATTCTTTTAATAAGGATAATGAGGAATTTTATAGATTCGATGAGTACATTGGTCAAGGATTGCAGTGAATCACATTTTTCACTTGGTTCTCCTAAGGTTAGCCCCATATCAAGTGATGCCGAGCATGGCTATGATGCTCAACCATTGATGGGTGTTGGTGCATTTTACCTTGACTACATAGTGAAGAGAGTTCACCTCTTCTCTTTTAGTCCACATGTAAAGGATTGGGTGGTGCATCAATGTGGATTGACAGAGGGATTATATCAACCACTTTGGGATGAAGAGTTTCCATCTTTAGAAGATGGGACTAGAGGCTGGAAGTACCCGATTCAATTATGTGTGGAGAATTACTTGCAAGGACAACAGTCAGCTATCCGTCATGTTGATATGTATTTGTGAGGGGTTGCTACTTCTATTTCATAGAGATTTCATATAGATATATGGCTACATGATGGTTATGGTGTTAGTAGGCATGATGGCTTGTTTAGTTATCACATCTAGGAGGGTTCAACAGATGCTTCCGAATGTCCTTATTTCCGCATGAAAGATGGATGTGAGTTTAGATCATATTGGGATCTAGGTATCATTTATTTTGGTAGATTGATCTTCATCATGACAATTGTTCACAACAGTGCTGAGCATTATTTAGTATATTTCTAGGGGTGCAATGGACAAGTAGCTGGGGACTCTACAAAGTCATTCGGGATCCAGGTGGAGTAGATTTTTCTTTGTAGCCAAGATTGCTTGGGGACAAGCAATTTCAGGGAGGGGGACTGTAATGTCACCATTTTCATGAGCATCACTATTTAGAGGATTTAGCCTATTCCTGACCTTCATAGGCTAAGGAGTGTGGTTAGGGGGTCTTCTTCAGGAAGTTACCCAGTTAGTTGTTGGCTTCTACTCATTGATTTTGGATTTAATCAGAGGTTTCTTATGATTTGTTGGATATTGGATAATACACTGTTTGATAACATACTATTTGATAACACATCGTGTTAGAAAACATATCGCTAGATAACATATTGTGTTAGATATCATATTTGCACTTTATGGGTTATATTTTATATTATTATAATAAAGTGTAAATATAATATAATATTATAATGTTTTATTGGAGACTTCTAGAAGAGGCTGGCCTCTTGAGGAGAAAATAAATAGACAGTGTAGGCTTGCCTCTCAATCATCTAGGAAATGTTATTTGATTTGAAGAACTTGTTTGGTGAAGGAGCCAGTTAGAGTTTCTGCCATTTCCAGCCATTGGGAATGAAAACTCTCATTGGTTATGCAATTTTGAGGGTGTGAAATATCATCTAAATTATTGTAGTAGATTGGAGGAGTTACTTCAGACTTCTCATTGCATTGAATTTGTGGCCAAGGGACAAATTTGTGGAGATTCGATCTAGAGAATAATTGTAAATTATGGTTTATCATTTCATCATCTTTAGAAGTGATTTTTGCAAGATATTATATTCTGACATTTTATGATAGTCATAGCTAGGAGCCACAATTTTGGTTGTGGAGGTTTGTTTTGACACCAATTCCTTCATAGGATTTGAGCACTCCATCCATGAGAGCTTGCCAATGATATTTGATGCATTTGAAAGTGTTAAGAAGCTACAAACGATCTATTATCAAAAGTTCTAATAAAAAATAGGGGCGACATTCTTAGAAGGTCAATTCATGTGCATTTTCATGAATTTTCCATTGCTTCATCAGTAGATCTTCATCTCAGCTCCATCGTTATTTTATTCCAGGTTCTCAAAGTCTATTTGTGTTGTTAAAATTAATTTGTTTAGGTGTTACTTGAGGTTGTCATTCATCATATTTGGCATTGTATTGAACTATCATTGTGGAGCCAAGTGTTTTGGCTATCATATCAACATTGTACTCAAATTATCATTCAATAAATGAGTCATAAGGTTGCATCACATCATTTTCCTTTATGTACTTGATGTGGTTTCCATTTCAGTTTGCAAAGCAATTGTTTGTGTTAATGTCTCTAGCTTAAATTCTACTTTAACATTGCATAGCAAGTGTTTGATATAATTTCTATGGTTGTAGCTTCATTTCCCATACTCTAGGTTACCTACCAAGTGTTTTTGTTAACATCACTTGGTCATAATTGCACATATGCCATCTTAGTTTGCAATCAAAGTGTTTGACAAAATTCCTAGTTGTTGTAGATGAATATTGTAAGTTGTTTCAGTCACCTATATGCATTCAAAGAGTGAAAAAGAGTTGAATTTACATTTAGTCCTTCACTTAGCTATCTTAGTAATCATTTGCAAGCATTTGGATCACATTTGACATCACTCCCAGCAGCATAACTAGAATGAAACTTCAGACCAACAAGCAAATAGTTTGTATGCAAACTATTTGACAATATTCCTTGAGTACATATTCATATTAGATTGGGCAAGGGATATTACAGTATTAGAGCGGTTTCATGCCATCTTGTTGAGTGAGTCATTGAAATTTAGAACAAAGAAATTATGGCTTTTGAGATATCCACATATGAATTAATGTAGAATTTGTATGATTTGATGAGTGATCCTGAATTTAGATGGGGATATCTAATGATTTTTGAAAAATATAAACAAAATTATAAGGAGAAACAAGAGATCTCTATAGGTGAAGGTTCTAGAAATCTTTACAATGAAATTGCAACAGTTAGTGGTCAACATATAGCTGATCCTATGGAGAACAAAAATTAGACCTACATAGAGGAAGAAGTTTGGAACAAGACACTTCAGGATGATTTTAAGGTTGGAGAAGAGCAAGTGATATTTGAGGAAAAATTAGTTACATTAGAGCAGCCACATGAAGATATGGGTTCTTGTAATGGGTATGTGCAAGATCATCATGGAAAGAACAGGCCCTTAAGTGGCAAAAAAAACAGAAAAATTAGAGTTAGGCAACTTGACGTAAAAATTTGAATAAATTATCTATATTATTTCAAAAATATGTAAGAATAGAATCTGTAGAAAATTGAATGTAGTTTCTAAACTACTAGGTTTTTTTTTTAAATCTATTTGGTGAAAATTTGAAACTTCAATGCAGTGTACTTAAATTTTAGGGAAAAATAAGTAGGTGTCTGCTGACCACCCTAACCACAATAAATGATAATATTTTTCTATAATATTTTAGATATAAGTAGAGGACTCATGCCCTGATGTGACACATATTTTTTTGTAATTTTTTTACAAAGAAATAATTAATTATGAATTTTTTATTATAAATTTTTTAAAAATATAAAAACCCGTATGTCTGACCACCTTAACTTGGTCAAAACTTCATGAAATTCAATTTTTTTTTTTAATCCTACAGTATGAGAACCATAGAATGTGATACATGTTTTGGATTCAAAAAATGTGATATCGTTTGAAAGCCATAGATGTTTTTCAATCAGCCTATCAATTAGGACTTTAGTCATAATTTGAATAGAAAATGAATAATAATTACTTATTAAATTCAAAGTAAAGCATAATTTATATTGGTGAAAATTTGAGAATATCCTTTAAAAACCCTTTTCATTTCATCAATTTTGGGTAAAAAAATAGTCATTAGCCACATACCCATCATATTGCCACTTTTTGGCCCATCATGACCCTGCACATACCCTAATGCTTCATTAGGTGAGTCTAGCATTACTTCATCATATCATGGTGAAAAATAATATTGTGATTTGAAGGTCCAAGATATATCAGTACATGTGGAAGTTGATCCTTTACTTAGTGGAGCAACCACTAGTGTTTTGACTACACATGATGAAGGAGACAGTTTAGAATGGCATGATGTCATTATTTATTTGTTTGAGGATAGCAACATTATGCCTCATCATTCTCATGAGATAAGAGCTTGTGATCATGAACAAGCCAATGATATGATATCATCCTTGGATGGCATCCTCACACCAATTGGTAGACATAAATATATCAAGCATAAGAGGACAAATTTTGTGTATTTTGGCATCGAAGAGGTAAAAGGGTCCGAAAAGATGAATGAAGAATGGTTGTGAATATCCAAATAGGGTAGATTAGTGGTTGCCAATATGATACAACATCTGCAAGAAGTGAAAGATAAGGTCAATCTCATCAACAATGAAAGGAAAAAAAGGATAGATCGCATTAGAAGACTGCCCATTCAAATGAGGGATGAATATGAGATTGCACATTGTTCTAATGAGGATAATGAGGTTTTTTATAGATTGGATGAGTACATTGGCGAAGAATTGTAGTGAATCACATTTTTCACTTGGTTCTCTTGAGGTTAGCCCCATGTGAGGTGATGTCGAGCAAGACTATGATGGTCAACCATTCATGAGATGCAAAGGATTGGGTGATGCGTTGATGTGGATTGATGCAGGGCTTATATCATCCACTTTGGGATGAAGAGTTTCCATCTTTAGAAGTTGGGACTAGAGGCTGCAAGTACCCAACTTAGTTGTGTGTGGGAATTACTTGCAGGGACAATAGTTAGCCATCCATCATACTGATATGTATATGTGAGGGGTTGCTACTTCTATTTCATAGAGATTTCATATGGATACATGGCTATAGGATTGTTATGGTGTTAGTAGGCCTGATGGCTTATTTAGTTATCACATCCAGGAGGGTTCAACAGATGTTTCCATATGTCCTTATTTCCACATGATAGATAGATGTGAGTTCATATCTTATTGGGATCTAGGTATCATTTTGTTTGGTATATTGCTCTTCATCATGACATTTTTTCACAACAGTGTTGAGTATGGTTCAATATATTTCTAGGGGGTGCAGTGTACAAGTAGTTGGTCCCTCTACAATTTCATTTGGGATATAGGTGGAGTAGAGTTTTCTTTGTAGCTGAGATTGCTTGGGGACAAGCAATTTAAAGGAGGGCAGACTATAATGTCCCCATTTTCATGAGTATCACTATTTAGAGGATTTAGCCTATTCCTGACCTTCGTAGGCTAAGGAGCATGGTTAGGGGGTCTTCTTTAGGTAGTTACCCATTCAGTTGTTGGCTTCTACTCATTGATTTTGTAGTTAATCAGAGCTTTCTTATGATTTGTTGGATGTTGGATAACACATTGTTTGATAACATACTATTTGATAACATATTGTGTTAGAAAAAATATCGTTGGATAACATATTGTGTTAGATATCATATTTGCACTTTATGGATTATATATTATATTATTATAATAAAGTGTAAATATAATATAATATTATAATGTTTTATTGGAGACTTCTAGAAGAGGCGGACCTCTTGATGAGAAAATAATAAATAGAGGGTGTGGGATTGCTTATCAATCATCTAGGAATTGTTATTTGATTTGAATAAGTTGTTTGGTGAAGGAGCCAACTAGGGTTTTTGCTATTTCTAACCATTGGAATGAAAAATATCATTGGTTATGCAATTTTGAGGGTGTGAAATATCATCTGAATTATACAGTAGATTGAAGTAGTTACTTCAGACTTCTCATTGCATTGAATTTGTGGCCAAGGGCCAAATTTATGGAGATTCAATTTGAAGAATAATTGATGATTGTGGTTTATCATTTCATCATCTTTAAGAGTAATTTTTGTAAGATATTATATTCTCATATTTTATGATAGTCATAGCTGGGAGCCATGATTTTGGTTGTGGAGGTTTGTTTTCTCACCAATTCATTCATAGGGTTTGATCACTCCATCCATGAAATCTTGCCAATGATGTTCGATGCATTTAAAAGTGTCAAGAAGCTGCAAATGATTTATTATCAGAATTTTTGATCAGCAATAGGGGCGACATTCTTAGAAGGTCAATTCATGTGCATTTTGATGAATTTTCCATTGCTTGATCAACAGATCTTCATCTCGGCTCCATCGTTATTTTATTCTAGATTCTCAAAGTATATTTGCATTATTAAAATTCATTTGTTCAAGTGCTACTTGAGGTTTTCATTCATCAAATTTTGGCATTGTATTGAACTATCATTGTGGAGCCAAGTGTTTTGGCTATCATATCAGCATTGTACTCAAATTATCATTCAATAAATGAGTCATAAGGTTGCATCACATCATTTTCCTTTATGTACTTGTTGTGGTTTCCATTTCAATTTGAAAAGAAATTGTTTGTCTTAATGTCTCTAGCTTAAAATCTACTTTAACATTTCATAACAAGTGTTTGATATAGTGTCTATGGTTATAGCTTCATTTCCCATACTCTAGGTTGCATACCAACTATTTGTGTTAATGTCACTAGGTTATAATTGCACATATGCCATCTTAGATTGCAATCAAAGTGTTTGAAATAATTCCTAGACTCCTCTTGGATGCTTGGTTTCAACCCATTAATGCAATGGACAACCTTATCCTTGTTGGGATTAGAATGGCCTGTTCGGATCAAGACCTTGTAGAATTCTTCTGTGTACTCTTTGACAAATTTTCCTACTTGCTTCAATCCTTTCATCTTCTTCAGCAGATCTAATTCATAATCTACAAGAATGAATTTCCTCTTTAGTTTCTCCACCATCTGATCCCATTTGGTTATCTTCTCTTTCCCTCTTTGATATATCTCTAACTAGACTTCTTTCGACCATATGCTTGGATGGCCCTTCAGCTTGGCCTTTGCAAATTTAACCCTTTCTAGATCTTCTATTTCCTCATACTCAAAATACTCTTCCATTTCATTGATCGAATCAATCAAATTTTTGGATTTATGTTTCTAGAAAAATTAGAAACTTCTATCTTTGGCCTCTTTCCAGTCTTCAAAATGGCCCTAAGCAATTTGACTTCTCTAGGATTTATTACATCTTGTGCTTCTTCTTTGAATGACTATTCACTTCCAACCTCATCATCATTTTCATCTCTTCTTTTAACATCATCTCCTCTATGTAGCTCCTCTTGCAGTGCTTGAACTTGTCTCTAGAGGGCTCTAAAACCCTCTTCTATTACCTCGACATTTCTTCCACCATGGTTTCTTCGTGGTGGCATTTTTCCTCACAAACCCACAACCACAATTCCTGGTATAAATTGCCTCACATTCAACAATCTATCTACACACTCAAGAACTCCTGCTTTGAAACCACTTGATGAGGGCTATGCAGCACAAAAACCACTCAAAAAACAACAAATATCAACATAGAAATTGCAAGATAGAAAATAACCGACTTTCCATTAATTTAAAGTTTGTGCAAAATAGGAACACCATGGACCAATCGGTGCATGATAGGTGCTAGTGTGGTGGAATTTTTTTTAAAACTAAATTGGCAGATGCACAAGTGGTAGGGTCACATGGCGAAAAATTATGTTCAAGTTTTTTGGTCCACCAAGCATTCCATGTGGACCTTCAAACATAGGGTGTATAGGATCTCCTTAATATAGAATGGTAAAACAGTTTTCATCCAATATAAAGTCAACAAAAGTAGTCGAATCATTGTACAGTGAAAAATGTATTGTAATCAGTTTATATTTGTCCCAAACACAAATAGTTATTCACAGTCTTACATGTCATAAAATATTCAAAGCACATATGATACTACAGACATACAAGCCATATTGCTTTTAACAGCCCATAGCATTAAAACATGGATACATATATATACATATATGCATACATATCTACATACATATATGTATACATATATATAGACATATTGCTTGTTGATGGCCCACAACATTAAAACATGCAACCAAATAAAATTATTTTAACCCACAATCCCCTTAAATATCACCACTTGCATTACATCACCACCAATATTTTCATAGATACAATGCCACGAGAACAACTAAGAGCCAAGACTATCCCATGACCAAATCCAATCAAACCCACCCCCTATCCCACTTTGCATAGCATAAAATAGATTGGCATTCAAAGGCATAAATAATTAATAGCAGTAGAACACCTGTAACTTTATAGTGTCATGTTGTTTTCGTTTATCCTCTTGCCTCCACTGCCTCCATGTATATATGAATATGGAAGTGAGATGCAGTAAATGGAAATTGGAAAAGATTGAGAAATGTATTTTTGAATTTGTAAATCTCTTTATATGTTCAATGTTGGTTTGGTATGGAGTCTTTAATTTGTGTATTCCTTTTACAAAATTGAAAACTTATTTTGATGCCTTCAATTGAAAATATTGTATGCATTTATGGCATGAAAAATTTGTTTTCTTCTCGGGCGATTATGGTGGCCTTAACACATTATTTTTTGGTGGTTTCATGTGGCAAAAGAGGCGAAGGAAACTATAGTTGTGTGTTGTAATTTGACTAATGGGACACATTCGAATGATTGATTTTCCATGAGTGTTGTGTTGCTAGAAAAGTGGGACATATACATATATGTACACACACACACACACACACACACACACACACACACACACACACACATATATATATATATATGTATATGTATATGTATATATATACATATATATATACATGTGTACATAAATATATGAAGTATGCATATATATATACATACATATATATATATGTATATGTATGTATATACATACATATACATATATATATGTATGTATATATATATGCATACTTCATATATTTATGTACACGTGTGTGTATAGATATATATATGGGTATGTGCAGGATAATCATGGAAAAAACAAGCCCTTAAGTGGCAAAAAATTTAGAAAAATCAAAGTTAGGCAACTTGACATAAAAAATTGGATAAATTATCTATATTATTTAAAAATATGCAAGAATAGAATTTGTAGAAAATTGAATGTAGTTTCTAAACTATTAGGTTTCTTTTTTTTAAAAAAAATCTATTTAGTAAAAATTTGAAATTTCAATCAAATGAGTACTTAAATTAGTGAAAAATAGTGGTGTCACCCTAACCACAATAAAATTATAATATTTTTTAATAAGATTCTAGATATAAGTAGAGGACTCATGTATGGATGTGATGCATATTTTTATTATTTTTCCAAGTAAATAATTAATTATGAATTTTTATTACAACTTTTAAAAATATAAAAAACTTGTATGTCTAACCACCTTAACTTGGTCAAACTTCATGAAATTCATTTTTTTTAATCCTATAGCATGTGAAGCGTAGAATGTGACACATGTTTTAGATTCAAAAAATGTGATACCATTTGAAAGCTATAGATGTTTTTCAATCAACCTATCAATCAGACTTTAGTCATAATTCAAATAGAAAATGAATAATAATTATTTATTAAATTCAAAGTAAAACATAATTTATATTGGTGGAAAGTTGAGAATCTCCTTTAAAAACCCTTTTCGTTTCATCAATTTTGGGTAAAAAAAAGTCGTCAGCCACATACCCTATGCATACCTATCATATGACCACTTTTTGGCCTATCATGATCCTGCACATACCCATATATATATATATATACTTAAAGAAAAACAATATTAAAAGCAAATTGTAGAGTTAAAGTTTGTGAAATGATGAGCACACTTGAGTAGAAGTGCATTGCATGTATGTATGTACGTATGTACGTATCTATATAAAATTTTACACACACATATATAACACATTTAGATGTGTGATGCCCCTACCTAAAATAATGAAAAAAATACAAATCCCCAAAGAATTAAAATTACCATGGCTACAATAAAATCACCCAATTTGAAAGGTTACCAAACACATCATGTTATAACATAATTTAGAGAGGGATTGTTCATAATTATGGTCAGGTCACACTATTTACAATGATCACTATAAATATAATCCTAATTACAAGTCATAAAGGTCTATAAAGGAAGCACATAAAAGGAGAATAATCAATGTTATAAAAAATGAAATTTAATAAAGTTTAGTTTTTGTTGAATTAATATATATTTAATGTTATTATTAATTGAATAATTACTATATATATATTTTTTATCATATATATAATTATATAAATATTATATTACAAATTAATATATAGACAATTAATATATATTTGATTTTATTTTAAATTTAATAATTAGTATATTAATAATTTTTTATTATATAAGTATATAATTTATATTATTATATAATTTTTTGTATTATGTTAATAATATTACATTATGGAATAGAATAATGCATAGTAGTTTATATATGTTTTATAATATATTATAAATTCAATCACAATTGAAAAAAAAATATATGTTTTTTTGTTTATGTATTTAAACTGGAAAGAAATATTAATAAATCATTTAAATTGAAATGTATATAAAAGAAATGTTAAAAAAAAAAACAGCTTGTTGTAAAAATGTGTATTGAACAATAATTCAATTATATAAAAAGAATAAATTGTATTTTACCAATTAAGCCACTCATAAAATTATGAAATTATATTAATATGAAAAAGCGAAATGATAAATATCTCTATAAAGTTTGTAGAACGACTTGTCTATTGCTGGTATTTTCTTTGTTTTTTGCTGAAAATAAATATCGCAATTCAAGTTTAAATTTTTAAAATTAATATTTCAACTTTTCTATCCTTTTCTACAAGCTATTATGAGTCAACTTAATAATGTTTGTGCAAATTTTTCTATGTCATGGTATTTAAAAAGATTTAATGTGCCACAAATATATATGTTAGATTTGCAAATAAAAAGAACATCAAATTCATATTTCAATTTCTATTAGTCATATGAGTCACCTTCATACATGTTTGTGAAATATGTCATTATTTAGTGATAATTAAAGACATTCAATGTGTCATTAATAAAAAGAACATCTAGAGCATTCTTCAATTTCACTAAATAATGACATAATTCACAAACATGTATGAAGGTGACTCATATGACTAATAGAAATTGAAATATGACTAATGTGATCTTTTGTGGGGGTGGAATCCTCTAGTTCATTCAACATAGCATTCAATTTTGGGAATAAAATAGGACCATTAGCATGCTTCTTTTCTTCCTCTGAATTGTCCTCATCACTGCTTTCCTCATCCCTCTTATCCTGCTCAAAGTCATTGAAGATCTCATCAGTTGTTATCTTAGTGGCCTGCTTGCCAGCCAGCGGGTGATCCCACAATACTAGTTTACAATTTTTGACCAAACTAGACACTTAACTGATTTTTTCTAACTAAATCTTCACTTTCGGGCACCTATAGTGGCTAAACCGTGAGGAATTTGAAGATGATGCAAACTTTTGATTTGTGAAATTTTTTTTGTAGATTCTAAATATATTTTTTAAAATTATTTTTTAATCAAATTGCACTTTTTTTTCCATCTACTTCGAAAACTAGTTTTTTTCAATAAACACCATTTTTAAGGAGTGTTGCTCACCGTATAAAACATATCTTTTTTTCCATGAGATAAAATTTTAATCTTTTTGAATTTAGATTTGTAACTACAATATCTAGTGCTTTCATTTGGTTTCATAATGTTTTATTGAATATTTTTTTCTTAATCAAGTTTCGAAGTCAAACCAATTACAATTCAGACATAGGTGAACCATATACAACATAATTTTTTTTGTATGTATGGAAATTCAATTTCTTTTTTGTTGGATCAAGGACTTCAATATCTAGTGCACTAATATTTTTCAAAAAAAAAATTGATAATATGCTACTTTTCCTCATGTGCAGAACAAAGAGCTTGATTTTTGGTGAAAAACCTATGTTTAATCAAACTTTAAAAAAAATAATAATAAAAACAAAATACATTAAAATTATATTCATTGGATAGCTTGTTCTGAGGACTACCATCATCAAGTTGGGTCTATGAAGTCTCCTCCATTTTCATCCTCAACTTGAATTTCGAAAGGAAAAATTTTGGAGATTTTTGGTGCCAGAGGGGGAGAAGGGGGGAAAAGGGGGTTTCGAGCCAACCCCCCTTGGAGGTTCGGTCAAACCTGGGTTCATGCAAACCCCCCTTGGAGGCTTGGTCAAACTTGGGTTAGAGCGAACCCCCTTTCCACAAACTTTTTCTTTTGTTTTTCTCCCGAGAAATGTGGGTCCCAACATTTAATGGGTTTTCTCAAAGGGGGGTTCTAGTGAACCCTCTTTGAGTTTTCTTAAACCAAATGTTCATTTGGACCCTCAAAAACCAAAAAAAAATCCATGGGGACATTTTTTCAATTTTCCTTCCTCACTAGAATTGTAAACCAGTTTTGTGGGTTTACCCCAACCTGTGTGATCTTCAAACACTGGGGTTCTCAACATCAATGATAGGGTCAATATCTTTAGTATTATCCTCTTTGTTTATGTTTTCATTGTTCACGTTAGTCTCCTCCTCATTGAAGGTAGCTTCCTCCACATAGAAGGTGGATTTTTTGTTCTTTTTATTGGGATCTTTTTATTAGGTTTTTTGGGAGGTGTATTTTTTAGCACACAACCTAACAGTCATTGATTTTTGACTCAAGATTTTTTGGTTTTATCCTTTTTGGATTGCTTGGCAAGGGGTTTCGGATTAGGACCAGGGTTAGCTTGTTTAGCAGCTGGAGATAACTTACTTTTAGAAGAGGGCTTAACAGAACCCTTAATGCAAGTATGTTGGCAACATGAGCATGATGGTGTATGGTGTTGTCATTGATGTCAACCCATTGTAGAATTGATGGTGTATTAGTATAAATATTATCTAAAGAAGAAAAAATGTTATTGGGAAATTGGCTAATTCTCAGACTGGGATAGTGTATTTTTAATGTAATAGACGAATAGTTTTATGGTCTGTATTGTTCTGGTTTGTGCAGGATCATGATGGGAAACAAATTGGTGATATGATGGGTATGTGTAGGGTATGTGGCTGACGACTCTTTTTTTACACAAAATTGATGAAACGAAAAGGGTTTTTAAAGGATATTCTTAGCTTTCCACCAATATAAATTATTCTTTAATTTGAATTTAATTAATAATTATTATTCATTTTTTATTTGAATTATGACTAAAGTCCTGATTGATGGGCTAACTGAAAAACATTTATAGCTTTCAAATGGTACCACATTTTTTAAATCCGAAACATGAGTCACATTCTACGCTTCGCATACTATAGGATTAAAAAAAAAAAATCATGAAGTTTTGACCAAGTTAAGGTGGTCAGACATACGAGTTTTTATATTTTTAAAAGTTGTAATAAAAAATTCATAATTAATTATTTACTTGGAAACAAATTACAAAAAAATATCCATCACATCCGACATGAGTCCTCTACTTATATATAAAATCTTATAAAAAAAATATTATCATTTTATTGTGGTTAGGTGGTAGATAGACACCTACTTCTTATTTTTCCCTGAAATTTATACTACTGCATTGAAATTTCAAATTTTCACCAAATAGATTTGAAAAAAAAAACCTAATAGTTTAGAAACTACATTCAATTTTCTATAGATTTTATTGTTACATATTTTTGAAATAATATAGATAACTTATTCAAATTTTTACAGCAAGTTGCCTAACTCTTATTTTTCTAAATTTTTTGCCACTTAAGGGCCTATTTTTTTCCATGATCTTGCACACACCCTTCTGCATTTTGTTATCTTGTCATGTAGTTAAGGTAATAATGGTATGTATTGAAGGAGTTCATATCCAAATTTTTAGGGTTTTATGTCTTCCTCAATAAAATATATTGATGACAAAGTATCAGACTAAGTAGAGACAGAGTTATTAGTGTAGAGTTCATGTTGGAATGCTCTACACTACAGCAGGTGATCATTTTGTTTTGCAGAATTTAGGAAGTGCTTGGAGATGCCATATGTGTGTGCATTCTGAATTTCTAAGTTATAAATGGTTTGGTGATCCGCACATTGAGTTTTGAATGAACAGTTGGCTCATTCATTTTTTTCTTTACTAGTTTGGTTGTGTGGTTCTAACCTAAGGGATTTAGGGTCGTGTTGGACTAAATTTAGAATGGAGTAGATTCATGGGCGTATCTATAGGTAATGCTGACCTATTTTTGTGAAGAAAATGCTTTGATTATTTTCGTTAGGTGTGTATGTTGGAGTTTACAGCCGACAAGTTTTGGGATCACACGTTTCATCCATTTAGGCCAACCTAGTTAATGGTATGACTGATTGCAGAAGATATATAAGTATATATATAGAGAAGGACAATTCATTTTTTTGACATATAGAGAGAAGAGTGTCATGTGAACGTGTGCATGTGAATGATGAAGTGTGAAAGTTAGTTTTCTGAGTGAAACAAAGAACTATGTCTTTAGTATATGATAGATGCATTGTAAACAGTTCAAACTCTAGCAGTGAGCTATTTTTGTATGTTCATTTGTAATTTGGGAAGAAGTGATCTTCCTTGGTAGTGAGCCCTCCTATTTTTTGGAAAGTGATTTTCTTAAACAATGATCTATTCTAACCAGTTATGATATATAGTGAGCTGATCCTCATCGTGGTTTTTCCCCTTAGAGGTTTTCCACGTAAATCTGGTGTTCATCTGTTGAGTGTTCTAATGCATTTTTATTTGTATTTTCCCATTTTTGCAAGTTTAATGAAATGTTTTGTAAAGCACTTTTAAGTTAATGAATTTCAGGGAATACTGATTCACACCCCCTCTTAGTATTTTGAGTGTTCAATAGTTGGTATCAGAGCAAGGTTCCTTCAAATTGCTTTACATTTGAGGTAAATCTTGGAGATTAAACACATTGAAAATAGAAATTATCATATCCCTTTGAAATAAATTATAATGGAAGTATTTACTCAAGAAGATTGTGGAGTTGATATGGAAGGATAACTCAAATATTCTCTTGATGACCTAGATAAAGCATAATGTGAGAATAGAGATCTAAAAGAAACTCTTAAGGAAGTAGATGATTGTATCAAGAAGTTGAGGAATCAAGTCAAGAAAGTTAAAGATCAACTCAAACAATCAAATGAGACAATCACTAATCAGAAAGTGTAGATTGAAGAAGGAAAAAGAGTTGAAGACTACTTGAATGCCAAGTTGAGAGACAAGTCTGTTCAATGCTCAAAGCTTGAAGAAGAGATTGTGTCTCTAAGGAAAGATATGGAGAAAGAAGAGAGTCGACGGGAAAAATTCAAGAGCTCCACCTTGCTTGATGATATGCTTTCTAGTAAAAAAACTTCTAAGGACAAAGAAGGATTAGGGTTTGAAAAAGGAGAAAGCTCAAAGGAAAATTAGACTCCAAACAAAGCTGAAAAGGAGAATAATATCAAACATATTTGAAACCAGAAGAAGGATTTCAAGATACCTCCTCTCTAAAAACTAGCTACACAAAGGTATCCATCTTTTAAAAGTCACTATTATTCTTGCAATAAATTTGGGCATAGAGCTATAGAATTTAATAGTGGGATGAGTAAAAAAATTTAATGATTTTCAAGTCAATGCTATGCATGTAATAGATTTGATCATAAGGCTAGTGAATGTAGAAAACAGATGTTGAATGGTTATAATAATGGCATGGTATTTCGGCCATTCCATGGTTACTCTTACTCATGCAATGGGTTTGGGAATAAGGCTTCTAAATGAAAATCTAAAATGGAAAAAAGTAAATTTGCTTTGTAACAAGGTTTTATATGCTATAAATGTAATAAACCAAGACACATAGCTAAGTTTTGTAGAGGAAATAATGTGAAACCCTCTGTTTCACAAAAGAAAATTGATCTGGTTGAAGTATAGAAGGAGATGAAAAAGATCTGGAAGAAAAAGAAGAGAATGATGTGAAGAGTGAATCTATGCCAAATTTTGGTGCAAATGTTCCCTCCAAAAACTAAATAGAAAGCATTGGCCAGCTCAAGGGGAGTTTTAACAGAAAAATTTCCAAACCCCTGCCAAAGATGAGGTCTGTTGATGTTTTCAGCATAGTAATGCATGAATCGTTTGATATGCTTGATGCATTGATGAAATGTTTGGTGAGAAATCTCTTGATGCAGAGATTTGTGGAGCATTTAGAAGTGTCATTGATGATATAGAGAAAGCTTGAAAGTATTTTGACCTAACTTTTTGTTGTTGCATTTAATGCACATTTGAGGTCACGGGTAAAGTGTTTATATTTCATTTTGAATATTCTAAAGGCATTGGTGTTTGAGCAATTAAAAGAGGAGAATAGAGTGAATGCAATCTGAAGCAATTTTGGAGTATTGAACAAAACGCTACCAACAAAATTCCACAAGGTATTTACAAATATCTTGTAAACCGTAGTTCAGAGAAGTTCATAGTGTTTATTCCTCAGGTTGTTGATGTGCTTGAGAGGCCAAGGCCTAAATTTAAGTAGCACCTGCACAAATCAATGGAAACAAATAAAGAAAGTTCATTCTCTAGGGTTCTTATAAATGTGTTGCACACAGAAGATGTGTGAATTTACATACATTTGAATATGGAATAATATAATCATTGGCTAACTGGAGATGATTTCTAGTTGAAACCAAAGTATGCGAGCTTGTTGAAGAAAAAGTTGGATGTATTGTCAAAGTTTCCCGACTTCTATTTTGAAGATGAATTGGTGATTTTTTTATTGAGTAGAATACATGGTAAATTTATGTGGTTGGACATGTCGCATATTATATCCAAAGAAGTAATAATGATTGTTACTTGTTTGAGCTCCATAGAACCTATCCCGACATTGAAGGTGGTAAAGAATGAAGGTGTGATGAGGTGTCAAAGCTAAATTTGATAAGTGTGCCCTAACTGTGAACATTATTAAAGATTTGATGGTCAAATATGCCACAATGATGATTGCTAACAAGATATTCTACACAAACAGAGAGGGTTTTACCACTTCCACCACAATTCACAGACCATATCAAATGGTGAAAGAAGGTAAAGACTTTGATCTATGTGAACTCCTGTGATTGCAGTTGTTGGAAAATTTGCAAAGGACAAAGGAGAAAAGTTACCCTTTCTGATACAGTACTGTCATTATTTTCATAATGTTTTACTTTCTTAATGAGTTGCTCGAAGTGAAGAATGTAGTATGGTAAAATAATATCCCTGTAGCTATTCAAATTAGAGATCATTTAAGGAGATTTGAAAATAAAGAGTCTTGTAATTCAATATTGTGGGGAATTTTCAAACCCTTTCAAGCACAAATGAAAGAGAAAGAATTCTGAATAAAGTTGTGAAAATGTATAAGAATGAAATAACATTTATGGTGAGTAGAGATTACTGCTACATGGAAGCAATTGAACCCAAAACTTTTTGGGTTCCAAAGTTACCTTAGGAGGTAGCTAAATCAGATTGGATTGGCCTTATAGAGGTTGTACTGAGCAAGCCTAGAGAAACAACAATTGAAAGGTTTGGTACATATGAATAGATAATAGATAAACTAATCAATAAGAGTGTAGAATAAAACATGGGAAATGAAAAGAAGGATATTGAAGAAAATGTTGGTTAGTTGAAAGCTGAGTTGGAAAGGGAGTTTGGTACCCCTATGGACCATGCGAAAAAGTCTAAAGGAATATCTTCACCTCTGCAGACTAGACTAAGAACAAGAAGGTTAGACAAGACCTCATCCTACACACCTATTGTTAAAAAGTCTTCTAGAACAAAAAAAATAGGTAGATCTAAGAAGATAGACACATTTAGCATCCCGAAGCAACAAAAGGCTCCAAAGAGAAGAAAGAAAGAAAGAGAAAAAAGAGACAAGTATATCAGTTCAGAAGAAGAATAGGAAGAGGAAGAAATTTAATAGGTTAGAAAAAGGAAATTAAAAGTCTCTTAGGAAGATACCAGTGCAAATAAGGGAAAGGAGAAAAAGAAGACCCCTCCAATCCATTAGCATAATCCCATGAAGCTTGATGCATTGTTCAATGCTATAGCAAAGTTTATAATTCTAAAGGATACAATTGAGTTGAATCCAAATGCCAATGAAGCAGATAAGGCAACAATTGAAGAGGCCATTGCCAAATACATGGTGACATTTAATGTTGGTCTAAGTGAGATAGTGGATTAGTTGTAAAATGAATTAAAATGAGTATTGAGTGCAAGAAAATAAGAGGCAATTGAAGAAGATGCAAAGATGAAATCCTTTTCCTTGGAGAAGATTAGTTTCTCATTAACTTATGAGGAAAATT
This sequence comes from Sequoia sempervirens, assembly GCA_007258455.2. Taxonomy (NCBI): domain Eukaryota; kingdom Viridiplantae; phylum Streptophyta; class Pinopsida; order Cupressales; family Cupressaceae; genus Sequoia; species Sequoia sempervirens. The sequence continues at coordinate 367,417,840 of VDFB02270651.1, forward strand.
TTAAGTTGTCTTAGTTGCAAGTCTAAGAATTCAAGATAAAGTAGAGATTAAATACTCTTATGGGAAAAGATAAGAATGATATAGGGAATCTAAGGGAAGAAACAATAAAATTAACTAAAAGACTTCGTAAAGAATTGGGAGCCTCTCAGGGTGATGAAGATTAAATGCAACAAGACACAACCCTCCTAGAAAGAAACAAACCAATCAAAGAGAAATATAAGCATGAGCAAGGATAAATAATGATAGATAACACCCCTCTGAATGACACGATGGCTGTCGAGCAGAGAAAAGAAGGTAAGCAAGGAGTCTCAGAGAAGAAAAAAGCTAAAAAGGAACAAACTTTGTCTCCTCCAGAAGTTGAGAAGATTACAGAAAAGTGTTTCAAAAATGGAGAGAAGGAGAAGAATGAATATACATGTAGAAGAAAGCACAAAAAAAGATGTGAATTCTCTACAACTTTTGGAGATTGATTCAAAGATCTTCTAGATATGCAAATGTAGTTCCAACCAGTGTTGTCTGCACAACTGCTGCAAATTCCAATGAAACAATGTCAAGTAGACTTGAACAAGATTTCTCCTCTCCATAAGTTGTAGCTTAGTGATGTTTTCCATTCCTCCGCAAGAAAGGAGATACTATAAACTCACCATAAAGGCATAGAGTTAGTTGGTGAGGTTGTTAAGGTGTTACAATAAGGCCTTCCTGGAGTATCCATTGATACTTCTTTGTTAGGTGTACAACAATTGAAGTTACTACTAGATTCCCTTAAGGAGTACTCTGCAAGTTTGGAAGAGAAGACAGAGAAGGAAGTAGCAAATAAATTGAATGATAAGAGGCTACTTGATGCCTCAAATAAATGTGTTATTGCACATAGCAAGTTGCAAGGAAAATTTAAGCATGTTCAAAAGAGTTTGGAGGAAGCCAAACTATTGTTCAATTTTGTTTGAAATGGTCGTTTTCTACAAAAAGTATAAAGGATCAGATGGACTCAATTGAGTACCAAATTGCTCAGGCCTTAGGTGTGTATGATCCAGTGAAGGATGGGGATTGAGCAACTAGAGTGATCATTGAAAATCTACATACTCAATTATTTTTAATACGAGAACAAAAAGAGAAAATCATAAAATAGTATAATCAGCTCTAAGATATGGTAAGTTTAAGGCTTACATTTTTAACTGAAGCTTTGGACGATGTCGAAATAGTTGTGCAAAAGACAACAATGCCTAGCTCTTTGGAAGAAGGAGAAGACCTCTATGTATAATATGAAAACCAAAGCTTCATACTTGCTTTTGCTAAGAAGGATTGGGAGGTGTACTGTAAAAAAAGGAAACTTGCTTGATTTGGGAATAATTGATGATAAGTTGGACTTAATAAGGCCTTGATTTGGTGTTGCGAGGCATTTTTCACATCCACACTAGGTGTTGGACCCTTTTAAATGCATCTAACAATATCTTGTAAAGGTGTTGTAAGGTATTGTAAAAGATGTTCATGCCACTCTAGACTTAATGAACATATCTTCCCTTAATTCAACATTATAAAATTTATTTAATAGTATTATTACACTAATCTAGAAGGCTTGTAAATTAAACTTAATGATAATCTAGTGTTGTAATGTGTCTTACACATTCACATTGGATGTTGTGCCTTTCTAGGCTCTATGGACCTTATTTTAATGATGCAAAGTGTATTTAATCACACTTTTACATTAATATTTGTGTCCTTGGCCTTATCCACCCTTTACATCATCACTAATAGGCCCCTATTACCCCATATTTTGCATCTTGAGGCATAATTTGATGAAATACTTGACAAAGTCACCATATAAGCTTGATTTCCTCATTCCCCAACAACCCAGCTAGAAAATGGGCCCCTCTAGGACTAATTCACCATATGTGGTGAATGAGTCCCTAGAAAGTGGTACTGATTCACCCAAGGTAGAGAATTAGTCCCATTTGGGTCATTTTTGAGTTTTGAGCAAGAAAACCTAGAATATAAGTTTATTATTCTTTCATGTCAGCCTTAGGGATCCAATTAACAATTAAATAAGGTGGAATGCCTATAAATATAAGTCTCTAAACCGTAATTTACATATCTTAACTCATTCACAACTTATTCATCATTTTTCTTTCACTTCACGTCAAGCAAGCTAGGATTTTATCATTCTAAGTCATTAAGATAGCTTCCTAAGAAATTCAAGGGCATATCCTTCATCTTTTGCTACAAAAATTCAAGATCAATTATCATGGAAAGGTAATAACTCCATTATTTCATTCCTCATTACATTCTTTTCTCATTTTGGTTTAATTACCTACAAAGGGGATTGACCAAGGCAAACTCCCATGCCCTAACATCCAACATTTATCCTTCTCTTCTTGTGTGTTTGTAGATTTAGACATCTTGAAGGCTTGGAAATCATTAAAGATCAAGTTGCAAAGTTTTCAAAGACATCTCCTTGTTGAACAAGTCAAACTATCCACCAAAAGTCACTTTCAAACCTAAAAATTAGAGTTTCGAAGGCAGACACCTGTCAGAAACCAAAGAGTAGACCGAGGTCTTCAGTTTCCACCTTTGGATTTTCAAAAATTCAAAAGTGAACTCATTCTCCATGAGTGGAAAATGAGTCCCACTTCTAGGCTTGATTTTGGTTTTCTGCATTTTTGGATACCCATTTGTCTAAAACGGGCTCTAGAACAGTTTCCCAGATCTAGGACTAATTCGCCTAAAATGGCAAATGAGTCCCAGTAGGCCAAAATTTTAGCATCAACAAAATTTCAAATGTCATTTCCAGTCTCCAGCAAGATCTCAAGTGCACCTCTTCATTTTCATCCATTTTTATTACAGTTTTCTTTCATTTCTAAGTGTTTTTTCATATCACAATGTGTTTTCAAATAACTAGCATTTCTTTTGTTTTCATTCAATAATCAATATCTTTCTTTGGTTTTTGCATTTGGATCATCTCATCTAGGCACATTTCATTCATATTTCCATTATACTTCCATTAGTTTGAGTGAACCACCTAGATTTTGTGTGGGATCTATCTCTCTCCTTTAGGTGAAAAACCCTAATAGAGCAAGAGAGTCATAACATTTCCTAACACCTAAAAATCTATGGTTCATTTTGGTGAAAATTTTTTTTAACACCTTCCTTTGTGATTTAGGGTCCTTCATTCCCTAGATTTCCTTGCATTAACTTTGCATTGCATGTTGCATTGGTTAATTGGCATTCTAGGGTTTCAAATTTTTACATTAGTAAAAGTGCATTTAGTTTGCATTTTTGTCTCTCAAATCATTGAAAAACATCTGAAAACTATATTTGTGTTTTTTCCTTAGACCATCTAACACAAAAAATCATCAAATCAATTAAAATTTTCTAGAATTTTTGCAAAAAAGCCTTACCCGGGACTCATTCGTCATTCTGGGCGAATTAGTCCATGTCCATATTTTTCACAATCTATTACAGCATTAGAAACCTCATTTTTGTGCTTCCTAAGCCTCCTATATCATATACTATAAGTCTAGAAAGTTTTGAGAACATTTGTTTTATGCATCTAGCTCAAAAACATCAATTTAGGGTAGTCATTTTTGTAATCATTTCCATTACAAGCATCATTAGATCTAAAAATGCATACAATTGATAAAAATACTTTTCATTCTTGCAGATACATTGTTTGCATTCTTAAAGCTTTGCATACATTGGATAAAAGTGTCTTGCATCTTTGGATATACACTGTTTACATTGCTGAAACATTGCATGAAATGGTTACATGTGATTTTCATTTTTTTTCACACAATGTTAGTGGCTTGCATATTTAGAAATTCTAATAAACATTTCCTATCCTCTCCCTATGAGAGTTTTTTTGTGAAAGAGTACAACCTTGGACATTCCTAACAATCATATTTGTTCCTCTCTTAATATCTCTCCTATTGGTGATGAGGATATTTTCGTAGAAGAACCAATCCATGATAGTTTTGAGAATCCTATTTGTTTCTCTCCTTTTACCTCTCTTAGTGGAGAAGAAATTGATAAAAAATACAACACAACCATAGGTAATCATGACAACAACATTTGTTCTTCTCCTAGTATCTCTCCTAGTTGTGAAGTAGATACTTTGATGTTAGACAACATAATCGATGAAGGTCATGAATATCTTAGTTGTCCCCTTTCACCTAACAAAACCCTTATTCAATCAGACAATTCAACCATTGATCATTCCCCTACTTGCGATGAAGTTCTTTTAGAAGAACAAACCTTTGAATGCCGAAAAAATTTGGCTTTTTGTTCTCCTAATAACTCTCCTACTAGTGAGAATTGAATGGTGCAAAAACATATGAACATTGGCACATATCCTTTAAACACTAAGCCTTCCTTAGGTGAAGTTAATAAAGTGACATTCGAGTCCCCTTCACTAACAAATCATGCTAATAAAGACAATATTCTAGAGGCTATGATGACACAAGTGGGATCTCCTTTCACTAGTGAGATTCCTAAGTCACCTACCATTAGTGACTCACACAAAAAACTAAGAGATGTCTTGAAATCCATGATGCAATCTAAACCATTGATTTTTGGCTCCTATGGACAACCCTTGCTCTTTTAGGGTTTTTCACCTAAAAGGAGAGAGATAGGAGAAAAAATGCTAATGGTTCATTCAAATTATGTTATGTGCAATGTTGTCTAATGAAAATAAAGTTAACTAAATGCAATTGACTGATCTAAATGAATGAAAATTAATTAAAAACTAAGATTTACACTATGTTTGAAAAGACACTATGATATGTAAAAAGCATGAAAGAATGAACAAAAATGCAAATTGACCTAAGAAAAAAGTTGTTTCTCAAAATGTATGCACCTAGAAAACTGTGGATGACTAGAAAAAAATCTGAAAATTTGATGAAACTTGAATTTAGGCTGACTAGGACTCATTTGTCACCTTGGGCGAATCAGTCCTAGATTAGGACTTTTCTACACATAATCTGTTTTCCGACAATCAGGAACCTGGATTTGAATCTGACTCAATTTTTCACCTTAGGAGGGACTCATTCACCAAGCATGGCGAATCAGTCCACCTTGGAATTTCTACAACTTCAAAATTTTGTTTTGCACCTTGACACCTACACAACAATTTCTGACAGATACCCGATCTCGAATCTCGAAAAATTCCTACAAAACAACTTAAAATTGTTTGTCTTATGGGGGGTTTGCCCTGGTCAAACCCCTAGTTGGGTAATTAAACCTTGAATAGAGAAAAATCTAAGTAAACCCTAGCCTTAGATGTGTTAAAGACTAGGAAGAGCTGAAATATAACAATGACCCTATTCTATTTCTCTAGAATAAGACATGCAAGAATGATCTATATGATGCAAGATCTCAACCCTAGAAATCCTACAACACATGCAAAATAGGAATTAAATGGCATGCAAATGATAAACAAACAAGATGCAAACCTTAATCTGAGGATAGAGTGGAAATGGAAGATGGTATCAATAGGAAACCAAGTCCTTAAGCATGATTTGGTGGCTAGTTGCACCTCTTGACCCTATATTTCTTCATAATTCACCATAGGCATCCATCATCAACCCTTTGCAATGTTGGATCTTGACAATAGAAGTGAGCTTCAAGACCTACAAAAACCCTAGTTTTTTGCCCTAAAACTTCAACTTTAGCTACTAAAACTTGTTGTGGAAGACTTGACTTTAGAATTTTCTTTATGAAAATGACTAAGAGATCAAGAGATGAAAAATAATGTTTAAAATGACTTAAAATGAGTATTTATAAGCAAAACACCTTATTTTCCCATTAATTAGACCTTAGAGGCTGACATTCACCGGAAATAGAATTTAAATTGATTAAATTCCCGCTTAATTTTGAATTTTCCCTCAAAGGGGACTCATTCGCCACCATAGGAAAATGGGTCCCACTAGAGCGAACTCATTCACCCAAGGTGGCGAATGGGTCAAACCACTACTATTGTTTGAAGGTGGGTTGTCGGGGTATGATATAATTAAATGTTTTTTGTCAGGTTTTATGTGATTTCTCAGGTAAAACGAGCCTCTAGATAAATATTTATGGGTCTAAGGGGCCTATAAATGTTGTTTTGAAGGGTAAATGATGTGAAGGGACTCAAAAGTGGGTCTAATTATGGGTGAAATTGTCTCTTTTCTCAAGAGGGTCCAATTTTCTATGGCACACAATCTAATCAAAACAATGTTTTGCAACCGCTAAGTTGTAACTTAGTGACTCAAACATCTAAGGGATCACACAACTCTCCTACTACATTACGTCTTTTCCTATATCATGTGCCTAGTGTTGATGACCTTAAAAAGACTCCTATTAATATATCTATATGGCAACTCATTCAACTATCACCTACAATCAAATTTCTCTTCCACGAAATATTGCAAATACAGAAGGAGGAGATCCAATCTTACATAAAATCAAATAATGCAACATCCACCTCTTGTCCCATGCAAGTAACCCAGTCAAAAATCACATTCCCTAAACATGAATTACCCTCACTTGCAATTCAAAACAAGAATGATCCCTTGATGATAAAGGTGATTATTAATGAAAGTTTAATTAGGCACACTATCATAGACAGTGGATCTAAAACCAATATTTTTAGCATTGACCTCCTAAACAAACTTGGTATGGACAAAAATATCATCCAACTTAATGATGTTCATATTCGTGGCTTTGACAATGTTAATAGGCAACCACTAGGGATGATCAAATTACCTATTGAGGTTAGACCTATAGTGTTTCCTACATCTATCCATATCATGCAAGGACCCTTTCCATACAATCATATCCTAGGGAGATGATGGATTCATGCCTTGAAAGGAGTCCCATCTACCCTTCACCGTACAATGAAATTTGAGTATAATAACAAGATATACACAGTTCATGCAGATGAGTGAAGCTATGCATCAACTGATCACAACAAATCCAACTCCCCTAATCCTTTCTAAACCATATATTTTTTGGCATGAGGCTTATAAGCTACTTTTGCACTCTTAAGATGTTTCTCCTAAAAGAAGAGAGATAAACCTCATGAAAAATCAATGTAGTTCACTCAAGTTAGGATGTCTATGATGTTATTAAAGCTAAATGAGATGATCTAAATGCAACCAAGCTAAGTAATTGACTGATTTTCAATGCAAAACCTAAGAAATATGCAATGTTTGAAAACACAATGTGATATACAAGCATGAACTAAGCATGAACAAATGTAAAAAAAAAATGAAAAAGGGTTGAATAGAGTGCACCTTGGAGTTTTATGAAGATTCTAGAGTGTTCTAAATGCTAACAAACATCACTGAAAATCACTAGTGGGAATCGTTCGCTTGTCATGGCAAATTAGTCCTACTTCTGATGAAAACTTCTGAAAATAGATTTCTGAGTGTCGGGTTTCAGAATCTAAAAAAATATAAATTTCCAGACTTAAGGTGGGACTCATTCACCACTGATGGTGAATTAGTCCTCTCCCAAAATTTTGTGAAATCAGGGACCAATTCTCTAGCACCATATCTGAGGTTGTCTTCTTGTCGAGTTGACGGAGACAAATCTGCAGAAAATGGACTGTAGGTTGTATCTAGGCTTGAAATAGGTTGTAGTTGACTTGAAACACTTTGTTGACTTGTTTACCACCTTTCAATTCCTAATTCCTTGATAAATCTACATACACAATTCTGCAAACACACATACAAAAGGGGGAAAATGGTTAAGGGTTAGGTTATAGGGATATTCCTTCGTCAAATCCCACTTTGGTAATCAAACCCTTAATGAAGAAATGAAATGAAATGAACAAGGAAAGATGAATAAACAACATGAAAATGTCCTAAACTCACCAAACTTGTTGAAGAAATCTGAAGATATATCAATGGTTGCTCCAAGATACTTGATTGATGCTTGATTGAATGATGCAAAGTGCTTGAATGCTTGAATGAATTAGTGAATTAGTGAACTTGATGAATGGGGGTTAAAATGGATGTAAAAACACTTATTTATACACACTTGATCCTTAGTAACATGAAGATACCTCATCACAATCCGACATAAGGTGATTTTAAATAAAAACCCGAAAGAAAATTTGAAATATTTTAAATTTTGAGCCAAGAGGGACTCATTCGCCACCCATGGTGAATGGGTCCCACCTTGGACTTGAAAGTGGGTGTCAAGAATTATCTTGCATTTAATGTTGTTTGTTGGGTTTACATTCAAAAATACACTTAATTAAGCCTTATAAGGGAATAAAGGGGTCAAATAAAGCATAAGAAATGTGTAAATAGTGAAATTAAGCCTAGAAACGCATGAAATCTTGTTACAAGACTTTACAACACTTGAAAATAGGAATTGATAAGTGATGAAAAGGTGATTTTTAGGTGAATTGTAATGAAAAGAGTCGAGAAAAGTGTAGAATTTTTTTACAACACTTCACAACACCTACACAAGATGCCATAATTTGGATTTTAAGGACCTAATCTAAATGTTTAAGCCACATTGTAACAATAAATCAAAGCAAAATGGACCAAGCATCTTAAAGAAAGGCCTAAAATACCATGAAAATGTTAAGGGGGAATTTTCTATGGCACATTTAGCCCCCACGTTAGTGAGAAGATGAACTTGCATCAAACTCACACTAAAGTAGCCATGCATATCGAGAGAGAGGGGTCCAAATGCACTTATGCTAGCAAGATGGAAAGAAAATGATAAATAGGGATGATCAAGCCCCTAGGATGAACATCCCATGGAAAACTAAACATAAGAACAAAGGAACACACATGTGAAATAGAAGAATAAAAGGGAGAATTGGATTGAGATTCGATTGTCTATCCAACTACTTGTGGATTAGATCTAGGTTGTTTGTGATAAGAAGAGAATGCATACTCACTTTGGCATGATAGAACTCATGGCGGTCTGCTGGGTGAGAAAACCCAAAAGGGTAAGATACATATGCTAGTTGGTATGCACTCACAAACATAAAGGTGGCTATGGGGAAAGTCATGTCGTTCAATGGGCTTCCTGCTCAACCATATTAAAGTTATACCTCCTGATAACTTTAACAAGGTGCCACAAGAGAAAATATCAGTTCGTGCTTCATGAGACAAGAAAAGCTTTGTATGCTTAGAATTCATGAACAAAGAGCAAGGTACCACATGCATGCAAATTGCATTATGCAAGGTGGAAAAAATGTAAAATGAAAAAATGTAACACATGTAAAAGGTGTTCAAAGGAGTCATGTTAAGTTCATACAAGGTTTCTCACTTAGGGAACATTGTGTCTAATGTCTCCAAGAGAGGGAAAATCAAAGAATAGAATACTCACAACTTAGGGGATGTAGTGCATCGCATCAGGCCACTAAGAGGAATGCAATATGGTAAGATAGATCACACTTATGAAGGACATCACACCCAATGTCATCCACAAAGTGACAACCACATCATATAAAGTGACAACCACATCATATAAAGTGACAAGGCTACACCAAGAATGCAAATGAAATGATACTAATGTATGCCCCCCACTTTAAAGAAATTTCTACACATCGTTCTGTGAGAAATTACTTTAAAGTAGCGAAGGAAAAAATGCAAAAATAAAACAAGACATGAGAGCCAACTTGGAAAGCCCTTATGCCAAGTCATATGTTTCTAAGTTAGGCTACATCATGTTAAAGAAAAAGAGAACAAAAGAAAATGGAATTGCCCCCCAAAAAAGAACACACCAAACACATAAGGGATCTATGGATTTGGGGTCAGTATGTTCGTTGCTGCACAATGTTTTTATTAAAGAGCTCAAAACTATCATCATTCACCAAAGCACATAGAACTACAAGAATGACACAAAGAGAGAGAAAACAAAACAAAAATAAAGTCCATTTTGGGTCAACATGGAAGAGAAATTGCGGGGTATGTACAAGATCATGATGGAAAAAATAGGCCCTTAAGTGGCAAAAATTTTAGAAAAATCAGAGTTAGGAAACTTGACATAAAAATTTGAATAAGTTATCTATATTATTTCAAAAATATGTAACAATAGAATCTGTAGAAAATTGAATGTAGTTTCTAAACTACTAGGCTTATTTAAAAAGAAAAAAAATCTATTTGGTGAAAATTTGAAATTTCAATGCAGTAGTACTTAAATTTCAGGGAAAAAATAAGTAGCTGTCTGTCTGACCACCCTAACCACAATAAAATTATAATATTTTTTTATAAGATTTTAGATAGAAGTAGAGGACTCATGTCCCGATGTGATGCATATTTTTTTGTAATTTTTTTCCAATTAAATAATTAATTATGAATTTTTTATTACAACTTTTGAAAAATATAAAAACTCGTATGTCTAACCACCTTAACTTGGTCAAAACTTCATGAAATTCATTTTTTTTAATCCTATAGTATGCGAAGCATAGAATGTGATGCATGTTTTAGATTCAAAAAATGTGATACCATTTGAAAGCTATAGATGTTTTTCAATTAGCCTATCAATCAGGACTTTAGTCATAATTCAAATAGAAAATAAATAATAATTATTTATTAAATTGAAAGTAAAGCATAAAATTTATATTCATGGAAAGCTGAAAATCTCCTTTAAAAAACTTTTTGTTTCATCAATTTTGGGTAAAAAAAATCATCAGCAACATACCCTACACATACCCATCATATCACCACTTTTTGGCCCATAATGATCCTACACATACCCTGGCATCTTTGTGTGTAATATTTCTAATGATAATGGGCTACTATGAACATGATATGTTGTGGAGCATTTTGAATTTGGCTAATGCTGGAGATTTGTTGTTGCATGGATGAAATTGTGGTAAAGAGTTGTATAATGATGGGATCGTTGTAAGTGTATGAGGTGCAAGGGAAAATGGTGATGGAGTGTATGTAATGTTAGGGGAAGTGAAAGGGACACTGAGAGGGGTGAATGTGAAAGAAGTAATATGTGATGCCACAAAAGAACTAGGAATGCTAGTTGGAATTTTGAAAGGAGTCACATGACTAACCTGTTGCATTTTTTTTGTAACTTGAGGAGTGGTATAAGTTGGTATGGATGCAATGGTTGAAGGAGGAGGATTGTGAGGTCCTCCTTGGCTTACAACAATGTTGGCTGACTGGGAAGTAGAAGGAACATGTTCTATTGGATATTGTTGATATGTGTTTGTCATTTACGTCAACACTATTGGCATTAATATCTTTAAAGCTATATATGTTGAGGATATTGAGAAAATTGTAATAAAATAAGTTGTAGGTTGTCAGTGATACAGTGAAGTTTTGTTGTTGGCTAGCTTAGTATATTGATGATAAGAGGTTTTGGATCAAAGGGTTTGTTGCCAACTATATCTAGTTTATCCACATAAAGCTTCAAAGATCTGCATGAAGATAAAATCAAGTTATGAGTATCTGTGTTCTGTCAGTTGTTATGTTGCTTTATTTGGTGTTCCTGAAAAAAAGATAATGCAATTCTAGTAACTTGAGTTGTTGCAGATGCTTCTATGGCGATTCATGATGCTTGTGAATGTTTCTGATCTGCATTGATCGTTGTTCTCGTGATTGGTGATTTTCTTCTTTGAGTTCATGTTTTTCATGGTCATGGTTGATAGGGTGATTGTAGCATGTTGTGGATCTTCAAGGCATAATTTTCGAAGGTGGTTCATGTTTGAGGATGTTTTTTTGGGTCTTCACTATGTTGTAGCTGACATTCATTGGTGCGCATTGAAAATTGTTTATGATTTGGGCTAACAGTTTGTACATATTTTATATTTTGTTAAAGCTGACATGTAGATGATGTCATCCTTAGTTGCAACTACATGCGGATATATATGAGTGATTGTTTATACCATTTGAAAGCATGTGATGTAGTGGTGTACAAGTGGTATGTGAAATGTGTGAGTCCTGTGTGTGAATAATGTTCTAATCTTTTGAAGGTAGAAGTAAAGTGTGAAGAAGAGTGAGTAGATGTTTATGAGCTTAACCAAAACTATAATTAGGAATTAGTAGATGCTATTTTCTCAATTCAAATCTTCTGGATGTAATCCGAATGTTTCTATAAGACAGTGTGTCTTCCTTTGGGCATTAAGCCTTTTTGTATTTGAGTAGTGAGCTCTAGGCAGTGCACTTGAATGCATGTGCATTCCCATTTATAATTCTTTTATACTTTTAACAGGGTATAATTTTGTGGACTAACCTCCACCATGGTTTTTCCCCTAACAGGGTTTCCACGTAAAAAAATCTTAGTGTTATGTGTATTTCTGATGTGGTGATGGTTTATGCTTTCATGTTTATTTATCAAATCCAATAATAAGTTTAATAAGGGTTTAATAAGTTTAATTTCTATGACAATTGATTCACCCCCCCCTCTCAGTTGTCTGCCCTTGTGTTTACAACATGTTCATTATATATCTCAGCTATTCTTTTCATAACTTGTAAGCCATCATCACTTTCAATCAAATGATGAAGGTTTTCTATTACAGGTATGGCAGTGGTGTAAATGTTTTCAAGGGATAAATCTTGTTTTAAATGTACAAAATCCTCATGAATACTAATGACTTATTCTTGCAGAATGGAATTGTTTTGTGTGTCAACATTCATTGGACGGAAAGGTGAAGGCATAGTAGTGGTATTGTCCATTCCTATTGCACCATTTTCCATACTAGGAGTAGGAGCTATTGAGATCCCAAGGTCCACAATGAAAGTGCTATCGCGAGAAGCCATGAGTCTAGAACTTCATCTCACTAAAGTATTATCAATGGGGCACCAAACACTCATACAAGTACCACAAAAGATGGGGTGAATGCAAATGCAATGTAATCTAGGAGTGAAAAATGAAAATAATAGGAATTCTACAAACTGAAATAGTGAAATAACAACAAAGAACATAAATGCAGTAATTACCCAAAAAAGTGCCTAAAAATGTAGTATGAAATGTGTAGGTGGACTGATTCGCCCTGGGTGGTGAATGAGTCCAAGTATGATCTTTTTTTGTGTTTTTCAAAAAAATTAAAGTGATTTTAATGCTTTTTAGATGCAAACTAAAGATGCAAATGCATATTTTTAGTTTTTGAATGATATGATATGCAAAAATGAAGTCTTTCACTCATGCAATTTTAAGAAACCCTGAAATGCAAAAACAATGCAAAAGACAATGCAATTAAGTCCTAGGATGCAAATTATAAATGAAAATCAAAATGATATGATGTTCAATATGAAAGTTCACCAAAATGAACCATAGTTTTTTGGTCGTGAGGCTTATAGGCTACTCTTGCACTCTTAGGATGTTTCACCTAAAAGGAGAGAGATAAACCTCAGGAAAAAACAATGCGGTTCACTCAAATTAAGATGTCTATGATATGTTATTAAGGCTAAATGAGACTATCTAAATGCAACTAAACTAAGTAATTGACTAATTTTGAATGCAAAATCTAAGAAATATGCAATGTTTGAAAACACAATGTGATATGCAAGCATGAACTAAACATGAACAAATGCAAGACAAAAATGAAATAGGGATGAATAGAGTGTACCTGGAAGTTTGATGAAGATTTTGGAGTGTTCTGAATGCTGACAGAGATCACTAAAAAATCACCAGTGGGACTCATTCACCACTGATGGCAAATTAGTCCTACTTTTAATGAAAACTTCTAAAAACATGTTTTTGAGTGTCAGGATTTAGAATCCGAAAAATATAAATTTTCAACCTTAAGGTGGGACTCATTTGCCACTGATGGTGAATTAGTCCTCTCCCAAAATTCTATGAAATTAGGGACCAATTTTGTAGCACCAAATCTGAGGTTGTCTTCTTATCAGGTTGATGGAGATAAATCTATAGAAAATAGACTGTAGGTTGTCTCCAAACTTGAAATAGGTTGTAGTTGACTTGAAACACTTTGTTGAATTGTTGAACACCTTTCAACACCTAATTTATTGATAAATATACATACAAAAGTTTGCAAACACACATACAAAAGGGGGAAAATGGTTAAGGGTTAGGTTATAGGGATTTGCCTTTGTCAAATCCCACTTTGGTAATCAAACCCTTAATGAAGAAATGAAATGGAATGAACAAGGAAAGATGAATAAAAAAAATTAAAATGTCATAAACTCACCAACCTTGTTGAATAAATCTGAAGATATATCAATGGATGCTCTAAGATACTTGATTCATGCTTGATTGAATGATGCAAAGTGCTTGAATGCTTAAATGAATGAGTGAATTAGTGAACTTGATGAATGAGGGTTAAAATGGATGTAAAAACACTTATTTATACACACTTGTGCCTTAGTAACCTAAAGATACCTCATCACAGGTCAACATAAGGAGATTTTAAATAAAAACCCAAAAGAAAATTTGAAATATTTTGAATTTTAAGCCAAGAGGGACTCATTCATGACCCATGGCGAATGGGTCCCACCTTGGACTTGAAAGTGTATGTTGGGAAGAACCTTTCATTTCATGTTGTTTTTTAGGTTTACATTCAAAAAAAAACTTAATTAAGCCTTATAAGGGCATAAAGGGGTCAAATAAAGCATAAAAAGGGTGTAAATAGTGAAATTAAGCCTAGAAAAGCGTGAAATCTTATTACAAGACTTTAAAAAACTTCAAAAGAGGATTTGATAAGTGATGAAAAGGTGATTTTTAGGTGAATTGTAATGAAAAGAGTCTAGAAAAGTGTATAAATGTTTTACAACACTTCACAACACCTTCACAAGACATAATTTGAATTTTAAGGACCTAATGTGAATGTTTAAGCCACATTGCAACATTAAATTAGAGAAAAATGCACCAAACATCATGAAGAAAGGCCTAAAAGACCATGAAAATGCCAAGGGGCCATTTTTCTATGGCACACTTTCATTCCTAGATCAAAATTCAAACCTATACAAGTTGATGCTAATTCTTCACCTACAACAAAACTCTTTTCTGATCATTGGGGGTCGTTAGATTTTACACCTCCTTTCAATAAAGCTTCCAAAATCTCACCATCATGTACCAAAGAGTCATATACAAACGATTCATTTTCAGACACAAGTTCTAGTAGCGATTGGGGTTTCACACCTTCCTTTAGGGGAGGGTGTGGGGTGATCCCACAATAGTGGTTTACAATTTTTGGCCAAAATGGACACTGAAATAATTTTTTTAAACTAAATCTTCACTTTCGATCAACTATAATAGCTAAATTGTGAGGAATTTGAAGATGATGCAAACTAGATTTTCATGAAATTTTGTCTGTAGATTCTAAAATTATTTTTTTTCAACTTTTTTTGGAATCAGATTGCACTTCTTTTTCCATCTCCCTCGAAAACTTTTTTTTTGAGAAAAAAACATTTTTAAAAAGTGACTCTCATTGTATAACACATAAATTTTTTTCTATAAAGGATAAAATTCTAATTCTTTCAAATTTTAATTTGTAACTCTGATATCTAGTGCTTCCACTTGGTTAGATAGTTTCTTATTGAATATTTTTTCTTTAATAAAGTTTTTAAATCAAACCAATTAAAATTCAAACAAAGCATGACCGTATAACGCATAACTTTTTTTGTATGTATGGAAATTCAATTTTATTTTTTTGTTGGATCAGGGACTTCAATATCTGGTGCACTCATATTTTTCAAAAAAATTGATAATCTATTTTTCCACATGTGTAGAACAAAGAGCTTGATTTTCAGTGAAAAACCTTACATTACAGAAATAAAAAATAAATATAATAATAAAATTAAATTTATTTAAAATTATACTTTTGGAAAGCTTATAATAAGGACTACATACTTACAAAAAAAAAAAATTAAATGAATTCATTTGATCCTCCAAAAGGTAAATCAAAAGTGGTTTTTTATCAGCATTTTTGATGAGCTCAGGATATTATCATAATTTGAGTATCATGATGTACTTTTAATATCTCTACTTTTACTGCTAATGGATGTTTTAACTCTTTTATTAAAGACTTTTTATCTAAAATGGGTAGTATCCTGTAGCAATACATTCCTACATTCCTGCAGCCTAACATCTCCATGTGTCTTATTAATTACCCTGTTTGACTTCCCGAATGACTGATATAATGCATATGGTTTTTGAATAATGGGATAGAGTTAATATGTGATTAATGAATGTATCGTGTTTTTTTCCATGAATTCTTTCTTTCGCCTATGTCGCCTTGTGCATTGCAGGTTGTTGAAGGGAGCATGAACGAGTCAAGCGCAGTGGATCTCATCCACGCAGTAAAGTCCATTTCCGGCATGACATCGAGGAAGTTGTACCAGTGAAGACTCTATGTCCGGGTTGTTGGGAAGAAACTTAAATGATCATTAATCTGGAAAGAGTGGAATGCTAAATTCTTTGGATCGTGTTGAACGGATATGTTTTCATTTATGAGAAATCTATTCCTCGGTTTCAGGATTTATTTATGTCCACCTCTTTCTCTATTAGAGTTAGGTAGTTAGTTATTTTTCTGTTTTAAATAAGTGTTCCTCCTGCACGAGTGAGCAAGCATAACAAGCATAGAAAGAATATCATGTAAAAGTTAGTATGATAATAAGAAGCAGAGTATGTAAGAATCAATACTATGATAAGAGATAGAGTTTTGTGTTAGTTTTCATATGAGTAGAACAATGTATACCATTTTGAGTTTATGAATAAAAGCTAATGAAGTTCTGAGTTCAATTCTTGCATAATTAGTCGATGCGTGCTAAGGGGTCCCACTTAGTAAGTATCTGTAGTTAGTTAGTCGTTTATTTTCTGTTGATCATAAGTTAGATTTTGTTCTTAAAGTTTCAGTGCAAACTCAGTCTTATATTGTTCATGTAGCATCGGGAATCCATCCCTCTGTTTGTTCCTGCAGCATAAGGCCAGTTCATAGTTTGTTTCTCAGTCGTAGTTGTTATGGTTTCTTCTTTGATTAAGTTTAGAACGCTTCGCATTACATTCTTGTAGCATAAGTAGAATTCCTTTCGCGCATTTATTTCTGGTAAATTGTGACTGAAACTAGTTCTTAGTGCACATTCAGTGCCGCTCCATTTCAAGTATACATTCCCTGGTTTGACAAAGTAAATGAATGACCATAAGAAGATGTTAGTCGCCTGCTGGAATGTCCAATTCCCAAGTTAGGATTTTTCGTGACTTTTATATCCTTTTGTGGGCACGACCATTTTTGGCGTCATTGTCGGGGATGGTGTCAAGCTAAGAACTTGTCATAAGTCATTGTTAGCAGTAGTTTAGTCTGTTATTCAAGAATTTTCAAATTCCTTCAATTCACCATTCATTCTATTGCATGCATAGAAGAAGAGACGCTCTGGGAAGATTCCTCCCTGACCTTCCATTCATTAATAATAATCCTCAACCAACTTATAATCTATTTGAGGAAGAAGGAGACCAAGATATCAATCCATTTGCTGAAAACTTGTTTGTTGAATTGCCATTTGACCCAGCTGACGAAGAACCTGAAGAAAGTCCATTTGCTCTGATACTCCATCAAGAAAATATGGCACGAAATCCACCTAATCGACCTCCTGCTTTTGAGTTTCCCATCATTGCTCAGCAAGATAATGATAACCTTAAAAATATTCCTTCTTCATTACTCCCCAAGTTTTATGGACTAGTTACAGAGGACCCAGACACTTTCTTGTTTGAGTTTCATATCCTCTGTCGTAGCTATGATTACACTTCAGATGCTCACAGGTTGAAGTTGTTTCCTTCTACTTTGAAGGAAGGAGCTCTTAGATGGTTCATGAGTTTGGGAAGAGGTGTTGTTGATAGTTGGACAGTCATGCAAACAAAATTTCTTGAGAAATACAAGGAATATTGTAAGAGTGGTAGTAAGGGAGATGATATATTCAGAATTCAACAAAAGGAGGATGAAAGCCTAGAAGACTATATTTCAAGATTCTTGTTTTCCCTGAAAAATAATTTAGACCATACTCTCAATGAAGAGTCTCAAAAACTACTCTTCCTAAGAGGAATAAGTGATACCTATATAGATGCCCTAGACTTGATGGGAGGAGGAAATATAACCCAACTACCTTGGGATGATATCAAGAAAATATGTCTCAACTACTCTCGAGCAATTGTTAAGAAGGGTAGAGGTCATCAAGCCACAGTGGGAAAGTCTTTTATTAATGGAGTTTCATGGATGGAGATCACAAATTTTCTATCTAATTTCAAGAAGGATATCATAAACAAAATGGCTACACAGTTGGATACTATGCAAGCTCGGAAGAAACATGAGGAAGCTAAAGAAATCTTGGCAGAGTTTTGTCCACATTGCAGACAAAAGAAACAGGACTACAGATGTAAGATGGTGGCTAACCTGGAGGCTAAGCAGTTACCTACTGACTTTAAGATGGTAGAGAGTGATGATGACCAAGTATTCTTCATCGCATAAAGGTGACCATGGGCTCAAAGACAAGGTATGCCTCCAGATCCATTGACTTTTGGTAATCCTTATTATAATTAAAATAACTAGTGGCAACCTACATATGGCCCATCACCACCTTGGAATACTTCTCAACCTCATTGGCCTAACTATCAGAGTCCTCAATGGAAATATCTTTAAGGAGGTTGGCAGTAGCCACAAGGACAATGGACTCCACCCCAAGGTAACTGGCAGTAGAATCCTCAATGGAGAAGTCCACAGCAATGGCATAACCAATCCCCTGCCTCCTTGTAGCTTTAGCAGCCACAACCTCAAGCCCTCATGCCACCTCCTGCAGCACCTACAGCAAATACTAGCCTTCCAAAACAAACCCCTATGCCTACTCAACCATTGTCAAATCCTAATAATAAGCAGCAATAATAACAACCTATGTATTTTGCAGAAGCCAATCAGTATCTAGCTTATGCCCTGGATATTCATGATATCCATCTCAGGTCTGGAACCACTCGCCTTGCTCCACAGCCACCTGTGATTACATAAATTTCAGATTCTACCTCTAAACAACCTACTGAACCTGCAAAACATATACCTATGTCTGATACTGTCTCTAAGGAGCCTGTCCTGTAGTGTCAGGCCAAACCGTCTTTTCCTCAGAGATTGCAAGTTACTACATCCAAGTCTATGGAAGAGCCTACCTTTGATATTTTGGATTAGTTAAAGAATGTACACATTCAAATTCCTATTTTTCAAGCCATTAAAGCTGTCCCAATTTATGGAAAAGTCATTAAGGAGGCATGTTTAAATAAACCAGGAAGAAAGAAAAAGGATCCCCAAACTATCCATGTTCTAGGACAGTTGGCAGATATTATGTTGGGGAAGATATTCATTCCAAAATATACTGGCCCTGGAGTCCTATGGTACAAATAAATATTAATGGCCAGATATTAAAGAATGTTTTGATTAACCTTGGTGCAGCCATCAATGTAATGACCAAGAATACAATGGAGTATTTGAATATCTTAAACATTCGGTCTACACCTACCGTCCTACAGCTTGCTGATAGTTCCATGGTAAAGCCTGATGGAATGGTAGAAGATGTTATTGTCATCCTTGAGTCTTGGGAATACCTAGCAGACTTCACCATATTGTCCACTAAGGCAACTTTGGGAGGATATCCTATTATCCTAAGTAGACCATGGTTAGCTACGACTGATGCTTTTATAGGATGTCATTCAAGAGACATGACAATTTCTAATGGTCATTCAAGAAAGAAATTGGCTTTATACCCACCTGCTTAGCCTCAACCAGACTTGTCTCAACCAATTTGGCCAGATTTAGGAGAGGAAACTGAAGAAGTCAATTCATTGGCTAAACTAATGATGCTGCAAACTAATCCGTTTTCACAGCTTCAAAGTGAGGATGGCCTGCTTTTACATATTTTGCAATCCAACCCTGGTCTGAGTATCCCATCTGCTGCAGATAGTTGTCTTCAACAGTGTTTCCTGTAGCAACTAGATTCTGAGAACCTATCACCTAAATCTCCTATAGTTTATCATAATTTGCTTCCATATGAAATACATACACCACCTTTATTAGCAGCCTCCATGAATTATCTTATCAAGCAAGTAGAAGTGTCTTCAGGCTGCTGTCTAAACATCAATAATAAGTTGCCTCAATCTCATCAAGTTGCCCTAGTCACAATGTTGCAAGAACAACACAGAGCTTTTGCATGAGACTATGAGGATATGAAGGGAATAGATCCTCAACTTTGTACTCATAGGATCTACATTAAGGAAGATTGTTTACCTATCAGGCAGCCTCAAAGAAGGATAAACCCAGCACTCAGGGAAATAGTTAAAACAAAGCTCTAGAAGTTGCTTGATGCTAATTTTATCTACCCCATTTCAGACAGTCAATGGGTGTCTCCATTGGTGATTGTCCCTAAAAAAGGTGGAAAATGGAGAGTTTGTGTAGACTACAGAGAGCTGAACACATCAACTAAAAATGATCACTTTCCACGGCCATTTTTTGACCAAGTACTAGACTCATTTTCTAAGAAAAAGTATTTTTTTCTTTTTGGATGGATATAGTGGCTATAATCAAATTAGAATCACCCCTGAGGATCAAGACAAAACAACTTTTACCAGTTCATGGGGTACTTTATCCTACTCTTTCTTACCTTTTGGACTGTGTAATGCACCTGCAACATTTCAAAGGGTAGTCATCAGTATTTTTGTTGACATTTCTCATGATTCTATGGAAATCTACATGGATGATTTCACTACTTATGGAGTTACTTATAAAGAAGCATTGGCTAATTTGGAAAAAGTCTTGAAAAGATGTCAAGAACAAAATTTGTATTTGAATAGTGAGAAATGCTTCATGATGATGCAAGAGGGAATTGTTTTAGGCCATCATATCTCCCAAGCAGGAATTTAGGTCGATTCTGCAAAAATAGAAGTTATTCTAACTTTGCCAACACCTACATAACAAAAGGATGTTAGAAGTTTCCTAGGACATGCTGGATATTATAGGAGATTTATCAAAGATTTTAGCAAAATAGCCAGTCCATTATATGCTTTATTGACTAAGGATTATGAGTTTACCTAGACTGAGGCCTGTGAAAAATCTTTCCTGTAGCTTAAGAACTTACTTACTCAAGCACCTGTGCTTCAAGGACTGAAGTGGAATCTGCCTTTTCATATACACATAGATGCTTCTAATTATACCATAGGAGTAGTTTTAGGATAGAAAGAGAATTTCATAGAGCATGCCATATATTTCATTAGAAAAAATCTTCAAGGCCCTGAATTAAACTATACTATCACGGAGAAAGAATTGCTAGCAGTTATGTATGCCCTGAACAAATTTCCACATTATGTCATTGTTTACCAAATATTTTTTTATACAGATTATGCAGCAATAAGGTACCTCATGAATAAGTCTGCCATAGCTGGCAGATTAGCAAGATGGCTCCTATTGTTGCAAGAATTTTATATCACAGTTATTGATAAGCCAGGCCAAGCTAATGTGGTAGCTGATTTCTTGTCAAGACTTCAAACACCTACACCTGACACTCCTGAGGTAATTGATGATAGCTTCCCTGATGAACATATGTTTTCTATTGCTTCTCAAACTCCATGGTATGTAGATATTGCAAATTATTTAGCAGCTAATAGATCCCAGCTCACTTCTCACCAAAGGAAAGGAAACTATTAGTTGAGAAAAGTTTTAACTTTTCATGGATTGCAGACTATTTATTTTATATAGGACCTGACCAAGTCATGAGAAGATGTGTTAGGGAAGATGAGACCTATGACATTCTGTATGCCTATCATGATGAGCCCTGTGGTGGACACTTTGCAACCAAGAGAATAGTTATGAAAGTGCTTAATATAGGATACTATTGGACTACACTATACAAAGATGCAGCAGCCTATACCAGGAAATGTGACAAATGTCAATGCATGGGGAGACCAACAAGGTCTGATGAAATGCCCCTGAATCCTCAAGTGGTAGTCAGTCTCTTTGACAAATGGGGCATGGATTTTGTTGTGCCTATTAATCCTCCATCCAATGGAAAATCATACATTTTGGTGTGTACTGATTATGTAACCAAGTGGGTGGAAGTGAAAGAAATGACACATGCCTGTGACAATAAAGTTGTTGAGTTCTTGTATGAGCATATTTTTACTCAGTTTGGAGTCCCAAGGGAACTTGTTACTGATCAAGGAGCTCAGTTTACATCCAACTTAATCACTTCATTAATGAATGATTACAAGATCAGGCACATAAATTCTAGCCCCTATCACCCTCAAGCCAATAGCCAGGCAGAGGTTACCAACAGAGAAATTGAGGCAATCCTTACAAAGACAGTCCAATTACACAAGAAGGATTGGAGCAGTCGCCTTCCTGAAGCAGTCTGGGCCTATAGGACAACATCGAAAACAACTACAGGGTTTACTCCTTTTGAGTTACTCTATGGTAAGACTGCCATGTTACCAATTGAATTTGAGCATAAGACCTTAAGAACTGCTCTCTAGCTTAAAATTGATATCTCTGATGCTCAAAAGGAACACCTCCTACAGTTGAATGCATTGGATGAGATGAGGAAAGCTGCCCTACAGCATACTGAAACTATCCAACAGCAAATAAAAAAATGGCATGACAATCATATTCAAACTAAGCAATTCTCTGTCAGTGATTGGGTGTTGCTCTATGATTCCAGGTACAAAGAAAATCAAGGTAAACTAAACACACGCAACCACAATAGATCTAGTTCGATTCAAGCTACTGGTTAATGGAAACCGTCTTCGGTTGTATCATAAGCCAGCATCTAAAGATGAGTTTCTACAGTAGTTTGTTTCAAATACAGCCACTGATCTTCCTACAGTGAAAGGCTTTGGTCTTTCTCCTACAGCATCTCTTTAAATTCCACGTTGCATGCACATAATAAAGGTTTCCTTTTCAAGGACGCCACGTTCTCCATTTTTCCATCCATCACTGCCATTCATTCTCTTTTCTTCCACACCATCCATCTTGTCGTACCACCTCATTCATAGTTTCTATTACAGCCGTCATTTCATGGTGTGCTGTGATTTTCCCAACACGTACAAGCATTAATTGAAAGGTACGCGATATCTTCTCTTAATCACATTATTTATTTGTTTCATTTATTCAACAACTACTATGTACATATCAGTCTTTTTCGCCCATGCTTCACCTGTCCTTTCGCCCATGTGTGGACACATGTCAAATTTTAAGTAGGGGCCGGGATAATCCATTTCAAACATTTTCTTATGTCGCTATCACAACTAATAAGATATTTTTATTTCTTCTGGTACTTTCCAAATATGGCTGCATGTTTTATCTTAAACAATATTAACTACTTGATATGAGTAGTTCCTAATAATTATTACATGCAATTATCTTTTGAGTCATTCTTGGAAAAGAAGAGAAAAGTGATGGCAGGATAGAAAGAAACATAAAGAAGCAAAAAGAAGCAGAGCAGAAGAATTTTCTTTTGAATTTTCAAAAATGTTTGAGTTTTTAGAATCCCAGTAGAGGTAATTTGTGAATATGGGTGGTCAATTGGTAAGACATGAGCCTGTAGCTGATGAGCTCTTAACACAGAATCCTCAAACAGTGCAGGCATTCAATAATTGTGGTTGGCTAAACTATTTTCTGAGGTTAGATTATTTCAATGAGGAAGCTACTGGTGAATTTTTAAGAACTCTTTCAGAAGGGGAAGCTTCAGTATGGGGTCTGACAGTGGCTGTAACAGAAGAACGAATTGCTGAAGTAACTGGACTTCCTGCAGCAGGGGAAAATTTCTCTTCAGATGTTGTTTCTGCTAGGGTAGAGTTTATAGTACCAACTGATGGACCCTTAGAGGTCTCTAAACAAGGATGCAAACGAGTGTCACTGCCCTTTCCATATTCAGAATATGTTGCATTTATAATCAGGTATTTAACCTGTGAGGGATGCTTCTCCTATTTACATTCTTACCATTTTAAGTTATTGAGCCATATGTTAATGTCCTAGATTAGCTGTTAATGTCCTAAATTTTTTGGTAAATCTGTTAAAACAAAGTTCCCATGAAACCCAAAGGGGAAGGGATAATGCAATTTCCCATCATGCCCTCATTAAACTTTTGATTGAGCGTTCCCTGAGGGATGTGTCACCCTTTTCTTGGCAAGAATTTTTTGCCCAAAAGGGTCTGCAACTTCCAGGGCCGCCTAGAGCAATCCCTGCAGCACCTGCCCCTGCAACATCTATTCCTGCGGCCTCCACATCAGAACCCTCTACTAGAGTACAAACCAGGTCTGCTAGTAGAAGAGAAAAAGGAAAAATGAAGGTAGGAGAGTCATCTAGGGCAGAAAAAACCCTAGAGTCTGACCCTCATGCTCAAAGACAGCAGTGTCCCTGTCTTGCAACACCTTCTCCTGTAGCAGTTCCTCCTGCAACAACACCTGTTGCCACTACAGTTTCTCTATCATCCTCTTATGTTGAGTTTGAACCCTCTAGGCAAGTCGGGAAGAGGAAAGCCACGAGAGTGCCTCCCGCAGCTGCCACATTGCAAAAAAGAGTTTCAGAAAGGAAAGAACGTAAATTCACCTCAACGTCTGCTCAACCTGAAGTTATAATAATTTCATAGGAGTCTAAGGAATATAGCCATGATGATTCTCAGAATGTACCTGAGAATGTTTCACATAGCTCGCCTATTGTTCCTGAGGAAATTCACAATGAACCAATGGAAATTGATGAAGCACAATATGATAGTAATGAAAGGGGAATGCCAAGTCTTGATGACTTGGCTGAAGCAGCTAGGTAAATTTTAGAGGAAGTACAATCTCCTCCTGTACAGCAACATGAATTCATCCTACAACAAGAGGAAGAACATCCTGAACAATTGGAAGTGGCCAATGAAGCTTCATTACCCCCTGCAACTTGTCAAGCCATGGTTGTCTACAAAAAGACATTTTTGATTGAATTTTTGGAATACCTTAGAACCACATGGAGACCGTTCACATTTCAAACCTTGATTTTCTGCCACCTAGCCAAGACTGAAATGCAACAAAGTCTTTGGGAGGAAGAGAAGAAGAAACTGAAAAGAGAAATTGAAAGGAAGAAACAGGAAATCCAGGAAATGAAAAAGAAAATGGATGAAATGTTGAAAATAACTGGTAAGATTGTGGAGTGTAGACCACCACCTAGAGTTTATGCCATGTTCCTAAAGGAACAATTTCTTTGGTTTCAATTAATGAGAATTTCAAGGGATTTAGATTATGTTATTCAAATAGCCAAAGAATTTTATGATGCATACCAGGTGGCTTCTAATTGGCTAGAGAATTCTTTATGTGAATTTTATTTGCATGGATTGATAATTCCCTCTAAAACAGAGTGGAATCCACTTCTTTACATTGGTGATATCCATTTGAGGTCACTTATGTCATGGGCAGCCAATGAAACCAATTATGGTAGACAACTGGAAGCCTATGAAGAAGTTGAAAGGGATGAGCCCATACCACTACGATCAAAAAGCACAGATCCTTACACAATGCTTAAAACCTAGCTCACTATTGCATATGGGTTCAACAATCAAGCAGAAAGAGTAAAAATATTTGATTTCAGAAAGCAAGTGTATGAGGAATTCAAAAGCCATCCGTATATGTTTTGGAAGCTTGCCTCTTCTAGAATTGAAAAGAGATGGGAGAAATTGACTGTTGGGCTCAGAAAATCTGAGCCACATAGCCCCCTAAATTTTGAAGCAGCCCTTGGAAGGACAGACAGGTACATATAGCTCGGTCTTCAGAAGAGGTTCGAATTATGGTTACCAATAACATTTTGACCTCTGGTTTTAATGTGGCCACTTTATCCCTATCGAGCTACAAATGTTAATAAAGATACAGAGAAAATCAGTTATGAAAGATGGCAAGATTTCAGAGTTTTCTTTTATAAATTTGGGACTGTGCCAAAAAGCCATACTGCTCCTACGGATTTTAGGGAAACAACCAGGAAGCTTAATGTTGGTGGACCATCATTAGGTTAAGTAGGGGACAAATGATGAGCTCAAGATATGCTCATAATTTGAGTATCATGATGTACTTTTAATATCTCTACTTTTACTGCTAATGGATGTTTTAACTCTTTTATTAAAGACTTTTTATCTAAAATAGGTTGTATCCTATAGCAATACATTCCTACATTCTTGCAGCCTAACATCTCCATGTGTCTTATTAATTACCCTGTTTGACTTCCCAAATGACTGATATAATGCATATAGTTTTTGAATAATGGGATAGATTTAATATGTGATTAATGAATGTATCTTGTTGTTTTCCATGAATGCTTTCTTTCACCTTTGTCGCCTTGTGCATCACAGGTTGTTGAAGGGGGCATGAACAAGTCAAGCGCAACAGATCTCGTCCCTGCAGTAAAGTCCATTTCTTGCATGATGTTGAGGAAGTTGTACCAACGAAGACTCTATGTCCGGGTCGTTGGCAAGAAACTTAAATTATCATTAATCTAGAAAGAGTGGAATGCTAAATTCTCTGGATCGTGTTGAACGCCATATGTTTTCATTTATGAGAAGTATGTTCCTCAGTTTCAGGATTCATTTATATCCACGTCTTTCTCTATTAGAGTTAGGTAGTTAGTTGTTTTTATGTTTTAAATAAGTGTTCCTCCTGCACAAGTGAGCAAGCATAACAAGCATAGAAAGAATATCATGTAAAAGTTAGTATGATAATAAGAAGTAGAGTATGTAAGAATCAGTACTATGATAAGAGATAGATTTTTGTGTTAGTTTTCATATGAGCAGAACAATGTATACCATTTTGAGTTTATGAATAAAATTTGATGAAGTTCTAAGTTTAATTCCTGCATAATTAGTCAATGCTTGCTAAGGGGGCCCACTTAGTAAGTATCTATAGTTATTTAGTTCGTCATTTATTTTCTGTTGATCATAAGTTAGATTTCGTTCTTGAAGCTTCAGTGCAAACTCAATCTTATATTGTTCCTACAGCATCAGGAATCCATCCCTGTGTTTGTTCCTACAGCATAAGGCCAGTTCATAGTTTGTTTCTCAATTGTAGTTGTTATGGTTTCTACTTTGATTAAGTTTAGAAGGCTTCACATTACATTCTTGTAGCATAAGTAGAATTCCTTTCACACATTTATTTCTGGTAAATCATGACTGAAACTAGTTCTTAGTGCACATACAGTGCCGCTCCATTTCAAGTATACGTTCCCTGGTTTGACAAAGTAAATGAACGACCATAAGAAGATGTTAGTCATCTGTTGGAATGTCCAATTTCTAGGTTAGGATTTTCCATGACTTTTATATCCTTTTGTGGGTGCGACCAATTTTGATAGGTGTAAAGGAGACTCCATTATAAGTATGGTTTGAAACTAGTGGGGTTCTATCCAAGGGGGCTTGATCAAACCCGCTTCAATTAGAATGCCTTAAATGGAAATTTTTAAGGCTTAAATCATTATATTTTCTAAAATTATGTGATTTCAGCAAAAATTAGAATCTCCCAGAAATTGTAAACCACTATTGTGACAACACTCTGTGCAATATCACAACCTTAACCAAAACAACCTTGTGTATCATTCGCTCAACTTAGTTCTACCAAATAACCCCATGATGGTGATGGGGGAAATATAACTCCCATCCCTCATGAAGGAATGACACATAACATTAAAAAGGATTTGTGTTCTTGTAAAGAAACCAATCCTTCTCACAAATAAATACCCCCTTCATCTAACTTGGAAGATTGTTATGGTATCTGGTAAACTCTCCTACCTACACATGGATGCAATGAAAACATGAATAAAACCAACATATCATACTCTTTCGAGAAATATCTAGGGGTATCTCCCTTATCTCCACTCTCATCTTAGACTTTGCACAACAAAATTCAACATCTCAGGGAGTATGGTGCTCTTCCTTGTGTTGGAGCACCGAATTCCTCTACCTAATACTTACTTTCATCCATTCCAAGCTCACCTTTATCCTACACTAAGTGTGGGTAAGGGGTTCGATAGCCTTGTCCTCGTATGTCACTTGTTGTCTCTTTTGACTAGTCTTAAGATTGACTCGCATGTGACATGCTCCATTTCTTCCTAACGCGGCTTATCGAAAACATATGACTTGGCATAAGTATTTTCGAATAAGCTCTCATACCCTCTTCTACTTTAAAGAAATTTCTCACAGTAATGGTGTTAGCAACCGCTTTAAAGTGAGGGCATACATAGACAAAATCTTTGTTGAAATTTCATGGTGTAATTTTCCTTTTTCTTGTGATGTGTCCTCTTCTTGGTGGTGTCATTAGGTTTGATGCCTTCCAAGAGTGTATGATCAATTGAAGTGGCCTGATGTGAATGAGGCATCCCATGGATAATGATTTGACACCCTGACTTGTCCTCTCTTGGAGACATTAGGCACAATGCTCCCTAAGAAGAAGAACTTACATGAACAAAGAAAAAACCCCTTTAGCAAAATTCTTTACATATTCAAAAACATTTAAAGAAGCATTACATTGTGGTGCCTTATCAATGTTATCAAGAGCATAACTTTGGTATGGTTTGTATAATGGTAAGCTGACACACTGGCATGACTTTATCATTATACGGTGGGAACCCGATGCACTCACATTAATTTCTCACTAAACCACTTCTTTGGGACATCTCACCCCGCACACGACCTAATGTTCTGTGGCCCTAGAGTGAGTGCATATTTTCCACCCCATTTTTCTTTCCTTTAGTTCTTGACATTGCATGATAATGTATCTTGATGATTTGACTCAGGATCTTGGGTCCTGGGGGGTTGACTTCCTTCTTGATCTTTTCCATTCAATATTTTCCATTCTTTTTCATCCGCATCTGTACACTTGTATCTCTCTTGAATGTATACTTTAGTGTGACTTTGAAGCAATTTCATGCTCTCACTAAAGTGGGGGCTAAATGTATCATAGGAAAAAGGAAACTTGGTTTGATTTGGGAATAATTGATGATAAATTTGACTTAATAAGGCCTTGATTTGGTGTTGAGAGGTCTTTTTCACACCCACACTAGATCTTGGACCCTTTTGAATTCATCTAACAATGTCTTGTAAAGGTGTTGTAAAGTGTTGTACAATACTTTCATGCCTCCCTAGACTTAATGAACCCATCTTCCCTTAATTCAACATTATAAAATGTATTTAATAGTATTATTACATTAATCTAGAAGGGTTGTAAATTAAACTTAATGATAATCTAGTGTTGTAATGTGTCTTACACATTCACATTGGATGTTCCTTTCTAGGCTGTATGGACCTTATTTTAACGATGCAAAGTGTATTTAATCACATTTTCACATCAATTTTTTTGTCCTTGGCCTT
This sequence comes from Sequoia sempervirens, assembly GCA_007258455.2. Classification (NCBI taxonomy): domain Eukaryota; kingdom Viridiplantae; phylum Streptophyta; class Pinopsida; order Cupressales; family Cupressaceae; genus Sequoia; species Sequoia sempervirens. The sequence continues at coordinate 367,447,089 of VDFB02270651.1, forward strand.
ATCTACCCATTACATCATCACTAATAGGCCTCTATTACCCCATATTGTGCATCCCGGGGCATAATTTGATGAAATACCCTACAAAGTCACCATATAAACTTGATTTCCTCATTCCCCAACAATCCAGTTGGAAAATGTGCCCCTCTAGGACTAATTGTCCATATGTGGCGAATGAGTCCCTACTATGTGGGACTGATTCCCCCAAGGTATCGAATTAGTCCCATTTGGGTCATTTTTGAGTTTTGAGCAGGAAAAGCTGGAATTTAAGTTTATTATTATTTCATGCTGGCCTTAGGGATCCAATTAATGGGTAAATAAAGTGGAATGCCTATAAATATAAGTATTTAAACCCTAAATTACATCTCTTAACTAATTCACAACTTATTGATCATTTTTCGTTCACTTCAAGTCAAACAAGTTAGGGTTTTATCATTCCAAGACATTAAGATAGCTTCATAAGAAATTCAAGGGCAGATCCTTCATGTTTTGCTACAGAAATTTAAGATCAATTATCATGGAAAGGTAATAACTCCATTATTTCATTCCTCATTACATTCTTCTCTCATTTTGATTTAATCACCTACAACGAGGTTTGACCAAGGCAAAACCCCATGCCCTAACATCCAACATTTCTCCTTCTCTTCTTGTGTGTTTGTAGATTTAGACATCTTGAAGGTTTGGAAATCATTAAAGATCAAGTTGCAAAGTTTTTTAAGACATATTTTTGTTGAAAAAATCAAAATATCCACCAAAAGTCACTTTCATACCCGAAAATCAGTGTTTCAGAGGTAGACACCTGTCAGGAATTGAAGAGCAGACTAAGGGCTTCAATTTCCACCTTTGGATTTTTAGAAATTCAAAAGTTAATTGATTCTCCATGAGTGGAAAATAAGTCCCACTACCAGGCCTAATTTTTATTTTCTACATTTTTGGATACCCATTTATCTAAAACGGGCTCCAGAATAGTTTCCCATATTTGGGACTAATTTTCCCAAAATGGCGAAAGAATCCTAGTAGGCCAAAATTTCAGCATCAATAGCATTTCAAATGTCATTTCCAGTCTCCAACAAGATCTCAGGTGCACCTCTTTAGTTTATTCCATTTTTGTTATAGTTTTCTTTCATTTCTATGTGTTTTTGCATATCACAATGTGTTTTCAAACAACTAGCATTTCTTTAGTTTTCATTCAGTTATGTGTAGGATCATCAAGGAAAAAATAGGCCCATAGGAGGTGAAAAATTTAGAAAAATTAGAGTTAGGAAACTTGATGTAAAACTTTGAATAAGCTATCTATATTATGGGTATGTGCAGGATCATCATGGAAAAACTAGGCCCTTAAGTGGCGAAATAATCAAAAAAATTAGAGTTAGGCAACTTGACGTAAAAATTTGAAATAATAAGAATAGAATCTGTAGCAAATTGAATGTAGTTTCTAAACTACTAGGTTTATTTATAAAACAAAAAAATCTATTTGGTGAAAATTTGAAATTTTAATGTAGTAGTACTTAAAAATCAAGGAAAAAATAAGTAGGTGTCTATCTGACCACCCTAACCACAATAAAATGATAATATTTTTCTACAAGATTTTAGATATAAGTAGAGGACTCATGTCCCGATGTGATGCATTTTTAAAAAAAAAAAATTATAAGTAAATAATTAATTATGAATTTCTTATTACAAATTTTAAAAAATATAAAAACTCGTATGTCTGACCACCTTAAATTGATCAAAACTTCATGAAATTCATTTTTTTAATCCTATAGTATGTGAATTATAAAATGTGACGCATGTTTTGGATTCAAAAAATGTGATACCGTTTGAAAGCTATTGATGTTTTTCAATCAGCCTATCAATCAAAACTTTAGTCATAATTCAAATAGAAAATGAATAATAATAATTTATTAAATTCAAAGTAAAAGCATAATTTATATTGGTGGAAATTTGAGAATCTCCTTTAAAAACCCTTTTCGTTTCATCAATTTTGGGTAAAAGAAAAGTCATCGCCACATACCCTACACATACCCATCACATCACTTTTTGGCCCATCATGATCCTGTACATGCCCTTATTTCAAAAATATGTAAGAATAAAATCTGTAGAAAATTGAATGTAGTTTCTAAACTACTAGGGTTATTTAAAAAATAAAAAAATTATTTAGGTGAAAATTTGAAATTTCAATGCAGTAGTACTTAAATTTCAGGGAAAAAATAAAAAGTGGTGTCTATCTAACCACCCTAACTACAATAAAATGATAATATTTTTTTATAAGATTTTAGATATAAGTAGAGTACTCATGTCCCGATGTGATGCATATTTTTTTGTAATTTTTTTCCAAGTAAATAATTAATTATGAATTTTTTATTACAACTTTTAAAAATATAAAAACTCAAATGTCTGACCACCTTAACTTGGTCAAACATTCATGAAATTCTTTTTTTTTTTAATCCTATAATATGAAAAACATAGAATGTGACGCATGTTTCGGATTCAAAAAATGTGATACCGTTTGAAAGCTATAGATGTTTTTCAATGAACCTATCAATCAGGACTTTAGTTGTAATTCAAATAGAAAATGAATAATAATTATTTATTAAATTCAAATTAAAGCTTAATTTATATTGGTGGAAAGTTGAGAATCTCCTTTAAAAACTTTTTTTGTTTCATCAATTTTGCATATCACAATGTGTTTTCAAACAACTAGCATTTCTTTACTTTTCATTGAGGTATGTGTAAGATCATCATGGAAAAAATAGGCCCTTAAGTGGCGAAAAAATATACCCATCATATCACCACTTTTTGGCCCATCGTGATCCTGCACATACCCATTCAATAATCAATATCTTTCTTTGGTTTTCTACATTTGGATCATCTCATCTAGGCACATTTCATTCATATTTCCACTATACTTCCATTAGTTTGAGTGAACCACCTAGATTTTGTGTGGGGTCTATCTCTCTCCTTTAGGTGAAAAACCCTAATAGAGCAAGAGAGTCAGCACTTCCTAACACCTAAAAATATATGGTTCAGGAGGTCACCAAGAAGGATTGGGAGACACCTTACAAAATTAAAGGAAACATATAAGGGTATATTACCCTCAACCAATTAAGACATATATTTCTTTTTGAATTGTATAGACAATTTTTTATCTCAATGTAATTTTGCGGATTTAGTAGATAGTGTTGCGATACATTTTTTTCTTTTTGGTGATGGATAAAATTGTTAGGGGGAGCTATTCTCATGTAGATATATCAGTGAGGGAATGTAATGTTGATTTACTACCCTTTTCCCTTGATGTCAAAGGGGGAGTGAAGAAGAGAAATATTTTGCCATCAATGAAAAAGGGGGAGATTGTTGGCAACATGAGGATGATGGTGTATGGTATTGTCATTGATGTCAACCCATTTTAGAATATATGGTATATTAGTATGAATATAATCTAAAAAATACCAAGTGTTTTTGGGAAACTGGCTAAGTCCCAGACTGAGAGTGTATTTTCAATGTAACAAAGGAGCAGTTTTGTGCTCCACTTTGTTCTGCATTGTGTTATCTTGTCATGTAGTTTTGAGGTAATAATGGTACATATTGAACGAGTCCATATCCAAATTTTCAAGTTTTTATGTCTTCTATAGTAGAAGACATTGATGATAGAGTATTGGACTAAGTAGAGAAAAAATTACTGGTGCAGAGTTCATGTTGGAGTTCTCTACATTCTACTATGGATGATCATTATGTTTTATGGATTTCAAGAAGTTCTTGGAGATGTCAGATGTGTGCGCATTCTGAGGTTTAAGTAGTTTGGTGATTCATGCATCAAGTTTTTGATGAACAATTGGCTCATCAAGTTGTTGCTTTACCAGTTTGGTTGTGTGGTGCCAACCTAACATTTTTAGGGTTGTGCAGGACTAAATTGAGTATGGAGTAGATTCATCGGAGTATCTATAGGTCATTCCTACCTATTTTGGTGAAGAACATTCTTTGGTTATTTTTGCAAGGCATGTATGTTTGATTTTTGAGCCGACGGGTTTTAAGGTCACACGTTTTATCCATTTAGGCTGACCTAGTTGATGGTATGATCGATTGCGAAAGATATATATGTATATATCTTCCTCAATCTCTCTACCTTCCTCCTCACCTCTCTACTTCTCTCTATCACCCCTCTTTCCCCCTTACCTCTCTACTTTCTTTCTCTCTATCTCACCTCTCTCTCCCTCCCTCCCTACCTCTTCTTCCCTCTCTCCTCCCCTCTCTACTCTCTATCTCCCCTACCTCTCCTT
>VDFB02270651.1:367451462-367472256 GCA_007258455.2 Sequoia sempervirens
ATTACCTCTCCCTAGTTTCATGGAGGAACTAATAATGAATAAACAAACTTAATTTGCTTGTCTCAGACACTTTTCAATACTCAAACTATTTTAATATATAAAGAAATATATAATATTATCAAAAAATTAGATAATTAGAACTTAGAGAAACTTTACAATTTATTAAACAAATTGATTTATTCAAGTAGCAGTACTATTTATGCTTTCATAATAGAATCTTAAGTATAGATGTGGCAATATTAAATAATCTTATACCACATCTATACCTAGATTCTATTGTATTTTCATCAAGTCGTAAACTTAAATAAATTTTATGAATGCCCTTAATTTTAATTTTGAAAGTTGGAGTCTAAATTTCTAAGAAATCTTGAAAGACAACATTCAAAGTTGAATTTGAGAAGTTTCACTTGAGGAGTTGTTAATCAATTATTTTGGTTAATGTTTTGTTTTCGTGTCATCTTATGTTTTGTACTTGGAGAAGGTGGTTATGATATTTCAATTCATGGATGAGTTAAAAATTAAATAATGTTTTCAAAAATTGTTTGAATACCTTGGAGAGCTAGACGGGTTTGGTGGTTGGTAGGTGGTGGTCGGTGGGAGATTGGTCCTACTCCGAAGTACTTCAATAATAATCAATAGGGGCCCTCTACCTTAAAGAAACGGGAAGGGGGCGCGGCTCTTCACCACCCATCTATATCTATGGCTATGGATCTTCCCCTGGGCAGGAGGTTGATTCTAGTTGGATTCAATGTTTGTCTTCTTTCGGCTATAAAGTCCTATTCTTCAATATCTGGTTATAAAGCGCGCTCCACTCCTGCGCTCCGACTGCTTCTTCAGCTGGGGCGACTGTAGTTGTGGTAACTGAGAAGTAGAAATGTCTTCTGCCTCCTTATCACTCCTGTCGGGTGCTCTCAAAGCTCTGGCAGACAATCCCTTGGATTTCTTGACGAAGAATGCGATTGTGTTTTCCCCAGTAAGTGTGCCTCCGGAATACCGTTCGGACGATGGCTCGTCGTTCAGATCTGCAAAGGCCGGTGTCAAACTGGTTCAATCTCCGACGGCCAAAACCACTTACAACCTCCAATTCGTAGCCATAAAAGATCTGCCAACTGACAAGGAAGCCGTAGATGCCTTCGTGCTGGCGTACAAGGACAACCAGGGGAACGACGATGTCCCATTTGTGGACATTCCCACGAAAGCCTATACGGAGAACACCTTCCTGTTCACTGTGGGTCTCACCGGCTGCTCGGTGATCGTCACTCGCTTGGACAACAACACCTACCGCGTTTTCCACGACCGTCGTATGGACAGCGCCGTCCTCTACAACAACGTACAAATGCGCGTGGACTTCAACGATTACGGGATCGGCGAGCGTAGCTACCTCTCTCACACAGGGAATGCGATCACCTTAATGCTCTTCCAACGCGGAGCGTGGAAGATGTTTCTGCAACGTCAGCTTCCGCACCCAGATACGAGTACGCCAACCTGGGAAGCTCATGCCGTTACGCAGACGGCGGACCCTGTGACTGCAGAAGCGCTTGAGAAAGGACTCAATGACCGGCGCGCAATCATTCAGAATAGGGTCAAGGCCAATGGACGGAAGTTGAGGGTGGCTGACGGTCTCATTGCCGGTGCTGTTGACGGCGTCGTTGTAGGGGTGGTGTACAACGAGCAGGCGATTAGTAGGTGGAATGCTCCGCGCAGCGCCATCCAAAGACAGATCGATATTTATCGCCAGGATCCCAACAGGAACCCCGCTCTCAAGGATACTTATGATCGTTTTGCGTACGACAACAGTGATTCGGGGCAAATAGATGAGACGTGGATCTGGTTGCAGATCAAGAAGAACAGACCTCAAGCTCAGCAGCACTAGATACGAGGTTTCCATCCCTTTCTTTCATCTTCCGTTCCTGTTAACGTCTGTGCTTCTATCCGCCTTATTCAACTCCTCCCACCAACCCCTTAGTAAGCAATAAAACCACGAGCCAATGTACTACGTGTTCCCTATGCACTGTGTTTTTACTTCTATGAATAAAATAAATTGAGTTTAATTACATCAAAATAGTTTGTCTCAATAATTCATGGGATAAGTTCATTAAACTCTCTTTTTTCCAATTTAAATTTTGATTTTTGATTTAATCTTGTAATTTTTTAATAATATTTTTAAAATATAAAATAATAGCAATTGCTTTTCAATCAAGCTAAAAAGCTATTTTATTTTATTTTTTATATGTTACTAATTTGATAATTTTTTTCTTTTTCTACACACATATATTCCAAAAAACAGTTTTAGATCATATGCATTGTAGAATTTTTTGTCCTAGAACAATTGTATTCTAAGATTAGGTGTTCCAAAGTAAGATCAGAAAGATGGTATTGAAAATAGGGGCTCTATGATTTATAAAATCCAACCACTTATTTATGAGTTTGTGTCTCCTATGACAAGCATGTATTTAAGGGAATTTAAAAACCCTTCTCTTACCTCATCATCATCCTTAGGATGCAACTCTCCTAGGCTTTAATGCATACCACTTAGGTTTTTCAAATTCATAAGCATGCAAAGAGGGTGTTCATCTTATTCTACTAGCTATGTATTATAGGTATTATTTTCCCCTCATAAAAGTTTGTTTCTCTAACATAAATTATTTTTTTATCTCTCTCAACATACTATCAAATTTATGATAAACGTCTCCTAGATTGTGAGTGTTTATATCAATATATCTTATAATTGCAATTTAACATAAACAATGAAATAAATAATGTACCTACAAGGAATTTTATAAAAACAAAGCCATGAGAACTCAAACTACAAAGATTAATATCAAATGATGATTTAAAATTTCAACATTTCTTATCTTGTTTGCATCAATCAATCTTCATCCAATATTTTTTCTCAATTCTTTAGGTCCATCTGGTTGCTAATCTTTCATACTAGAGGAAAACCTTTAGGTACATTATCAGAAACAATATCCTGAAACTCATCCAACAATTATGAAACCTCTAATGGTACCTCATTAGAATCTTCTTTATCAACCCTAGAGATCAATGCAAAACACATATACTCGTGTCTCATACCTTCTGGGAACTTTATTCCATCAACCAAACAAATCCTTACATTACTGCATACCTTTTCTTCTTCCTCCTTCAGAGGTTTCAACTTATGACGAATGGCATTCTTGGTCAAGGAATAGGTGTTGGCATGTCCCTCATGCACCACTTGCCGATCAAACTATCATGGTCTTCCTAAAAACATATGACAAACATCCATATGAATAATATCACACAAAACCTCATCCTAATAGTTGCCAATATTAAACTTTACCAAACATTTCTCATTGACTAGAGCTTTATGGTCCTTCTGCAACCATGCAATCCGATATGGATTTGGATGCCTTCTCCTCTCCAATGTTGCAACTTAGTAACCATTTCCTCTTAAACAATATTATCAGTGCTACCTCCATCAATGATAACATTACAAACTTTACCTTCACACTTACATCGAGTGTGGAACAAGTTCCTTCGTTGATTTGGTTCCCTCTCCTCATTCAACAAAGCTCTTCTGATAACAAGGGCCTCTCCTCTTTCAGTGTCAGTAGAATGTGAAGACTCAACATCTTCATCCACATGCAAAACTCATGCATTTCCTTCAAGTATTCTATTTTCCTCCCTTGATGTTGGGGACACTCATAGGCTCTATGTCCTCCTTCTCTGCATTGGAAACAAGTTCCGCGAAAGAATCCTCTTCCTGACCTCCTCGCCCAGATATTCCTCTTCCTCTTTGGTCTTGTGGACGATAGGTACTATCTCCCTTTTGGTTCTAACTACTACTAGATCCTTCGATCTTCTTTTGATCTTCGCTTTGGCCTCCATATGACCGTCCACTAGTCTTTCCACCATGACCTCCACCCCTTTTCCTGCTTTCAAACCTTATGTTTATCTTTAATTCCACCTTCAAAGAAAATTGATATGCATCTTCAATGGTAGACATTCTTACCAAACTAAACTCCTATTCGGATCAAGACCTTGTAGAATTCTTTTGTGTACTTTTTGACAAATTTTGCTACTTGCTTCAATCCTTGCATCTTCTTCAGTAGATCCAATTCATAATCTATAGGAATGAACTGCCTCTTTATTTTCTCCACCATCTGATCCCATATAGTTATCTTCTCTTTTGCTCTTCGATATATCTCCAACTGGACTTCTTTCCACCATATGTTGGCATGGCCCTTTAGCTTGGCCTTTGCAAATTTAACCCTTTCTAGATCATCTATTTCCTCATACTCAAAATACTTTTCCATGTCATTGAACCAATCAATCAACTCTTTTGGATTTAGGTTTCCAGAAAAAATAGAAACTTTTATCTTTTTCCACTTTTCAATCTTCAAAATGGCCCTAAGAAATTTGACTTCTCCAGGATCTATTGCATCTTGTGCTTCTTTGAATGACTATTCACTTCCAACCTCATCCTCACTTTCATCTCTTCTTCTGACATCGGCTCCTCTACGCAGCTCCTCTTGCAGTGCTTGAACTTGTCTCTAAAGGGCTCTAAAACCCTCTTCTATTACCCTGAAATTTCTTCCACCACAGTTTCTTCGTGGAGGAATCTTTCCTCACAAACCCACAACCACAAGTCCTAGTGTAAGTTGTCTCATGTTCAACGATCTGTCTACACACTTAGGAACTCCTGCTTTCATACCACTTGATGAGGGCTATGTGGCCCAAAATCCACTCACAACACAACAAAAAATATCAACATAGAAATTGCAAGATAGAAAATAATTCACTTTCCATTAACTTAAATTTTGTGCAAAATAGGAACACCATGGAACAATTGATGTGTGGTAGGTGCCATTGTGGTGGATTTTTTTTTTAAACTAAATTGGCAGATACACAAGTGGCAGGGTCACATGGCGGGCAATTATGTTCAAGGTTTTTGTTCCACCAAGCACTCCATGTGGACTTCCAAACATAGGGTGTATAGGATCGCCTTAATATAGAATGGTAAAATAATTTTGATCCATAAGTCAACAAGAGTAGTCGAATCACTGTACCGTAAAAAATTCTATTATAATTATTTATATTTGTCCCAAGCACAAATAGTTATTCACAGTCTTACATGTCGTAGAATATTCAAAGCACATATATATATATATATACACATATTGCTTATTAATGGCCCACAACATTAAAACATGTAGCCAAAATATAAAATTAGTATAACCCACACTCCCCTTAAATATCACCACTTGCATTACATTTTCGCCAATATTTTCATAGATACAATGTCATGAGAACAACTAAGACCCAAGACTGTCCCACCACCAAATCCAACTGAACCCACCCCCTATCGCACTTTGCATAGCATACAACAAATTGGCATTCAAAGGCATAAAGAATTAATAGCAGTAGAACACCCGTAACTTTATAGTGTCATGTTGTTGCTACTTGTGCTCTTGCCTCCACTGCCTCCATGTATATATAAATATGGAAGTGAGATGTGGTTAATGGAAATTGGAAAAGATTGAGAAATGCATTTTTGAATATGTAAATCTCTTTATATGTTCAATGCTGGTTTGGTATGGAGTCTTTAATTTTTGTCCTCCCTTTTCAAATTTGAAAACTTGTTTTGATGCCTTCAATTGCAAAGATTGTATGTATTTATGGCATGCAATCCTTGTATGCTTCTCAAGCGATTATGGTGGCCTTAACACATTTTTTTTTTGTGGTTGCATGTGGCAAAAGAGGAGAAGGAAACTATAGTTGTGTGTTGTAATTTGACTAATGGGACACATGTGAACGGTTGATTTTCCATGAGTGGTGTGCTGTTGGAAAAGTAGGGCATATATATATATACGCATATGTATATACATATATGCATACATATGTCTATATATATATATATATATGAGTTCATATATATATATATATATATATGTATATATGTATATATATACATATATATATATAGAGAGTATGTATGTATATATATATATATATATATATACATATGCATACATATATATATATATGCATGCACACACACACACACACACACACACACACACACACACACACACATATATATGCATACATGTACATAAATATATGAAGTATATGTGTGTGTACATGTTTGTGTGTATACATGTATATATATAGGTATACATACATATATATATATACACTAAAAGCAAACCAATATGAAAAGAAAATTGCAGAGTTAAAATTTTTGCAATGATGGGCACACGAGTAGAAGTGCATTGCAGAAAACACACTAATTGGGAACCAGTCTAAACCTTTCCATATTTCGTAGTAAAAATCAAAAATCATATATATATACATAAACAATTATATATATATATATATATATATATATATATATATATATATATATACACAGATACGAATACATATATATATATACTAAAAGAAAACCAATATGAAAAGAAAATTGTAGAGTTAAAGTTTGTGTAATGATGATCACACGAGTAGAAGTGCATTGCAGAAAACCCACTAACTGGGAACCAGTCTAACCCTTTCCATATTTCGTAGTAACAATCATATATATACAATAAACAATTACATATATATACATATACGTATATATATATGTGTGTGTGTGTGTGTGTGTTCTTATATATATAATTACATGCACACACATATAACACATCTAGATTTGTGATGCCCCTACCTAAAATAATGACAAAAATCTGAATCCCCAAAGAATTAAAATTACCAAGGCTACACTAAAATCACCCAATTGGAAAGGTTGTCAAACACAGATCATGTTATAAAATAATTTGTTGAGGGATTGTTGATAATTATGGTCAGGTCACACTATTTACAATGATCACTATAAATATAATCATAATTACAAGTCCTAAAGGTCTATAAAGGAAGCACTTAAGAGAGAATAATCAATGTTATAAAAAATGAAATTTAATAAAGTTTAGTTTTTGTTGAATTAATATATAAATAATTAATATATATTTAATGTTATTATTAATTGAATAATTATTATATATTTTATTTTTTATCATATATATAATTATATAAATATTATATTACAAATTAATATATAGACAATTAATATATATTTAATATTATTATAAATTTAATAATTAGTATATTATTTTTTATTTTTTTGATATTTAAGATTAGGTATTTTATTAATATAGAAACTGCATACAAAAATTTTGCAAAGCTAGAAAACAACATCAAACCAGAAGCAGGGAACTTAACCAAGAAACCCCATACAATTCAAAACCCCATTGAAAACGGCCAAAAAAGTCTACAGACAAGCCAAAAAAGGCTATAGACAAGCCAAAAAAAACCAGATAATACGGCTAACCAAGCAAAAATAAAACCTAGGGAGGCCATGCCTCACAAAAAACCATTTAAATTAGCAAAGGATTCTAAATCTTTCACCCACTCCAAACCTTCCGCACCCACCAACCCACACTTCCGCTTCAGAAACTCCATAACGACTGTCGAGACCATCTTATGACGCATTAGCTCGACACCTTTCAAATCTAATAGGAAGGGGAAGACTCTCACCACTTCATTTGTATTCCATAGCAGCGCCAAATAAACAGAATGCAGGATCCCCTTACCAACAAAGGCCACTTTTATAGTTTCTTCTAAACCACCCAACAAATCCCCATGGAACAGGCACATGAGCAACTCTTTGGCCTTCGACTTAGGAACATCCCTGTCCAAAAGCACAGCCAAAAATCACGACGATATGTAGGCATTGTCACATGCATACTCATCCCTATCCAAATAACCTTTCCCAAGCACCATCTTAACAACCACCAAGACCAGAGGGTCACTATCAAGCAGAATTCGCTTGAGCCTTTAGTCAGTTATAGCCATGAAGGCAGCTTGCCTCTCTGTTGCTTTCAAAGAAATAGAGGTGTCCACCCCAAAATATTCCAACCCCTCCATTGACACCTAGATGATAAACTTCGAACGACTCGGCTTTGCCATCCGGGAAGCAACCCAAAACCGACAATCACCAAATAAAACATCACCCATAGAGACACCCACTAAGCAATTCAAACCAACCGTGAACAAAATACCAAACCCAACTGCCATAAATAGAGCCCACAGCTAGCAAACAAAGCTCACTTTGCACGAGCAGAGAATAATAGAAGAGCAAGGCAATCCGTCCTTGCAAAGGAAGCCAACCTCCAAAAATGAACTTAAAAATTGAGCATGCCTTGAAATGATACTTCCATGCCATCAATCTTCTCTGCATGAGAACGTTGTAAACGACGTACACTATCGCCTTCCCACCTGTCGACACCTTAGCCACCCTAGACACCGGTGGGGACCAAGCAATTAAATGCATGCCCATGAGGCTAATGTAAGCCCTGCCTACGTCCCTTCACCAACGTGGCAAGTATATTAATAATTTTTTATTATATAAGTATATAATTTATATTATTATTATTATAATTATTATTATTATTATATATATATATGTATATATATATTATGTTAATAATATTACATTTGGAATAGAATAATGCATGTAGTAGTTTATATATGTTTTATAATATATTATAAATTCAATCATGAAATGTATATAAAAGAAATGTTAACAAATTAAAACAACTAACTATAAAAATCGTATTTTACCAATTAAGCCACTCACAAACCATCACACCATGCCAATATCAACAAGCCACTCACAAAATTATGAAATTATATCAATATGAAAAAGTGAAATGATAAATACCTCGTATAACATCCTGTCTATAGCTGGTATTTTCTTTGTTTGTTTCCTGAAAATAAATATCTCAATTCAAGTAATTTAATGTTTGTGAATAAAATATAAATAACAAAGAAAGTAGATAATAAAAAGCAATAAATCTAAAAATTTACCTTCATTAAGTTGCTGAAACAACGATGTCTAATCCCAATTGGGAGTTGCGAAAATACCTGAGTAACAAAAAAATAAAAATTATGTGATTATATATTATTTTTTATTAATTTATTATTATAACTATTATTAATATATTATTAATATTAAAATTATTATATTAAATAAAATTGCATCATATCACTTATTAAAAATTATAAGATAAATAGAATAAAATTACATTGGAGAATCTAAGCAATACTATATAAACATGTCGCATTAAGAAGTGAAGTCTATGTAGAGTTAAAATATCATCTTTATTCCACAATGAACATCTCAATTACCTATCCCAATCACTTAAATCAATGTTTATTTCATTCTCAATTTATTAAAATTTTATTCAATTAAAATTAAACTTCAATTATAAAATATAATTAATTTATATAACCATTTTAAAATATTTAATATAAAATTATTTTTTTATAAAAAAAGGATAAATAATGCCCATGTATCACATACGTGGACTGCTGTGCCAGCTGGGCCAGCTCGATGCATGGGCACCCGAGGAGTGAGGATGTACTGGGAGAGTACAGGGGCATAAGTAACGTCTGCCACCCTGAAAAATATTTCCACCGATAAATAAAGAATGACCAATACATGCATATTTGTAATCAATGCCGCACAAGGGAGTAGAGTTAATGTTAGCCGGCAATACTCACAAAATTCTTTGGAATGCATTGGAAATGGCACTAATGATGCTCTCAAGATATTGTGATCAAATGGAGCGCACAGAGATACATCACCTAGATGCCATCGTACCTCCCCCTAGCGGATGTTGGTATGGCAATGGAGGCAGGTACAGACTTCATTTAATGGTGTTAGCTGGATTGGTTGATGGCGAAGGAAAATTTGGTTATTTGAAGGGAATTTTCTAGCGTCCTCCACACACAAAATGGAGACTCCCATAAAACTAAAGAATGCAAAGTCAGAAGCGGCGTTCACAGGGTTTATTTCTGATCAGAGGCTGAAGAATGTATGCTTGAATAAGGACATTTTGTGCCTCAAAGTAGTGAGAATGGTGCTTGGGTGGAAGTTTTGTTTCTCTGGCAACAAAACAAAGGCGAATTCGGACATATCATCTCACTTTTTGGCATCTCTGTTGGATTTGGGCATACCCAAGATTCAGTGCTTGGTACTGTTGAGGATGGTGTTTGTGGCATCAATGCTGGAGGAGGATTTGGACGTGGTGGTGGTGGCAAGGCCCGGAGTGGGAATCCCCTTCCCAAATGACATGATCAAGATGTTTCAATAGGGAGTGGAAGTAGAATGACGACCATTCATCCTAGACATGAAAGGTGATCAGCTTAATTGCCATAAGCACTGGGCGAGGATTGGTGTAGACTTTCTTTGCAAGCGGCTGGGAGTGGTCAAAGTGGTGGGGATACAATGGCTCAGAGAATTTGTAGATGTGATAGAAACCACAAAATTCTATGAGGAGGTAGATTAGGGGGGGAGAAAATGCAAGTTTTTGTAAAGGTCTGGGGGAAAAGATGTCAAGAGGTGGTTAGTTAATTTTGTCTAATGAATCTACGAAGACTGGCGTGGCCAGAATCTAGCAAACGTTATGTAATTTTCTCGAAATCAATATATGCAGCTCTGTCTACGTTTTAGTTACCAAAAAAAAAAAGGATAAATAAAATTGCATCATTACCACTTTATTAAAAAATTATAAGATAAATAGAATAAAATTACACTCCAGAATCTAAGCAACACTATATAAACATGCAAAATTAAGAAATGAAGTCCATGTAGAGTTAAAATACCATCTTTATTACACTCATATCTCAATCACTTAAATCAATATTTATATCAGTATCAATTTACTAAAATTTAATTCAATTAAAATTAGATCTTCAATTATAAAATATAATTTATTTATATAACCATTTTAAAATATTTATATATAGAAATTAAATTTTATAAAAGAAAAATGATAAATAAAATTGCATCATACCATTTTATTAAAATTATAAGATAAATAGAATAAAATTACATTCAGAATCTAAGCAACGCTATATATACATGAAGAATTAAGAAATGAAGTCCATGTAGAATTAAGAAGATGAGGACAAGATGATGGTTTTTTTTCTCTGTAGTCATCCTTTCTAAAAAAATCTCAAAAATTTATTAGGTGGCATCGAAACTTGAGTCAAGACAACAAAATTATTGTGTACACCAGTCAGTAATATGTGAGGACTCAGAATCTAGACCATTTCAAAGAACACCATCATGCAATTTTTTTTATTTGATTTCACAATAACATAAAGTCTAAGTAACTAACTATGAAGTCTGGAAATGAACAGTTAAGTATCTGTTCAACTATGCCTTTATCACAACTTAACTGTTGTTGGGATGTGAAGTCCCGTGATTTTCTCATGAAGTGTTTGAATAATAAAAAATACAGTTCCACCGTTTCCACATTCTAGTGATGCCCCAAACCAATTTCTATTGCAGTCCATTCGTTGTTAAACAATTTCAATGTCCCTAAAAATGGACGATTATCCTTCTGTGCACTAGCTAATTACTCGGTTAATTCCTATTGTAGAGTCCATTATAAATTGGATTGCTTGTAATACAAAGTTTGTTGTAGGGTGTTGTGATTAATAAGAAGATTTCCTCCTGCTTTCTCATGGACATAGGCATATTGCCGAACCACGTAATTCTTGTTTTCTCTGTGTTGAATGTTTCTGCATTCTTTAGATCTGTTCTTTTGTTAATCTATAATTCCATGTTAGCCGCAATATTCTTAACAACTGGTATCAGAGCACGAAGGTCTAAAGAGGATTGTGGAGTTCACAGCTATAGCATATTTGAAGGATTTATAATATGTGGTTGTAATTTGTCCAAAATAATTTTCCCGTGGAGATTGTTGTAGGAAACTGAGCTGTAGATATTTGCAGATGGAAGATAAGTCGTTGATTTAGAAGGAGAGATTGTTGTTGATTGAAACCGCCAAATGTACTGAAGGTCATGTTGAAGATATGATTGACGGTAAAGGAAAAGAGGAAGTTTCTTGTTGAAGGAGATCAAGGTGGCGAAAGTCTAGATCGCAATCACTAGTTTCAAAAGATTGTTGAATCACTAATTTCTCCAGTCAAAAGGTCTGTAGCAATTTTTTTTTTGTGAATCACAGGAATTTATTTGTGAATCGTAGTTAGATAAGGATCGTAGCCAAAGGAGTTTTTTTCTTTAAAGAGATTGTGATTGCTTTTCAGTAATCTGTTTATTGAAATCTGTATAACAACTTAGCACAAAGGTTGTAAGTAATGGAGGACACAGACAAATGGAGAATTGAAAAATTCTTAGGTCAAAATTTTGGAATGTGGAAATTGCAACTCAAATCTCTTCTCATTCAAAAGGACCTTTCGATTACATTGGAAGGAAAAACAAAAAATCCAACCAGCATGACGGATGAAGATGCTTTTGGTTATAATCTTACGTTTGGAGCAGGAGCATGGAAGGTAACAAAAGGAGAATTGGTCATAGAAAGAGGAAGTAAATATGGTACATTTTATGTACTAGAGGTTCAGGTTGAAGTGGGAGCTACACTAGCAGTAGCAGATAGCACAATAGAGCTTTGGCATAAAAGGCTTGAACACATGAGCCAGAAGGGACTTGAGGTTTTGAAGAACCAACTTTCAGGTTTGAAAGAAGTGGATATGAAGTTATGTGAGAATTGCATCTACGACAAACAAAAGAGGACAAGATTCTCTAAAAAGGAACACAAGAAGAAGACACCACCATTGGAGCTAGTGCATTTGGATGTCTTCGGCCCCACATAGGTAGCATCTATTGGCGGTTCCATTTATTTTGTTACGTTTTTGGATGACTGCACTAGGAAGGTTTGGGTTTACATGATGAAAAAGAAGTTTGAAGTTTTTGTTATATTTAAAACCTTCAAAGCACTTGTTGAAAACCAAACTAGTTATAGGATTAAAAGTTTTAAGACTGACAATGGAGGTGAGTATTTGGTGCAGGAGCACCCAAGCTCATTAGGAGTCAGTTGAAGAGTCAGGAGAGCGCATGAGACATGAAGGTTTTTCCATCATTCCAAAGTATCAATTATGATGTCTTGAAGCCTATAATGGCATTTGGCATGGATGAGAGTAATTGGAAGATCAAAAGTCCTAAGGGTCCTGATAAGGACCTTAGGACCAAAATGCTTTGTAAATGGAAAAATAATGTTCTAGGAGGTTAGATAGGTTTATTATGATTTAATTGTGTCAAATAAAATTGGATAGTAAGGATCCAATAGTTTTTGGATAGTAGAGTTTAATAAATTGTAAATTGGAAATTCAAATTTTTGAATTCCAACATTGGCGGGAAAGTAGTTTTTTGATGTTTTAATCACTTTAATGTAAACTAATCAATCCAAAACGGTTTGAGAAGCTGGGGAAAGGTTATTCAAGGCCATAGAAGTCATTTTTATGGAGGTTGGGTTGCTGGTACGGATTTTGTACGGACTGCTACAGGAAAAAGCAAAAAAAAAAAGCAATTTCTTGCATTTTTCTTGTGTTCATTTGATGAAAACTTGATTGCAATTGAAGATATGTCTGGTTGGATGCTTTAGGAACCTGTATTTACATTTTTAAGGCCTTTTTATGCTCTGATAAGCAACAACAATCAATTCTTTGTATTTTATAACTGACTGTCCTCAAGAAAGTGCAGATTTTCATTGATTTTGAGGGTTTTTATGGATGATTGATCCATTTCAAGGTAGAATGATGCTGTAACCTTTGAAATGGATCACTTATAACATGTATAATACAAACCTAACAAACTAATGTGCAGGAAGGAAGAATATCAAGGTGTACACCGAGTTGTCAAAGGGAAAAGTGCATGAAAATGGGGGCTAAGGTATAGCAACAGGAGACCCGCCTTAATAAGGGGAAAGTTTTTGAGTTTGGATTGATGTATTATGTTGATCTAATGGTGAAAAGTCAAAGAGAGGGATCTGGAAGTGTTTGGGAGGTGGGTAACTAAAAAGCCCTAGTTTTAAGGCAATTTATGGAGGGTTTTGTGTTTGAGCTTATTAAGGGTGTCATAGAAGACTAAAAGCTTGAAAATCCTTGGTTTGGGAACATTGTAAGGGACTGTTGAAAGTTTCATAGTCAGGGGTTGAGTTTAGAGAGGGGTTGCTTTCAAAAAGAGGGCTAATTAGGCCCTAAATTGGAGGAAACAACAGATTTTGATTGGTGTGCTCCAAAACAAGTGCCATAAAGAATCTAGTATGTTATGTATCATCAAAAACCACATCTGGTTCAATCATTAGTTTGGAGGGTCCTTTGGGAACATTGAGTGGAAGTTCAAGAATTTACCGCTGGAGGCCTAGTTGGGCTAGAAGCCTAGTCAAGGTGCAAAAAGAGAGTTTTGCTTAAGACAGAGGGTTGGGCTTTGTAAACATTCAAGACAAGTTTGTATGAGTCTATCAAAAGTACTCCTATGGTTTAGGTCCATAAGGAAGCATATAAGTTGTAAGTGAGCCATTGAGCCTTATTTCTATAAGGGTGTTTGAGAGTGCACTGTTGAGATTTTTGAAATCATTGTGTTGTTTTCCAAAAGTTCCCATACCCTCTGCATCAGAGTGGTATCAGAGCAGTGAGTAGGTCCTTTAGGGATTGAAGAATCAGCAATGGCACCTAAAAATCAATTGGCAAGAGAGTTAGAGGAGTTAAAGGAAATCTTGGAAAGGGAGAGAAGGGAAAGAAGAGAACAAGAAGTAGCAAGAGAGCAGGCCAAAGCAAGGGAAGAAAGGCAATGGAGAAGGGAGAGAGATACTATGCAAGCAAGGATAAACAACCTTGAGAGAAATAGAAGAGAAGAACAAGAAAATCAAGAGGATAATGATGAAGATGAAGAGCATGTGAAATTGGGAACCATTAGTGAATGGAATGAAGACCACTGAGAAAGGAGGTTCTTGAGATTGTTGAAGCGTGAGGTCATGGAGGAAAGAGTCACATAGATTTTCCTATCTATCAAGGGAAGATGGATAGTGAAGAGGTGTTAGGATGGCTTGATGCCTTAGAGAACTACTTTGAGTTTGAGGAGATGGATGAAGAGATGAAGGTTAAGTTTTCCAAAACTAAGTTGAGAGGCATAGCATTGACATGGTGGACTAGTTTTCAGAATGATAGGATGGCTAGAGGATTGGCAAAAGTCTCTACATGGGCAAGGATGAAGAGTTTGGTCAAGGAACAATTCCTTTAAATACATGTGTGAAGAGGATGAGGAGGCATAATTTAAAAGGCAAAGAAAGGACATGGATGTGATGTCCTATACTGAGCAATTTCACAAACTTGGTATTAGAGGAGGTTATGAGGAAGAAGATAAGAAAGTAGCTAGGTATATCAATGGCTTGAGGTATAATCTACAAGATGAGATTGGTTTGCAATTTCCAAGGACATTAGGAGAATGTTTTCAATTGGCCATTAGAGCTGAGGAAAAGGTGAAAAGGAAGCAGAAAAGATCAAGCAATGGTGGAAGAGGAGGTGGTTCAAATAGGGGCAGAGGTAATAGAGAGAACAAAAGGACAAAGCGGCAGCTGACAAGAAGCGACAATGACAAAGGAAGAGTAAAAAGAGACATTTTACGATCCAAAGAGGAGGATACCTCCTAGAGGAGGAGGCAGATTTGGACAAGCTAGAGGCCCATTCATAGGTAGGTGTTTCAATTGCAATGAACCAGGGCATCCTTCCTTCAAGTGTCCTAAATGGGAACAAGTTGATAGGGGCAGAGATAGGAGAGCTAACTTGGTACAAGAAGAAGAAGACAAGAAGGAGGAATCAAAAACATTCATGGCAGACCCTGTGACTGATGGTGAGTTTCTTATGGTCAAGCAAGGAGACAGACTTCATCAAGAGCCAAAGGTAACTATCTTTAAGACTAATTGTCTCAGTCATGGTAAAATATGCAGATTGCTCATAGATTCAGGGTCACATAGCAATTTAGTTTCAGTTGATATGGTAACCAGGTTAGGGATTGAAACATTTGATCATCCTACTCCCTACAAGGCCACTTGGGTAGCTCAAAAGGAAGCATGAATTGGTAAGAGCTTTTTGTGTGGATTTTTCAATTGAGATCACTTATCATGTGAGGTGCTTTGTGATGTCATTCCAATGACTTGTGGTCATATCATCTTGGGAAGACCATGGTAGTATGCTAGGAGGACAGTACATGATGGTTTTCACAACACATATTTGGTGCATAAAGATGCTAGTAGATATAAGTTGGTTCCTTTGCCTTTGGAGAAGTCTAATGAGAGTTTTGTGATATGTTTTGAGAAGAATTTGTAGGTGAAAGTTCAAGGTAAGACAGGGAAAGATATTGGTTGGAAGAGAAATGATAGGTTGCAGCAGAGATATGAAGCATACAGTCCTAAAATTCAGAATCTTTGGGACTTGGACAGTATTAAGATTGGAAGTATTGAATGCCCTATTGTTGAGGGTAATATGGGTGGTGTTTCTTCACAAGGAAATCAATGGCATAGAGGCAAAAATAGGGCACAAAATCAGACTGAGTTCAAGCAACAAAAAGGACAAACAAAATAGATTTTTGACACTAACATGTTGAGTGATATGAGTGCAGATTGGCAGAAGAGGAAGACAGTGACTTTGGGAGATTACATGCCCTGTCATTTGAAGATGAAAACATATGAGAGCAAGGTGTCTTTTGGTGGCAGCAAGTTGGATGCTTCTTGGGACAAGAAACTTTTCTTTCTTGGGGAGAATGGTGCAGGAGCACCCAAGCTCATTGGGAGTCAGTTGAAGAGTCAGGAGAGTGCATGAGACATGAAGGTTTCTCCATCATTCCAAAGCATCAATTATGATGTCTTGAAGCCTATAATGGCATTTGGCATGGATGAGAGTAATTGGAAGATCAAAAGTCCTAAGGGTCCTGATAAGGACCCTAGGACCAAAAGGCTTTGTAAATGGAAAAATATTGTTCTAGGAGGTTAGATAGGTTTATTATGATTTAATTGTGTTAAATAAGATTGGATAGTAAGGATCCAATAGTTTTTGGATAGTAGAGTTTAATAAATTGTAAATTGGAAATTCAAATTTTTGAAATCCAACATTGGGTGGGAAAGTAGTTTTTTGATGTTTTAATCACTTTAATGTAAACTAATCAATCCAAAATGGTTTGAGAAGTTGGGGAAAGGTTATTCAAGGCCATAGAAGTCATTTTTATGGAGGTTGGGTTGCTGGTACGGATTTTGTATGGACTGCTACAGGAAAAAGCAAAAAAACAACAATTTCTTGCATTTTTCTTGTGTTCATTTGATGAAAACTTGATTGCCATTGAAGATATGTCTGGTTGGATGGTTTAGGAACCTGTATTTACATGTTTTAAGGCCTTTTTATGCTCTGATAAGCAACAGCAATCAATTCTTTATATTTTATAAATGACTATCCTCAAGAAAGTGCAGATTTTCATTGATTTTTTAGGGTTTTTATGGATGATTGATCCATTTCAAGGTAGAATGATATTGTAACCTTTGAAATGGATCAATTCTAACATGTATAATACAAACCTAACAAACTAATATGCAGGAAGGAAGAATATCAAGGTGTACACTGAGTTGTCAAAGGGAAAAGTGCATGAAAATGGGGGCTAAGGTATAGCAGCAGGAGATCTGCCTTAATAAGGGGAAAGTTTTTGAGTTTGGATTGATGTATTATGTTGATCTAATGGTGAAAAGTCAAAGAGAGGGATCTGGAAGTGTTTGGGAGGTGGGTAACTAAAAAGCCCTAGTTTTAAGGCAATTTATGGAGGGTTTTGTGTTTGAGCATATTAAGTGTGTCATAGAAGACTAAAAGCTTGAAAATCATTGGTTTGGGAACATTTTAAGGGACTGTTGAATGTTTCGTAGTCAAGGGTTGAGTTTAGAGAGGGGTTGCTTTGAAAAAGAGGGCTAATTAGGCCCTAAATTGGAGGAAACAACAGATTTTGATTGGTGTGCTCCAAAACAAGTGCCATCAAGAATCTAGTATGTTATGTATCATCACAAACCACATCTGGTTCAATCATTAGTTTGGAGGGTCCTTTGGGAACATTGAGTGGAAGTTCAAGAATTCACCGTTGGAGGCCTAGTTGGGCTAGAAGCCTACCCAATGTGCAAAAAGAGAGTTTTGCTTAAGACAGAGGGTTGGGGCTTTGTAAACATTCAATACAAGTTTGTATGAGTCTATCAAAAGTACTCCTAGGCTTTAGGTCCATAAGGAAGCATATAAGTTGTAAGTGAGCCATTGAGCCTTATTTCTATAAGGGTGTTTGAGAGTACACTGTTGAGATTTTTGAAATCATTGTGTTGTTTTCCAAAAGTTCCCATACCCTCTGCATTAGTATTGTTCAAAAGAATTTGATCAATACTATGTAGAGAATGGTATTCAGAGAAACAAGATTGTTCCTCTTACTCTACAAGAGAACGGTGCTGCAGAAAGGTTAAATAGAACCATTATGGAATGAGCACGAAGCATGCTCTCAAATGCAGGACTAGGAAAAGAGTTATGGGATGAAGCAGTAAATACATCAATGTACTTGATTAGTAGAGCACCATCCACTCGGCTTGAATTTGGAATTCCAAAAGAAAAATGGTTAGGTAAGAAAATTTCCTATGATCATTTGTGTGTGTTTGGATGTGAAGCTTTTGTTCATATTCCAAAAGAGAAACGAACTAAGCTTGACATGAAATCTAAAAGGTGTATCTTCATTGGTTATGGAGAAGGAATATATGGTTATAGGTTGTGGGATCCAGTTACTAAATGTGTTACACGAAGTAGAGATGTGATATTTAATGAAAAAATAATGTCAGGTTTACAAGAAGTCAAATCACCTCAGGAGTATATTCCATTAGAAGATATCACGAATGGTAGTGATATGTTTAAGAAAAAGGTGATTGTAAACCAGCCACAACCACCAATGCAAATTCAAACACAGGACCAGCCACAAGAGTTCCAGGATAATGAACATGTTACTCTAGCTAGTAATGCACAAGAGTTGATTCCTCCAGTTAGGAGGTCCACTAGAGAACATAGGCCTTCAACCAGGTATAAATATTTTATTCAATATTTATTGCTTTCTGATGAATCTGAACCTACTAGATTTAAAGAAGCATGTGTAGATAAAGATAGCAATAAATGGATGGAAGCCATGAGAGATGAAATGGAATCTCTTAAGGGAAATCACACATGGGATTTAGTAACCCTTCCACCCAATTGGAAAGCATTGCAAAACAAGTGGGTGTATAGGTTGAAGGAAGAAGCAGGTGGGAAGAAAAGATTTAAAGCCAAATTAGTGGTCAAAGGATACGCTCAACAAAAGGGCATTGATTTTACAGAGATATTTTCACCAGTTGTGAAAATGACCTCTATTAGAATAGTGTTGGGTTTAGTAGTTGTTCATGATCTAGAGTTGGAACAGCTTGATGTCAAGACAACGTTTCTTCATGGTGACTTGGAAGAAGAGTTGTACATGAAGCAACTAGAAGGTTTTGAGGAAAAAGGTAAAGAAGCACTAGTTTGCAAACTAAATCGTAGTTTATATGGGTTGAAACAAGCTCCTAGACAATGGTATCTGAAATTTGATTCTTTCATGCCTGAGTAGAAATTTTCTAGATGTGAACATAACCATTGTGTCTATTTTAAGTTCTTTGATAATGGAGAATTTGTATTTCTATTGGTGTATGTTGATGATATGCTAGTTGCAGGATCTAGCATGAGTGTTGTTAATAGGTTGAAACAACAATTATCTAAGAAATTTTCAATGAAGGATTTGGGAGCTGCAAAGCAAATCCTTGGAATGAGAATTATCAGAGACAAGAAGAAAAGGGAACTTATATTGTCTGAGGAGAAATACATTGAAAAAGTACTAGAAATATTTAACATGAAGGATGCCAAGGCAGTGAGCACACCTCTAGCAGAGCATTTCAAATTATCTTTTGAGATGTGTCCCAAGACACTTGAAGAAAAAGAATACATGGCAACAGTGCCATATTCATCTGCAGTTGGGGGTTTAATGTATGCTATGGTCTACACAAGACCAGATATTGCCCAAATAGTGGGAGTGGTCAGTAGATACATGAGTAATCTGGGAAAAGTTCATTGGAAAGTAGTGAAATGGATTCTGAGATATCTTAAAGGCACTTCAAACCATGTTTTGAGGTTTAGAGGTGAGGATGCACAATTGCATGGATATGTTGATTCAGATATGGCTGGAGATTTAGATCGAAGATGATCTACAACAGGGTATGTGTTCACAATGGCAGGAGCAGCAGTTAGCTGGATTTCTAGGCTGCAAAAAGTAGTGGCTCTTTCAACTACTGAAGCAGAGTATATTGCAATGACATAAGGTGCAAAGGAGATGTTGTGGTTGCAGAGGTTATTATCTGAATTGGGTAATACACAAAATGAATTTGTATTATATAGTGATAGTAAAAGTGCCATTCACTTGGCCAAAAATGCAGCATTTCATTCGTTAACAAAGCACATAGAGCTTCGATATCACTATATGAAGTGTTCTTGAAGAGGGCAAGCTAAAGTTGGAAAAGATACACACGAATTTGAATCTTGCAGATGCATTTACAAAAGTTGTTTCAAAAGAGAAGCTGGTGTTCTGTAGAGCTTCTCTTGGATTGGTAAGCCTATGACTATAGGTCTCAGAAAGCAGGAGATTTCTTGAAGCATGATTGTTAACAATATATTTTGGGGACTTCAAGTGGGAGATTGTTGGGATGTGAAGTCCCATGATTTTCTCATGAACTGTTTGAATAATAACAAATGCAGTTCCACCATTTCCACATTCTGGTGATGCCCCAAACCAATTTCTATTGCAGTCCATTCGTTGTTAAACAGTTTCAATGTCCCTAAAAATGGA
>VDFB02270651.1:367472356-367538579 GCA_007258455.2 Sequoia sempervirens
TTGATAATTATGGTCAGGTCACACTATTTACAATGATCACTATAAATATAATCATAATTACAAGTCCTAAAGGTCTATAAAGGAAGCACTTAAGAGAGAATAATCAATGTTATAAAAAATGAAATTTAATAAAGTTTAGTTTTTGTTGAATTAATATATAAATAATTAATATATATTTAATGTTATTATTAATTGAATAATTATTATATATTTTATTTTTTATCATATATATAATTATATAAATATTATATTACAAATTAATATATAGACAATTAATATATATTTAATATTATTATAAATTTAATAATTAGTATATTATTTTTTATTTTTTTGATATTTAAGATTAGGTATTTTATTAATATAGAAACTGCATACAAAAATTTTGCAAAGCTAGAAAACAACATCAAACCAGAAGCAGGGAACTTAACCAAGAAACCCCATACAATTCAAAACCCCATTGAAAACGGCCAAAAAAGTCTACAGACAAGCCAAAAAAGGCTATAGACAAGCCAAAAAAAACCAGATAATACGGCTAACCAAGCAAAAATAAAACCTAGGGAGGCCATGCCTCACAAAAAACCATTTAAATTAGCAAAGGATTCTAAATCTTTCACCCACTCCAAACCTTCCGCACCCACCAACCCACACTTCCGCTTCAGAAACTCCATAACGACTGTCGAGACCATCTTATGACGCATTAGCTCGACACCTTTCAAATCTAATAGGAAGGGGAAGACTCTCACCACTTCATTTGTATTCCATAGCAGCGCCAAATAAACAGAATGCAGGATCCCCTTACCAACAAAGGCCACTTTTATAGTTTCTTCTAAACCACCCAACAAATCCCCATGGAACAGGCACATGAGCAACTCTTTGGCCTTCGACTTAGGAACATCCCTGTCCAAAAGCACAGCCAAAAATCACGACGATATGTAGGCATTGTCACATGCATACTCATCCCTATCCAAATAACCTTTCCCAAGCACCATCTTAACAACCACCAAGACCAGAGGGTCACTATCAAGCAGAATTCGCTTGAGCCTTTAGTCAGTTATAGCCATGAAGGCAGCTTGCCTCTCTGTTGCTTTCAAAGAAATAGAGGTGTCCACCCCAAAATATTCCAACCCCTCCATTGACACCTAGATGATAAACTTCGAACGACTCGGCTTTGCCATCCGGGAAGCAACCCAAAACCGACAATCACCAAATAAAACATCACCCATAGAGACACCCACTAAGCAATTCAAACCAACCGTGAACAAAATACCAAACCCAACTGCCATAAATAGAGCCCACAGCTAGCAAACAAAGCTCACTTTGCACGAGCAGAGAATAATAGAAGAGCAAGGCAATCCGTCCTTGCAAAGGAAGCCAACCTCCAAAAATGAACTTAAAAATTGAGCATGCCTTGAAATGATACTTCCATGCCATCAATCTTCTCTGCATGAGAACGTTGTAAACGACGTACACTATCGCCTTCCCACCTGTCGACACCTTAGCCACCCTAGACACCGGTGGGGACCAAGCAATTAAATGCATGCCCATGAGGCTAATGTAAGCCCTGCCTACGTCCCTTCACCAACGTGGCAAGTATATTAATAATTTTTTATTATATAAGTATATAATTTATATTATTATTATTATAATTATTATTATTATTATATATATATATGTATATATATATTATGTTAATAATATTACATTTGGAATAGAATAATGCATGTAGTAGTTTATATATGTTTTATAATATATTATAAATTCAATCATGAAATGTATATAAAAGAAATGTTAACAAATTAAAACAACTAACTATAAAAATCGTATTTTACCAATTAAGCCACTCACAAACCATCACACCATGCCAATATCAACAAGCCACTCACAAAATTATGAAATTATATCAATATGAAAAAGTGAAATGATAAATACCTCGTATAACATCCTGTCTATAGCTGGTATTTTCTTTGTTTGTTTCCTGAAAATAAATATCTCAATTCAAGTAATTTAATGTTTGTGAATAAAATATAAATAACAAAGAAAGTAGATAATAAAAAGCAATAAATCTAAAAATTTACCTTCATTAAGTTGCTGAAACAACGATGTCTAATCCCAATTGGGAGTTGCGAAAATACCTGAGTAACAAAAAAATAAAAATTATGTGATTATATATTATTTTTTATTAATTTATTATTATAACTATTATTAATATATTATTAATATTAAAATTATTATATTAAATAAAATTGCATCATATCACTTATTAAAAATTATAAGATAAATAGAATAAAATTACATTGGAGAATCTAAGCAATACTATATAAACATGTCGCATTAAGAAGTGAAGTCTATGTAGAGTTAAAATATCATCTTTATTCCACAATGAACATCTCAATTACCTATCCCAATCACTTAAATCAATGTTTATTTCATTCTCAATTTATTAAAATTTTATTCAATTAAAATTAAACTTCAATTATAAAATATAATTAATTTATATAACCATTTTAAAATATTTAATATAAAATTATTTTTTTATAAAAAAAGGATAAATAATGCCCATGTATCACATACGTGGACTGCTGTGCCAGCTGGGCCAGCTCGATGCATGGGCACCCGAGGAGTGAGGATGTACTGGGAGAGTACAGGGGCATAAGTAACGTCTGCCACCCTGAAAAATATTTCCACCGATAAATAAAGAATGACCAATACATGCATATTTGTAATCAATGCCGCACAAGGGAGTAGAGTTAATGTTAGCCGGCAATACTCACAAAATTCTTTGGAATGCATTGGAAATGGCACTAATGATGCTCTCAAGATATTGTGATCAAATGGAGCGCACAGAGATACATCACCTAGATGCCATCGTACCTCCCCCTAGCGGATGTTGGTATGGCAATGGAGGCAGGTACAGACTTCATTTAATGGTGTTAGCTGGATTGGTTGATGGCGAAGGAAAATTTGGTTATTTGAAGGGAATTTTCTAGCGTCCTCCACACACAAAATGGAGACTCCCATAAAACTAAAGAATGCAAAGTCAGAAGCGGCGTTCACAGGGTTTATTTCTGATCAGAGGCTGAAGAATGTATGCTTGAATAAGGACATTTTGTGCCTCAAAGTAGTGAGAATGGTGCTTGGGTGGAAGTTTTGTTTCTCTGGCAACAAAACAAAGGCGAATTCGGACATATCATCTCACTTTTTGGCATCTCTGTTGGATTTGGGCATACCCAAGATTCAGTGCTTGGTACTGTTGAGGATGGTGTTTGTGGCATCAATGCTGGAGGAGGATTTGGACGTGGTGGTGGTGGCAAGGCCCGGAGTGGGAATCCCCTTCCCAAATGACATGATCAAGATGTTTCAATAGGGAGTGGAAGTAGAATGACGACCATTCATCCTAGACATGAAAGGTGATCAGCTTAATTGCCATAAGCACTGGGCGAGGATTGGTGTAGACTTTCTTTGCAAGCGGCTGGGAGTGGTCAAAGTGGTGGGGATACAATGGCTCAGAGAATTTGTAGATGTGATAGAAACCACAAAATTCTATGAGGAGGTAGATTAGGGGGGGAGAAAATGCAAGTTTTTGTAAAGGTCTGGGGGAAAAGATGTCAAGAGGTGGTTAGTTAATTTTGTCTAATGAATCTACGAAGACTGGCGTGGCCAGAATCTAGCAAACGTTATGTAATTTTCTCGAAATCAATATATGCAGCTCTGTCTACGTTTTAGTTACCAAAAAAAAAAAGGATAAATAAAATTGCATCATTACCACTTTATTAAAAATTATAAGATAAATAGAATAAAATTACACTCCAGAATCTAAGCAACACTATATAAACATGCAAAATTAAGAAATGAAGTCCATGTAGAGTTAAAATACCATCTTTATTACACTCATATCTCAATCACTTAAATCAATATTTATATCAGTATCAATTTACTAAAATTTAATTCAATTAAAATTAGATCTTCAATTATAAAATATAATTTATTTATATAACCATTTTAAAATATTTATATATAGAAATTAAATTTTATAAAAGAAAAATGATAAATAAAATTGCATCATACCATTTTATTAAAATTATAAGATAAATAGAATAAAATTACATTCAGAATCTAAGCAACGCTATATATACATGAAGAATTAAGAAATGAAGTCCATGTAGAATTAAGAAGATGAGGACAAGATGATGGTTTTTTTTCTCTGTAGTCATCCTTTCTAAAAAAATCTCAAAAATTTATTAGGTGGCATCGAAACTTGAGTCAAGACAACAAAATTATTGTGTACACCAGTCAGTAATATGTGAGGACTCAGAATCTAGACCATTTCAAAGAACACCATCATGCAATTTTTTTTATTTGATTTCACAATAACATAAAGTCTAAGTAACTAACTATGAAGTCTGGAAATGAACAGTTAAGTATCTGTTCAACTATGCCTTTATCACAACTTAACTGTTGTTGGGATGTGAAGTCCCGTGATTTTCTCATGAAGTGTTTGAATAATAAAAAATACAGTTCCACCGTTTCCACATTCTAGTGATGCCCCAAACCAATTTCTATTGCAGTCCATTCGTTGTTAAACAATTTCAATGTCCCTAAAAATGGACGATTATCCTTCTGTGCACTAGCTAATTACTCGGTTAATTCCTATTGTAGAGTCCATTATAAATTGGATTGCTTGTAATACAAAGTTTGTTGTAGGGTGTTGTGATTAATAAGAAGATTTCCTCCTGCTTTCTCATGGACATAGGCATATTGCCGAACCACGTAATTCTTGTTTTCTCTGTGTTGAATGTTTCTGCATTCTTTAGATCTGTTCTTTTGTTAATCTATAATTCCATGTTAGCCGCAATATTCTTAACAACTGGTATCAGAGCACGAAGGTCTAAAGAGGATTGTGGAGTTCACAGCTATAGCATATTTGAAGGATTTATAATATGTGGTTGTAATTTGTCCAAAATAATTTTCCCGTGGAGATTGTTGTAGGAAACTGAGCTGTAGATATTTGCAGATGGAAGATAAGTCGTTGATTTAGAAGGAGAGATTGTTGTTGATTGAAACCGCCAAATGTACTGAAGGTCATGTTGAAGATATGATTGACGGTAAAGGAAAAGAGGAAGTTTCTTGTTGAAGGAGATCAAGGTGGCGAAAGTCTAGATCGCAATCACTAGTTTCAAAAGATTGTTGAATCACTAATTTCTCCAGTCAAAAGGTCTGTAGCAATTTTTTTTTTGTGAATCACAGGAATTTATTTGTGAATCGTAGTTAGATAAGGATCGTAGCCAAAGGAGTTTTTTTCTTTAAAGAGATTGTGATTGCTTTTCAGTAATCTGTTTATTGAAATCTGTATAACAACTTAGCACAAAGGTTGTAAGTAATGGAGGACACAGACAAATGGAGAATTGAAAAATTCTTAGGTCAAAATTTTGGAATGTGGAAATTGCAACTCAAATCTCTTCTCATTCAAAAGGACCTTTCGATTACATTGGAAGGAAAAACAAAAAATCCAACCAGCATGACGGATGAAGATTGGGATAAACTGGATCAGAAGACTATGGCTACAATCTTTCTGTCATTATCCAGTAATGTTTTGTTCAATGTATCAACACAAACGACAACAAAAGGACTTTGGGATCGTCTATCAGAGTTGTATGAGAGACCTTCTGCATCAAACATGGTATTTTTAATGAAGAAATTGTATAATTTAAAAATGCAAGAAGGTGGTTCTATCACAAATCATCTAAATGAGTTTAATACCTTGGTTAGTCAGTTGTATTTAGTAAACATTATAGTAGAGGATGAGATAAAGGCCATCTTGTTATTATGTTCATTGCCTGATAGTTGGGAAGGAGTTGTTATGGCTGTTAGTAACTCTACAGCTAGCCCAAAAGGCATGCTAAAATTTGATGATGTTGTAGGAGTTCTTCTCGGTGAGGATATGAGAAGAGAAAGTCAAAGTAATTCATCAGGTATTGCTTTAGTAGCTAGCAATAGAGGAAGAACACAACAACGAGGCAAAGATAACCAAAGGAAA
This sequence comes from Sequoia sempervirens, assembly GCA_007258455.2. Classification (NCBI taxonomy): domain Eukaryota; kingdom Viridiplantae; phylum Streptophyta; class Pinopsida; order Cupressales; family Cupressaceae; genus Sequoia; species Sequoia sempervirens. The sequence continues at coordinate 367,478,391 of VDFB02270651.1, forward strand.
AGATCAAATTCTACTAAGAGATCCCAATCTAGAGGTAGAAAAGGCATTTGTTGGCATTGCGGTAAGGAGGGCCACGTGAAGAAAAATTGTTGGACCCTCTAGAACAAGAAGAAGGCTGAAAATCAATCTAAAGATAATGAGGTAAATACAACTTCTAAAGAAGATGTCGATGCCCTTATTTTATCTTTAAGTGATGTTGTTGCAGATGTTTGGGTACTTGACTCAGGAGCATCATTTCATGCAACGTCTTCAAGAGATTGTTTTAGAAATTACCAAGCTGGCAATTTTGGTAAGGTTTATCTCAGTGATGATGAGCCTTGCAGTATCATTGGAAAAGGAGATGTTCTATTGAAGATGAAGAGTGGTAGCAGTTGGTTGTTGAAATATGTGAGGCATGTTCCTCAACTCAGAAGAAACTTTATTTCAGCTGGGCAATTAGATGCTTTTGGTTATAATCTTACGTTTGGAGCAGGAGCATGGAAGGTAACAAAAGGAGAATTGGTCATAGAAAGAGGAAGTAAATATGGTACATTTTATGTACTAGAGGTTCAGGTTGAAGTGGGAGCTACACTAGCAGTAGCAGATAGCACAATAGAGCTTTGGCATAAAAGGCTTGAACACATGAGCCAGAAGGGACTTGAGGTTTTGAAGAACCAACTTTCAGGTTTGAAAGAAGTGGATATGAAGTTATGTGAGAATTGCATCTACGACAAACAAAAGAGGACAAGATTCTCTAAAAAGGAACACAAGAAGAAGACACCACCATTGGAGCTAGTGCATTTGGATGTCTTCGGCCCCACATAGGTAGCATCTATTGGCGGTTCCATTTATTTTGTTACGTTTTTGGATGACTGCACTAGGAAGGTTTGGGTTTACATGATGAAAAAGAAGTTTGAAGTTTTTGTTATATTTAAAACCTTCAAAGCACTTGTTGAAAACCAAACTAGTTATAGGATTAAAAGTTTTAAGACTGACAATGGAGGTGAGTATTTGGTGCAGGAGCACCCAAGCTCATTAGGAGTCAGTTGAAGAGTCAGGAGAGCGCATGAGACATGAAGGTTTTTCCATCATTCCAAAGTATCAATTATGATGTCTTGAAGCCTATAATGGCATTTGGCATGGATGAGAGTAATTGGAAGATCAAAAGTCCTAAGGGTCCTGATAAGGACCTTAGGACCAAAATGCTTTGTAAATGGAAAAATAATGTTCTAGGAGGTTAGATAGGTTTATTATGATTTAATTGTGTCAAATAAAATTGGATAGTAAGGATCCAATAGTTTTTGGACAGTAAAGTTTAATAAATTGTAAAGTGGAAATTCAAATTTTTGAATTCAAACATTGAGCGGGAAAGTAGTTTTTTGATGTTTTAATCACTTTAATGTAAACTAATCAATCCAAAACGGTTTGAGAAGTTGGGGAAAGGTTATTCAAGGCCATAGAAGTCATTTTTATGGAGGTTGGGTTGCTGGTACGGATTTTCTATAGACTACTATAGGAAAAAGCAAAAAAACAACAATTTCTTGCATTTTTCTTGTGTTCATTTGATGAAAACTTGATTTCCATTGAAGATATGTCTGGTTGGATGCTTTAGGAACCTGTATTTACATGTTTTAAGGCCTTTTTATGCTCTGATAAGCAACAGCAATCAATTCTTTGTATTTTATAAATGACTATCCTCAAGAAAGTGCAGATTTTCATTTATTTTTTAGGGTTTTTATGGATGATTGATCCATTTCAAGGTAGAATGATATTGTAACCTTTGAAATGGATCAATTCTAACATGTATAATGCAAACCTAACAAACTAATATGCAGGAAGGAAGAATATCAAGGTGTACACTGAGTTGTCAAAGGGAAAAGTGCATGAAAATGGGGGCTAAGGTATAGCAGCAGGAGATCTGCCTTAATAAGGGGAAAGTTTTTGAGTTTGGATTGATGTATTATGTTGATCTAATGGTGAAAAGTCAAAGAGAGGGATCTGGAAGTGTTTGGGAGGTGGGTAACTAAAAAGCCCTAGTTTTAAGGCAATTTATGGAGGGTTTTGTGTTTGAGCATATTAAGTGTGTCATAGAAGACTAAAAGCTTGAAAATCATTGGTTTGGGAACATTTTAAGGGACTGTTGAATGTTTCATAGTCAAGGGTTGAGTTTAGAGAGGGGTTGCTTTGAAAAAGAGGGCTAATTAGGCCCTAAATTGGAGGAAACAACAGATTTTGATTGGTGTGCTCCAAAACAAGTGCCATCAAGAATCTAGTATGTTATGTATCATCACAAACCACATATGGTTCAATCATTAGTTTGGAGGGTCCTTTGGGAACATTGAGTGGAAGTTCAAGAATTCACCGTTGGAGGCCTAGTTGGGCTAGAAGCCTACCCAATGTGCAAAAAGAGAGTTTTGCTTAAGACAGAGGGTTGGGGCTTTGTAAACATTCAATACAAGTTTGTATGAGTCTATCAAAAGTACTCCTAGGCTTTAGGTCCATAAGGAAGCATATAAGTTGTAAGTGAGCCATTGAGCCTTATTTCTATAAGGGTGTTTGAGAGTACACTGTTGAGATTTTTGAAATCATTGTGTTGTTTTCCAAAAGTTCCCATACCCTCTACATCAGAGTGGTATCAGAGCAGGGAGTAAGTTTTTAGGGATTGAAGAAAAAAACAATGGCACGTAAAAATCAATTGGCAAGAGAGTTGGAGGAGTTAAAGGAAATCTTGGAAAGGGAGAGGAGAGAAAGAAGAGAACAAGAAGCAGCAAGAGAGTAGGCCAGAGCAAGGGAAGAAAGGCAGTGGAGAAGGGAGAGAGAGACTATGCAAGCAAGGATAAACAATCTTGAGAGAAGTAGAAGGAGAGAAGAGCAAGAAAACCAAGAAGACAATGATGAAGATGAAGAGCATGTGAGGGAAATTCAGGAACCACTAGTAGATGAGATAGAAGACCCTAAGGAAAGGAGGTTACTGAGATTGTTGAAAGCAGTACAAGGTCATGGAGGAAAGAGTCACATAGACTTACCTATCTATCAAGGGAAGATGGATAGTGAGGAGGTGTTAGGATGGCTTGATGCCTTAGAGAACTATTTTGAGTTCGAAGAGATGGATGAAGAGAGGAAGGTTAAGTTTTCCAAAACTAAGTTGAGAGGCATAGCATTGACAAGGTGGACTAGTTTTCAGAATGATAGGATGGCTAGAGGATTGGCAAAAGTCTCTACATGGGCAAGGATGAAGAGTTTGGTTGAGGAACAATTCCTACCATCTGATTACACAATACGTGTGAAGAGGATGAGGCATAATTTAAGGAAAAAGGACATGGATGTGATGTCCTATACTGAGCAATTTCACAAACTTGGTATTAGAGGAGGTTATGAGGAAGAAGATAAGAAAGTAGCTAGGTATATCAATGGCTTGAGGTATAATCTACAAGATGAGATTGGTTTGCAATTTCCAAGGACATTAGGAGAATGTTTTCAATTGGCCATTAGAGATGAAGAAAAGGTGAAGAGGAAGCAAGAAAGATCAAGCAATGGTGGAAGAGGAGGTAGTTCAAATAGGGGCAGAGGTAATAGAGAACAAGGACAAGGCAGCAATGACAAGAGCAGCAATGACAAAGGTAAAGAGGTATTTTCTGATCAAAGAGGAGGATACACTCCTAGAGGAGGAGGCAGATTTGGACAAGGAAGAGGACCATTCACAGGTAGGTGTTTCAATTGCAATGAACTAGGGCATCCTTACTTCAAGTGTCCTAAATGGGAACAAGCTGATAAGGGCAAAGATAGGAAAGCTAACTTGGTACAAGAAGAAGAAGGCAAGAAGGAGGAATCAAAAACATTCATGGCAAACCCTGTGACTGATGGTGAGTTTCTTATGGTCAAGCAAGGAGAAAGACTTCATCAAGAGCCAAAGGTAACTATCTTTAAGAATAATTGTCTCAGTCATGGTAAAATATGCAGATTGCTCATAGATTTAGGGTCACATAGCAATTTAGTTTCAGTTGATATGGTAACCAAGTTAGGGATTGAAACATTTGATCATCCTACTCCCTACAAGGCCACTTGGGTAACTCAAAGGAAGCATGTAGAGATTGGTAAGAAAGCTTTTGTGGATTTTTCAATTGTATCTTATCATGACAGGGTGCTTTGTGATGTCATTCCAATGACTTGTGGTCATATCATCTTGGGAAGACCATGGTAGTATGCTAGGAGGACAGTACATGATGGTTTTCACAACACATATTTGGTGCATAAAGATGCTAGTAGATATAAGTTGGTTCCTTTGCCTTTGGAGAAGTCTAATGAGAGTTTTGTGATATGTTTTGAGAAGAATTTGTAGGTGAAAGTTCAAGGTAAGACAGGGAAAGATATTGGTTGGAAGAGAAATGATAGGTTGCAGCAGAGATATGAAGCATACAGTCCTAAAATTCAGAATCTTTGGGACTTGGACAGTATTAAGATTGGAAGTATTGAATGCCCTATTGTTGAGGGTAATATGGGTGGTGTTTCTTCACAAGGAAATCAATGGCATAGAGGCAAAAATAGGGCACAAAATCAGACTGAGTTCAAGCAACAAAAAGGACAAACAAAATAGATTTTTGACACTAACATGTTGAGTGATATGAGTGCAGATTGGCAGAAGAGGAAGACAGTGACTTTGGGAGATTACATGCCCTGTCATTTGAAGATGAAAACATATGAGAGCAAGGTGTCTTTTGGTGGCAGCAAGTTGGATGCTTCTTGGGACAAGAAACTTTTCTTTCTTGGGGAGAATGGTGCAGGAGCACCCAAGCTCATTGGGAGTCAGTTGAAGAGTCAGGAGAGTGCATGAGACATGAAGGTTTCTCCATCATTCCAAAGCATCAATTATGATGTCTTGAAGCCTATAATGGCATTTGGCATGGATGAGAGTAATTGGAAGATCAAAAGTCCTAAGGGTCCTGATAAGGACCCTAGGACCAAAAGGCTTTGTAAATGGAAAAATATTGTTCTAGGAGGTTAGATAGGTTTATTATGATTTAATTGTGTTAAATAAGATTGGATAGTAAGGATCCAATAGTTTTTGGATAGTAGAGTTTAATAAATTGTAAATTGGAAATTCAAATTTTTGAAATCCAACATTGGGTGGGAAAGTAGTTTTTTGATGTTTTAATCACTTTAATGTAAACTAATCAATCCAAAATGGTTTGAGAAGTTGGGGAAAGGTTATTCAAGGCCATAGAAGTCATTTTTATGGAGGTTGGGTTGCTGGTACGGATTTTGTATGGACTGCTACAGGAAAAAGCAAAAAAACAACAATTTCTTGCATTTTTCTTGTGTTCATTTGATGAAAACTTGATTGCCATTGAAGATATGTCTGGTTGGATGGTTTAGGAACCTGTATTTACATGTTTTAAGGCCTTTTTATGCTCTGATAAGCAACAGCAATCAATTCTTTATATTTTATAAATGACTATCCTCAAGAAAGTGCAGATTTTCATTGATTTTTTAGGGTTTTTATGGATGATTGATCCATTTCAAGGTAGAATGATATTGTAACCTTTGAAATGGATCAATTCTAACATGTATAATACAAACCTAACAAACTAATATGCAGGAAGGAAGAATATCAAGGTGTACACTGAGTTGTCAAAGGGAAAAGTGCATGAAAATGGGGGCTAAGGTATAGCAGCAGGAGATCTGCCTTAATAAGGGGAAAGTTTTTGAGTTTGGATTGATGTATTATGTTGATCTAATGGTGAAAAGTCAAAGAGAGGGATCTGGAAGTGTTTGGGAGGTGGGTAACTAAAAAGCCCTAGTTTTAAGGCAATTTATGGAGGGTTTTGTGTTTGAGCATATTAAGTGTGTCATAGAAGACTAAAAGCTTGAAAATCATTGGTTTGGGAACATTTTAAGGGACTGTTGAATGTTTCGTAGTCAAGGGTTGAGTTTAGAGAGGGGTTGCTTTGAAAAAGAGGGCTAATTAGGCCCTAAATTGGAGGAAACAACAGATTTTGATTGGTGTGCTCCAAAACAAGTGCCATCAAGAATCTAGTATGTTATGTATCATCACAAACCACATCTGGTTCAATCATTAGTTTGGAGGGTCCTTTGGGAACATTGAGTGGAAGTTCAAGAATTCACCGTTGGAGGCCTAGTTGGGCTAGAAGCCTACCCAATGTGCAAAAAGAGAGTTTTGCTTAAGACAGAGGGTTGGGGCTTTGTAAACATTCAATACAAGTTTGTATGAGTCTATCAAAAGTACTCCTAGGCTTTAGGTCCATAAGGAAGCATATAAGTTGTAAGTGAGCCATTGAGCCTTATTTCTATAAGGGTGTTTGAGAGTACACTGTTGAGATTTTTGAAATCATTGTGTTGTTTTCCAAAAGTTCCCATACCCTCTGCATTAGTATTGTTCAAAAGAATTTGATCAATACTATGTAGAGAATGGTATTCAGAGAAACAAGATTGTTCCTCTTACTCTACAAGAGAACGGTGCTGCAGAAAGGTTAAATAGAACCATTATGGAATGAGCACGAAGCATGCTCTCAAATGCAGGACTAGGAAAAGAGTTATGGGATGAAGCAGTAAATACATCAATGTACTTGATTAGTAGAGCACCATCCACTCGGCTTGAATTTGGAATTCCAAAAGAAAAATGGTTAGGTAAGAAAATTTCCTATGATCATTTGTGTGTGTTTGGATGTGAAGCTTTTGTTCATATTCCAAAAGAGAAACGAACTAAGCTTGACATGAAATCTAAAAGGTGTATCTTCATTGGTTATGGAGAAGGAATATATGGTTATAGGTTGTGGGATCCAGTTACTAAATGTGTTACACGAAGTAGAGATGTGATATTTAATGAAAAAATAATGTCAGGTTTACAAGAAGTCAAATCACCTCAGGAGTATATTCCATTAGAAGATATCACGAATGGTAGTGATATGTTTAAGAAAAAGGTGATTGTAAACCAGCCACAACCACCAATGCAAATTCAAACACAGGACCAGCCACAAGAGTTCCAGGATAATGAACATGTTACTCTAGCTAGTAATGCACAAGAGTTGATTCCTCCAGTTAGGAGGTCCACTAGAGAACATAGGCCTTCAACCAGGTATAAATATTTTATTCAATATTTATTGCTTTCTGATGAATCTGAACCTACTAGATTTAAAGAAGCATGTGTAGATAAAGATAGCAATAAATGGATGGAAGCCATGAGAGATGAAATGGAATCTCTTAAGGGAAATCACACATGGGATTTAGTAACCCTTCCACCCAATTGGAAAGCATTGCAAAACAAGTGGGTGTATAGGTTGAAGGAAGAAGCAGGTGGGAAGAAAAGATTTAAAGCCAAATTAGTGGTCAAAGGATACGCTCAACAAAAGGGCATTGATTTTACAGAGATATTTTCACCAGTTGTGAAAATGACCTCTATTAGAATAGTGTTGGGTTTAGTAGTTGTTCATGATCTAGAGTTGGAACAGCTTGATGTCAAGACAACGTTTCTTCATGGTGACTTGGAAGAAGAGTTGTACATGAAGCAACTAGAAGGTTTTGAGGAAAAAGGTAAAGAAGCACTAGTTTGCAAACTAAATCGTAGTTTATATGGGTTGAAACAAGCTCCTAGACAATGGTATCTGAAATTTGATTCTTTCATGCCTGAGTAGAAATTTTCTAGATGTGAACATAACCATTGTGTCTATTTTAAGTTCTTTGATAATGGAGAATTTGTATTTCTATTGGTGTATGTTGATGATATGCTAGTTGCAGGATCTAGCATGAGTGTTGTTAATAGGTTGAAACAACAATTATCTAAGAAATTTTCAATGAAGGATTTGGGAGCTGCAAAGCAAATCCTTGGAATGAGAATTATCAGAGACAAGAAGAAAAGGGAACTTATATTGTCTGAGGAGAAATACATTGAAAAAGTACTAGAAATATTTAACATGAAGGATGCCAAGGCAGTGAGCACACCTCTAGCAGAGCATTTCAAATTATCTTTTGAGATGTGTCCCAAGACACTTGAAGAAAAAGAATACATGGCAACAGTGCCATATTCATCTGCAGTTGGGGGTTTAATGTATGCTATGGTCTACACAAGACCAGATATTGCCCAAATAGTGGGAGTGGTCAGTAGATACATGAGTAATCTGGGAAAAGTTCATTGGAAAGTAGTGAAATGGATTCTGAGATATCTTAAAGGCACTTCAAACCATGTTTTGAGGTTTAGAGGTGAGGATGCACAATTGCATGGATATGTTGATTCAGATATGGCTGGAGATTTAGATCGAAGATGATCTACAACAGGGTATGTGTTCACAATGGCAGGAGCAGCAGTTAGCTGGATTTCTAGGCTGCAAAAAGTAGTGGCTCTTTCAACTACTGAAGCAGAGTATATTGCAATGACATAAGGTGCAAAGGAGATGTTGTGGTTGCAGAGGTTATTATCTGAATTGGGTAATACACAAAATGAATTTGTATTATATAGTGATAGTAAAAGTGCCATTCACTTGGCCAAAAATGCAGCATTTCATTCGTTAACAAAGCACATAGAGCTTCGATATCACTATATTTGAAGTGTTCTTGAAGAGGGCAAGCTAAAGTTGGAAAAGATACACACGAATTTGAATCTTGCAGATGCATTTACAAAAGTTGTTTCAAAAGAGAAGCTGGTGTTCTGTAGAGCTTCTCTTGGATTGGTAAGCCTATGACTATAGGTCTCAGAAAGCAGGAGATTTCTTGAAGCATGATTGTTAACAATATATTTTGGGGACTTCAAGTGGGAGATTGTTGGGATGTGAAGTCCCATGATTTTCTCATGAACTGTTTGAATAATAACAAATGCAGTTCCACCATTTCCACATTCTGGTGATGCCCCAAACCAATTTCTATTGCAGTCCATTCGTTGTTAAACAGTTTCAATGTCCCTAAAAATGGACGATTCTCCTTCTGTGCACCAGCTAATCACTCGGTTAATTCTTGTTGTAGAGTCCATTATAAATTGGACTGCTTGTAATACAAAGTTTGTTGTAGGGTGCTATGATTAATAAGAAAATTTCCTCCTACTTTCCCATGGACGTAGGCATATTTCCGAACCACGTAATTCCTATTTTCTCTGTGTGTTGAATGTTTCTGCATTCTTTAGATCTGTTCTTTTGTTAATCTAAAATTCCATGTTAGCTACAATATTCTTAACAACTGCCTTGTCACAATTTAACTGTCTTTTCACATTAGTGATACTAGATTTCTACAATCCATAAAGAATGTAGCTTAGTGTTTCTGGATTAGATTGTGTGTATTTTTTGCATCAATACACACAATCTAATCCAGAAACACTCACCTACATGCCTTTTCACAACTTAAACAAATATTAAATTCAAATAATGCTTCAAAATATCAACGAAGCGAGTATCATGCAAGCGCGCTTATTATGAAATTTTTGATGGGGTTATGTCTTTTAGTTCACCACTGTTAATTTTTATTTCTCTGGGCGTTAAAAGATTAGATGTGATTGAACGGTTCTGTTTTGAGCTATTTTTCTGGAGCAAAGACCTCAGCCTTTTTTCTGCGCAGGCTGTCTATATATTTTTTTCCGGGGAAGTGAGTGAACTTTATGCGCTTGGAATGGAAGGAAGCAAACATACGGGAAGTTCACCCTGCGCATCATGTAAGCTTTTGCGTAGACGTGGTGAAAAGGACTGTATTTTGCTCCTTATTTTCCTGCAGACGAGCCGCACAAGTTTGCCTGCGTGCATAAGATCTTTGGAGCTAGTAACATCAGCAAAATACTTCAAGTATTTTACCAGTTTTTAGTCTGTTTTGCAGGAGAAAGAGGGAGCATGATTATGTGTTGCCTCCGAGGAAGAAAGAGAGAGCATGATCATGTGTTGCCTCCCGAGGCTACCTGCACCGCTGGCCTACTGGTATCCTTCCTCAAGCCACTGCTGTATTACAAGCTTAATATCTCTTCCTAACTCTCCATTTCTCTATCAAATTGACTTTTATCTTGTCCTTTGTTTTGAGGTTTTCTTTCTTCTCTTGTTGTTGCATTTTTTTACCATTTCTCTATCAAACTATGCATCTTGTTATTTTCATCTTGTCTTTCGTTTTGAGGCTTTCTTTCTTATCTTGTTCCTGTATCTTTCTATCTTTTCTTATTGACTATTTTTTGGTACCCAAGTTCTCGCCTGGGGCTTCTTTTCTTTTTTCTCACCGCCCAATTTTTTGATACCCAGGCATTGCACACTTACGGAAGTTCAACAATGAAATATTAGCTAGGGTATTGAGTTTCTTGTAGGAAGCTGAACTAATAGGAGTATTTTTAAATGGGTGGTCTCATAAATTTTATAGTGCAGTTGTATCTTGAAATTAGGAAGCATGTACAATAAGAAAAGCAAATACATGACTTTGAGATCCATAAATAAAATGAAATATCTGAAATTTATGAAAGTTGTATCTTGAAATTAGGAAGCATGTACGATAAGAAAAGCAAATACATGACCTCGAGATCCACAAATAAAATGAAATATCTGAAATTTATGGAAGTTGTATCTTGAAACTAGGAAGCATGTACGATAGTATGTATGCTAACTGTTAAAAGAGAAAAACAAATACATGACCTCAAGATCCATAGATAAAATGAAATATCTGAAATTTATGGAAGTTGTATCTTGAAACTAGGAAGCATGTATGATAGTATGTATGCTAACTGTTAAAAGAGAAAAACAAATACATGACCTCGAGATCCATAGATAAAATGAAATATCTGAAATTTATGGAAGTTGTATCTTGAAACTAGGAAGCATGTATGATAGTATGTATGCTAACTGTTAAAAGAGAAAAACAAATACATGACCTTGAGATCCACAGATGAAATGAAATATCTAAATTCATAAAAGTTATATCTTGAAACTAGGAAGCATGTATAATAGTATAAATGCTAACTGTTAAAAGATAAAAAACAAAAACATGTATGATAGTATGTATTCTAACAGTTAAAAGAGAAAAAACAAATACAGAATGTGGAGTCTGAAATAAAGTGGGAAAAGAAAAACTTACAGAAATTTTGTTCTATTTCATAGATAGAGCATGGTCATATAGCCTCATTGATTAAGATTATGGTCATAAAAATTTCTCTTATGAATGATGCTGTGCATAATTCACAAAATTTACATAGTTGACTAAAACTTTGACATTATGGTGGCAGAGCAGTTAAGCATTTAAATGACTGATTTTGATTAAATTTCAATTGATAAGCTTGATAGTTTAGTACATTTCATAGTATATTCTGTCTAAACTGTTAAAAATCTCATTTATGATTTTTTAAGGTGGTTCAGAAAGAAAAACTTAAAGAAATTTTGATGTTGTATTTCGTAGATAGAGCATGGCCATATAGCCTGATTGATAAAGATTATGGTTATAAAATTTCCATCTCTGTTATCAATGATACTGTACATAATTCCCAAAATTTACATAGTTGACTAAAACTTTCACATTAAGGTGGCAGAGCAGTTACTCTACATAGTTCCCAAAATTTACATAGTTAACTAAAACTTTCACATTAAGGTGGCAGAGCAGTTAAGCATCTAAATGAAAGATTTTTGGAGGTTTAAATGACTGATTGTAATTAAATTTCAATATGGCATTTTAATTTTTCAAAATTCAATTGATAAGTTTGATAGTTTAGTACATTTGATGGAGTAATGTATAAACTGTTGAAAAGCCCATTTATGATTTTTTGGGTGGATCAGATGTATAAGATAATGGTGATTCTAAGGAATACAAATATTAATTTTGTAATCAAATGGGGAGAGAAACAGTAGTTTATCGAATTTATGGTACCTTTGTTTGGAGCTTGGACAAACATTGTCACGCATTTTTTGTGTAAAACAATCAGTATACAATGCAGGCCTAATTGTTCAAAAAGTGTGTGTTTTCATGTCTCAGACTACTGCAGGATTTTCTTTGTTGTGTAAAAATTGTATTTATAATTGATAAATCTGATTTATCGATGTTTAATGATATGCAGGATATTCCAGTAGTATTAAGAGCGGATGCAGTTGGCAGCCTAGTATACGAAGCAAATGCTAGCGTCAGAAATCCTGTGTATGGCTGTGTAGGTCTCATCTCATGTCTGGCGAAAGAAAAACAAGATTCAAAAATGCAATTGGCCATGGCCAACGCAGAGATGGGGTGCCTAAGGCGCAGTACAAATTCAAGTGAGGATTTTGATAGTAAGCAAGTTGGGGGCTTGGAGCATCCCCTCTATCAAAATAATTACCAATTTGCTTATCCTTCCTTCATCAGTTTCAAGTCCGACCTCCAGTATGGGCTTGCCAATAGATCTGAACTGTTGAAATCAGATGTAATACATGTACGGTTATAGATTTTTTATATTATTATTTTTCTATAGTTCCAGATAGTAATAAAACCGGAGTATGGTAAATTACATGTATGCTCAAATTTGTCTCCATAAATAGTGTTGAGTTGTCTTAGAGAAAGAAAGTCTTGTAAAACTGTGCTTTTTCACCCTTCGATTTCAGATTTGTCTGTAGTGTGTAGATGAGAATCTATTGCACATCACTTGAGAAATTATAGAAGGTGCTCGCTCTATAAAAAATTAAACTCCGGATCACCGGATTAAACTTTCAATTCCTCTCAATAATTTAAAAAAACTACAACCGAACACAAATATACAATGTAAATTCCATAACTGAGACCAAAAGGCTCGGCAACCAGTTCATAAAAGAAATAGATATTATATTACTGTGACAAGTTATCTGTTGAATAAGGTCTTTAATATGGTTGAAATGAAGCCTATGAATGATTCAGCCATGCTACAGTGCACATTAATGATTTTTCTAAAATATTAATTAAACAGAATATTGTGTCGGTTTATCCTAGTGGATCTTATCACTAACTCTTCAATAAGCCTCTTAGACTGTATCATAATTTTTTTTTTTTTAATATTGCTGACACTGTATTATAATATTACTTATCACATGGTTTTCTTAAAAGGAATTATTCTCAATCATGTGTTTTCATTTGTGTATGTCTGTGATTTTGAAACACTTAACAATCCAGTAGAATTTAATATATTGCAGGTAATGGTAACGTGAAGCTCATTTAATGCCATTCATAGGTTAAATAAAAATAACTTTTCATCTTCAAACAACCTTGTAGAAATATGACATCGAAGTAAAAAGCGTTGATCTGCTTTAAGGATACTTCCATTCTTTAAAAGGTTAAGAATGAAGCTATTTTTATTTCGAGAGGCATGTCTACAATGGCAGCACGGACCTGATGTAAACAAGAATTCTATCACCTAAAAATTGATAGGTACATGACAGTTGAATGCATAGTAAGAATAGTGGTATGTGATGTTGCATGAAAGTTTCACATGAAAAATTAAACGTTCAGCATGCATTTGAAACGATCATTGAAACGGCCAGAAAATAAAACGTTCAACATGCATTTGAAACCTATTTTGCAACAATTAAAATCCTAACCATTTTAGATAAAGAAAGATAATCAAATTATATTATAACTTTAATCCTATTAAATTATTATTTTAAAATGTTTTAAATTTATAATTATATATTAAGGTTAGAGTTATAATTAATAATTTTAGAGATATAATTGAAATAATTAATTATAACCTTAATTTTATAATTATTAATAATATTACAATTTTAACCCTAATTCTTCTTACTATAATTCAAAAGTCATTAAAATTATGGTTAGAGTTAGAGTTAGGGTGAAGGTTAATGTTAGGATTAGAATTAGGGTAAGAAGTAGAGTTAGAATTACAAGTATAACCATGGTTAGTGTTAGGGGTAAAGTTAAATTTACAATCAAAGTAAGGGTTCAATTAGGGTTAGGGATAAGGTTAAGGTTAGGATTCAATTAGGGTTAGTATTTAATTAGGGTTAGGGTTTGATTAGGGTAAGTGTTCACTTATCGGTTACAGTTAGGGTTCAATAAAGGTTAGGGTTACGTGGTAAAGTTTAGGATTTAGGTTAGGGTTGAGATTCAAATAAGGTTAGGTTCAAGGTTACGATTAAGGCTTAATTTAAAGGTTGAGATTCAATCATGATTCAATTAGAGTTAAGGTTAGGGTTAGGGTTGAATTAGGGTAAGGTTTAATGTTAGGATTAGGGTTCAATTAGGTGTGCAATTCAATTAGGATAAATGTTGAATTAGGGTAAGGTTTTCAATTACGGTTACTATTCAATTAGGCTTCAATTTGGGTTATGGTTTAATAAGGATTAAAGTTCAATTAGGTTGAGATTTAATTAGTGTTAGAGTTAGAGTTCAATTGGGTTAGTTCTCACTTAGGGTTGGGATAGGGTTCAATTAGGGATAAAATTTAATTAGGAATAGGGTTAGAGATCAATTATGGATGAACTTGGGTTAGGGTTAGGGTTATCATATTATGATTGAATTAGGATTCAATTAGGGTTAGGGTTAGAGTTTAATTAGGGTTATAATTAGTATTAGAGTCAGGTTAGGGTTAAAGTTAGGATTATGGCTCCACTAGGGTTAGGGTTTAATTAGAATTAGGGTCAAATTTAGTATTAGGGTTAAAATTAGTATTAGTGTTAAATAAGGGTTATGGTTCAAGTAAGGTTATATTTCAATTAAGATTAGGGTTAGAGTTTAATTAAAGTATGATTATAATTTAATTAAATTTAGAGTTTTATTATGGTTAGGTTTGGGATAAGTGTTATATTTAAGGTTCAATTAGGGTTTAATTCTAACTCTAAGTCTAACTCAAACCCCAACTCTTACCCTAACCCTTACACTCACAATAATTCTAACTCAAATATTAACTTTAATTCATTATCTAACCCTAACACTAACCTTAATTCTAAATGTAACACAAATTCTAGTTATAGTCCTAATCTTAACCTTCACACTTAAACTATTTCTAACTCTAACCATAACCCTAACACTAATAATAACATTCTTTTCTAACTCTAAATCTATCTTTAACCATAACCCTAACCCTAACCTTGACCTTAATCCTAATTATATTTCTAGATGTAATCTTGACCCAAACTTTAATTATATCTCTAACTATAACCCTAACCCTAAACTTAACCCTAATCCTAACCCAAAATTTAACCCTAGTTCTACCTCTAACTCTATCCCTAACAATAATCCTAACCTTAACCCTAACCCTAACTCTAATTTTTACCCTAATGCTAATGGTAACCCTAATTATATCTCTAATCATAATTATCACCCTGATTTTAACCTTAACCATAACCCTAACCCTAACCCTAACATTAACACTAACCCTAATTATAACCATAATGTTAAATCTAACCCTAAACCTAACCCTAATTATAACCATAACATTAACTCTAATCCTAACTTTAACCCCAATTCTATCTCTAACTATAACCCTAACCCTAATCATAAGCATAATCATAACCCTAGCCTTAAACCTAACCTTAATTTTATCTCTAATTGTAACCCTAATCATAACCTTAATCCTAGACCTAACCGTAACTATAACCATAGCCCTAACCCTAACTCTATTTCTATCTCTAACCTGACCATAACCCTAATCCTATCCCTAACCTAACCCTAACCTTAATATTAACCCTAAACCTAACCTAAACCCTAACCCTAACCTTAAGCCTAAACCTAACCCAATTCTATATCCAAATTTAACCCTTACCTTAACTCTAAACCTAACCATAACCATAACCCTAATTAAAACCCTAACCCTAATTCTATCTCTAGCACTAGCCCTAAGCCTAATCCTAACCTTAACCCTAATTTCTAAATCTAACCCTAATGCTATCAATAATCTTAATTCTATCTCTTATCATAATCATCACCCTAAACCTCACCCTAACTCTAACTTGAACCATATCCCTAACCCTAACCCTAATCCTAACCTTCCGTATAACCATAACATTAACTCTAACCCTAACCCTAACCCTAATTGTATCTCTAATTTTAACTCTAACCCTAATCCTAACCTTAACCCTAACCTTAACCTTGACTATAATCCTAACCCTAAACTTAACCTAAAATTTATCTCTAACTATAACCCTAACTATAACCTTAACCCTAAACCTAAGCCTTATCGTAATCATATCCCTAGCCCTAACCCTAATTCTAACTCTAATTATAACCTAAACCCTAATCATCACCCTAATCCTAACCTTAACCCTAATTACATAACCATAACTCTAATTATATATCTAATTGTAACCCTAACCTTAACCGTAACCCTAAACCTAATCCTAACCATAACCATAATTATAACCCCAACCCTAATTCTATTTCTAGATAATAGTAACCCAAACCTTAATACTAATCCTAAACCTAACCATAACCCTAACCTTAAGGTTCCTAATTCTAATTGTAACCCTAACCTTAACCTTGATTCAATCTCTATTCATAACCCTAACCCTAATTTTATCTCTAACTATCCCTATCCCTAAATTTATCTCTAATACCCTAACCTTAACCCTAACCCTGATATTAACCATAAACCTAAGCATAACTCTAACCCTAATTCATTTAAGTTTAGACATGTTCTGTTGTGAATGCTACTAGCATATATATATTTAACTAATAATATATATATATAGGTACCTCAAGAAGGATATCTCTTGGTGTAATATATATATATATATATATATATATATATATATATATATATATATATATATATATATATATATATATATGCTAGTTAGCTTAACAATGTGCATTTTCAATTTAAAATAGGAATCTCCACATAGATCAAAACTGGAGGTTGACATTAAATTTCATCTGAAATGCATTGGAACCTTAAATTTTAAATTTCCAAAAATAGTGGGCATACATGAAATGGTGATAGTTTGTACTATTTTTATACATTAATAATCTATTCACCATTATCATATCTATATTTATACATTAATATATATAGAGAGCATGGCCATATAGCCTGATTGATTAAAGATTATGGTTATAAAATTTACATCTTTGTTATCAATGATACTGTACATAATTCCCAAAATTTACATAGTTGACTAAAACTTTCACATTAAGGTGGCAGAGTAGTTAAGCATCTAAATGAAAGATTTTTGCAGGATAAAATGACTGATTAAATTTCAATTTTGCATTTTTAATTTTTCAAAATTCAATTGATAAGTCTGATAGTTTAGTGCATTTCATGCAGTAATGTGTGAACTGTTGAAAAGCCCATTTATGAGTTTTTTGGGTGATTCCTATTTTTAATCAATTGAACCTTAACCCAAATTGAAGCTTAACCCTAACCATAAAACTATTTGAACCCTAATTGTAACCCTATTTGAAGTTGGTTCCGATTATTTGCTCATAGACAAGGACAAATTCCCTAGAAGAGTGTCTTTCAAGTTTGAATTGCACTAAGATGTGCATGTTGAAACAGAAAGTTAAAATTCATAAAACTTAGACTGAAAGAGTGGAATATCCAAGTCTTTAGAAACCTTTTCAGAGAAAGGATCTCCTTGAAAGTAGAATGGCTAAGATCCAAAAATACCTCTCAAATGATTTTTCTTACATCCTAATAGAAGAAGAGAGGAATCTCATAGTTCAATTGGGTGGTGTCTACAATTTTGAATAAATCTATTGGAGACAAAAATCAAGGATTAAATGACTTAAATAAGGTGTACAACCAAGTGTTTTCATTTAACAAGCAAAATGAGAAGGAAAAGAATCATAATATGAAGATTGAAGATGATTATGGATAAAATTTTGATGATCCTGACACCATCAAGGCTTCCTTGGTTTCCTCTTGGGAAAACATGCTCGTGGAGGAAAATGAAGACAAAAAAGAGAAGCAAAGTAGGATATCTTCTTGGAGCATATCCCGACCTTGGATGATTATTCTAAATTCTAATAAAGTAGCTTAATATTTCATTAAGGAAGAATGCATATCTCGACCTTGGATGATGATTCTAAATTCTAATAAAGTAGCTAAATATTTCATTAAGGAAGAATGTAGCTAACGATGTCATTGTGGAAGAAGTTAAGACATCTATTTTTAGAATTGAAGGTGCCAAAGCCCCAGGCCCAAATGGTTTTTGTACCTTCTCTTTCCAAAAGTTTTGGAATGTAATGGATGAGCAGCTCTGTGAAGTGATTCAAGGATCGAAGGAATCATGTTTTGTCTTAAAGGAACTCATTGCTACTTTCGTAGCACTCATTCCAAAAAAGATCGATTCTAGAAAACTTGAGGATTTCAGACCTATTTGCTTATGCAATACTATGTACAATATCATCTTAGTTCATCAAGTACTTCTGAAGCAACACAGAACAAAATGTCATGGTGATCCAAATATCCATGTATGGGAGAGTGCAACAAGAGCATGTTTTGAACAAATCTGTTGAATCTTGAGAAATATATACCATGTCAAGCCTATTCTAGCACATACTACTCCTTGTCTAGTTTTTGTCCCATATCAAATGGTGAGACCTATCCTTGTGGGCTTCTACAAGTTGAAGATCAACTTTAGAAGTCCAAATACTAGGGTGGAGTTTCATGTTTTCAACTATGAATTTGGCATTCAGAAAAACACAGATATTACAAGTATAGTGAACTTCAAAGTGACATTTAATAAGCACAAATAGATTGATGAAAAACTCTTGTAACCTACATGATGTCATTTTATTCCTGCACAAGTGCACACAACATGATTTGCACACATGTTTCAAGAGTTCCAAAATTTATTTATTTATTTATTTAAACTTTGTGGTTTTTTCAAAAAATACTATTTTAACAATTGAAGAAACAGATAGAAAGTCTCTTTATAAGATAAAGATGATAAAATAAATTGAAAAAGGAAGTCATTGGAAAATTGGAAATTTTGGGAATATTGTTTGTAAATTCCTTTGTAACTTTGGTTTGTTTTCTCAATTAAAGTTATAAAGATGGACAATAAAATTATGAGACCATCAAAAAGTCCACTAATGGGAAACTAGTGGGAAACTTCACCTATCAATAATTCATTATGAATTTAACAAGGTCTATAAAATATTGAATCCTCATATATCAAAAAATGTGTCAAAGAAGAGTGCAAAGGATGTATTAGAAACTTCCACCAGATTTCACATTAATTACCACAGTAGACGTTAGATACCAACCATATATAGTTATCTAAAAAGAAAGGATATGACTAAATAACACTTCATTCAGTCCAAAGTCAATCAACTCTATGACAAAATATCAATATAATTGTAAAATATTAAGGGTTCCCTATAAATATTTTCAAGATCATGATCACTATCAAAGGAAATTTATTAAAATTGATTTTAAATACCTCATGTCAACTTAGATTTGTAAAACTATGGTTTTTTGTATTCCCCTAGAAAATCAACATCTTGAATCCTTCAAAAGCCTAATCAATTTCCCAATCTTACTTCAAATGTCCTTATATTGCTACAAACATAGACTAAAAGAATGAGCGCTATATCATACAAAAAACTTGATAGTAATGGATAAGATTATGTGCAACATCAATACATATGGTTATTATCCATTTGTGAAAGATTTGCAATACCTATAATGAAGATAGAGCAAATTTCTATATTGGGAAAATTGTGTCTCTAAGGTCTGCCACTTACGAAAGTTGTGCCATAGTCTTTAGCACAGGAATTCGGATCTAAAATATCTCAAGAGTGCATTTGAGAAGAGAGATAAAGTGTATACATATTTACATATAATTGTCTAAGAGATCCACAAGGCTGGACAATTGCTAGCATGTTACTTATGGTCAAGGATGTCAATACATTTTAGACTTCCTACTGGAATTGTCACCTTATAGGGTACACATTAATGCTTCAAAAGTCATGGATTTGGTAAGAACTTCACCATAGAGACTGCCATACCAAGTAAGGCATCTAGAAATTTTATGTATTCCCATTAACATGACATCTTGCATGCATATTTTAGCATATGCAAATGAGAATTCTTGGGATTAGAATTATCTTGATGGTAGAATTCAAAGACTTGCATTGGTTTAGGATCTGTTCATTATGCAAAGAAGATGTGCTCTACTATGGACTCATTATTACTATTATTATTATTATTTTAAAAAAAAATGTTAATAACTACATTGTCCTCCTAGAACTGTTCCATTCCTTTCCATTAAAAATGTAACATAATATCTAAGAAATTAAATGCATCTTATTTTTTCTCAATTTTATTAATCTGAATTCTTATTAGTCTAAATTGAAATCTACATCATAAATTATGACAGACTTCAATAATAAATCATAAATCTAATTTGATCTTATGAACCCAAAGTATTTTAGCGCTATCTAAAATGCGTAGAAAAGAGTGGCACACAAAAGAATAAAACATAGAATCTCTAGAAAAGACTTTGAGTAGAAACTCAGTTTGAACAACTATTGCATTTTTTCTTCAGGAGTAAACACAATTATCAAACTGAAGAGATTGCTATATGGGGGACATTAAAAGGCATTAAAGCCAAACCCATGAGCACAAGAAATATTGCAATAGGAATCAACAATAATATAAAAGGAGGTGGAGGCAGGGGAGGCAATATCCAAGGAAGAACTAATAAGGAAGCAGTTAACCAGAATAATACCAGTACAGATTCAACACTAAAGTGGCCAATAGCATATGATTGTTGCTTTTTCATTGTTTCATCTCCTCTGTAGGGAACCTTAAGAAATGGAGGACTCCTGGAAACATTCAAGATGTTCAGATAAATATTTCACTGGCATCCAGAGGTTGGAAGCTAAAACAACAGCAGACAAAAATAAGAAATAAAAAATCTCCAATCAATATCATTGAATTCTAGAAATGATGAAAAAAGGTCCATGACCCTATCCAAACTTTCCCGATCATATGGTGCTTGTGTTCCAAAGGTTTCCATCATGAATGGAACCAAAGCACCCCAACCACATACTCTTTGACTCCCGGATAAACATCCAATAGACAGAAAAAATGTTGGCAAATCTCTTTTCCAATGGGAACTAATATTTCTTCGTGTAGAGTAAATCTCTTCAACCTTCTCAACACTTCCACTGATGTGGAAGTGCTTGGATATTGGCTACGCAATTTAATAAGCCTAAATAAACACCTTAGCAGGTAGGAAGCAATTTCTAGGAGACTTGCTACATCCTCTTCATCCTTCACCTTGGGTGGCACTTGGATTGGAAGGAAATCTGCAAGGGTATTTGAAAGGCCTTGAACCAAAATTTAAATCACAACGTTCACCTTGAGATAAGGAAATCGCAGGAAAATATCCAAACTCGGGCTCCAACTTCCTTACTCCATTAAAACCTATGCCAAGTGGAACACCATTTCTGTAAAATGAAATTTCACTTGTATCTAGGTTTGTGCAGCATCCTATAACATCACCCACAACCCATAACTGTCTGTATGTCTTAAAGTCTTTGCTCCACTTTCTAATTCATCTACCATCATAAGAATACGAATCCTCATCATCTCCAACACCTTCACGATGAGTAAAGGGACATTTAAAAGCTGCCCAACCAAGTTGGTGAATTCTAGCAGTCTCTAAAGTTACTTCATACATCTACTTTCCTTTCAACACGCATGCATTAGCACAAGCACTGTTGAACATTGCCTGGCTTTCAATATTGAAGACTCTGTTATCGCACAAATGAGAGAAAAACAAAGATATAAAATTTATTCAGGTGGGAAGGTGGAGTGGAGTGAATAGCACCACTCCGGAACCTTTCTAAAAATTCACTAATTTTTTCAAGAACATTCTAGACATCTTCAACTACATTATTCCCATCACAGTTAATAATTGTATCCTAGGCTGCCCTTAGAGCAATGTGAAGCACAATATGATTCTCTGTAGTGTTTCTCTATCATAGTTATAAAATATGAGATGACAGATTAATACAAATCTACAAAGACTCAAACAACACATAAAGATACATTCCTCGAAGCCCTATACACTATAGAGAATCGTACATTTTTTCAATCTTCTCCTTCAAATGTGTCACCTAGTTATACAAACAATTGAGGTCATTAGGTTTCCAGCACCTCTGATTTTAGCACTAGCAATAGACAATTTCTAAAAATATTTTAATTCTATAAATAGAAAAATATACGCCTGACAAAAGGAAAGAAAAGGAAAAAGAAACCTACATGGTCATTGATTTACAATGGGACTCATCCTTCCATAACTCACGCAAATGTGTCTTATGGATATCTGCAACATGCTCTTGAAGAATGGAATGAATTTCAAATTAAGTATGCTCAGTAAGTATGAAGCAACCAAAGCACCCACGTCCATATCAAGACCAAGACATACAATAAATGAAGACTGAAGAAAACCAACCTCTACGCTCTTCCATAATCAATTGTGTTAATGGGATTTGTCTCTGCCATTGAAAGGCTTTCAGCCTACAATCATGACACGACCATAATTCATTTTGTATGTGCATTTTACATCAAAGCTATCATTTAAATTATCAAATGAGAAACCGAAAACATAAAGAGACCTCAATTCAGAGAAACATCTCAGTTAGTACAACCATTTCTAGTAAATAGCCAAGGATCTATTTTGGAACACACATACATACTACATTCCCAAAAAAAGCTTCCTCTCTATGTCAATATAACCAATGCAAACTGCTAAATCTATGTAATTCCAATGAAAAGCTATGACTATTGTATTAAATTAATCTAATGATAAAAATACACCAGAGTCAGGGTTTTAACAATGTCAAATAGTAGTAGAACTTTGCTCATTAAAATACAATAAAAAATCTTAATACCGACTAAAAAAAAATTGAAGACAAATTTGAGAGTTTTCTAAATAAACTACAGTCGATCATTCAGAAGACTGTAGAAAGACTTACTGCAAATTTTTACAGTTTGCAAAACCGTAGAGCTATAGTAGAAGAGGGAAAAGAGGTTATATGACAGTTCGGAAGAATGCTGCTATTCCTGCATGAACAAAAAAATTAGAAACTGAAACATGTAAAAATAGTAATCATCAAAAGGAAATGATAACGGAGGAAACCAAAGAAAATAACCACCGAAGAATTATAACCACCACCACTCATGACAGCCAGCAAGGATGTCAATTTAAATGCAGCTTCAAATACTTTACACAAAATATTCTTTCATTGCTTTTACTGTATAACGCCTCTTGACGTAATTATACTACTGTGACAAATTATCTGTTGAATAAGGCCTTTAATATGGTTGAAATGAAGCCTCTAAATGATTCAGCCATGTTACAGTGCACATTAATGAATTTTCTAAAATATTAATTAAACAGAATATTGTGTCGGTTTATCCCAGTGGATCTTATCACTAACTCTTCAATAAGGCTCTCAACTGTATTATAATTTTATTTTTTTTAAATATTGCTGACACTGTATTATAATATTACTCATCACATGGTTTTCTTAAAAGGAATTATTCTCAATCATGTGTTTTCATTTGTGTATGTCTGATTTTGAAACACTTAACAACCCCAGTAGAATTTAATCTATTGTAGGTAATAGTAACATGAAGCTCATTTAACGCCATTCACAGGTTAAATAAAAATAATTTTTCATCTTCAAACAACCTTGCAGAAATATGACATCGAAGTAAAAACCGTTGACCTGCTTTAAGGATACTTCCATTCTTTAAAAGGTTAAGAATGAAGCTATTTTTACTTTGAGAGGCATGTCTACAATGGCAGCACAGACCTAATGTAAACAAAAATTCATCACCTAAAAATTGATAGGTACATGAGAGTTGAATGCATGGTAAGAATAGTGGTATGTGATGTTGCATGAAAGTTTTGCATGAAAAATAAAATGTTCAGTATGTATTTGAAACAGTCATTGAAACGACGAGAAAATAAAACGTTCAACATACATTTGAAACCTATTTTACCATTGGAACAATTAAAATCCTAACCATTTTAGATAAAGAGAGATAATCAAATTATATTATAACTTTAACTCTGTTAAATTATTATTTTTAAATCTTTTGAAACCCATAATTATATATTAAGGTTAGAGTTATGATTAATAATTTTAGATATATAATTGAAATAATTAATTATAACCTTAATTTTATAATTATTAATAATATTACAATTTTAACCATAATTCGTCTTACTATAATTCAAAAATTATTAAAATTATGGTAAGAGTTAGGGTTGGGATGAAGGTTAATGTTAGGATTAGAATTAGGGTAAGAAGTAGAGTTATAATTACAATTATAACCATGGTTAGTGTTAGGGGTAAAGTTAAGTTTACAATCAAAGTAAGGGTTCAATTAGGGTTAGGGTTAAGGTTAAGGTTAGGATTCAATTAGGGTTAGTATTTAATTAGGAAAAGTGTGCACTTATTAGTTACAGTTAGAGTTCAATAAGGGTTAGGGTTATGTGTTAAAGTTTAGGATTTGGGTTAGGGTTCGGGTTCAAATAAGGTTAGGGTCAAGGTTAGGATTAAGGTTTAATTTAAACATTGAGATTCAATTAGGATTCAATTATAGTCAAGGTTAAGGTTAGGGTGGTTGAATTAGGGTAAGGTTTAATGTTAGGATTAGGGTTCAATTAGGTATGCAATTCAATTAGGATATATGTTGAATTCGGGTAAGGTTTTCAATTACAGTTACTATTCAATTAGGTTTCAATTTGGGTTATGGTTTAATAAGGATTAAAGTTCAATTAGGTTAAGATATAATTAGTGTTAGATTTAGAGATCAATTGGATTAGTTCTCACTTAGGGTTTAATTAGGTGTGCAATTCAATTAGGTTAAATGTTGAATTAGGGTAAGGTTTTCAATTACAGTTACTATTCAATTAGGTTTCAATTTGTGTTATGATTTATTAAGGATTAAAGTTCAATTAGGTCAACATTTAGTTAGTGTTAGAGTTAGAGTTCAATTGGCTTAGTTCTTACTTAGGGTTGGGATATGGTTCAATTAGGGATAAGATTTAATTAGGAATATGGTTCAAGATCAATTATGATTGAATTTGGGTTAGGGTTAGGGCTATCATATTATGATTGAATTGGGATAAAATCATGGTTAGGGTTAGAGTTCAATTAGGGTTATAATTATTATTAGAGTCAGGCTATAATGCAATAAGGGAGGTCTTGCAACATAACTTATCACAATTTGATCAAGAAATTCAAGTATTAGTTCACTAAGTACTCAAACTCTCTTCAATCTCAGTCATTCTTCACTATTTCCTTGTAGCCTTCCAACTTCACTCAATCGGGTGTAACTCCAAAATGAAACCTCATCAAACCATGACATGAACCCTTTCAAAAACTCATTTGGAAAAACTTTGACATACCCAAAAATCACCTATGGTCAGTTCATACCAGAACACTTGAAATTCACTTTTTCATTGTTTTAGGCTTCTCTTTTTCCAAAGCAACTACACTTGAAACTTATCTAAACTCTATCAAATCTTGGGGAAGCAATTCAAATGTGTCATAACCTTAGAAACATCAGTCAGATCTCATAAATTCAATCATCTAAGGGCCAAACCATGAAACCCTCAATCAACGCCTAAAAACCCTAGGCCTTATTGAAAATATCACTTCCCAATCTACCCAGAACACAAAACCTCTTTAAAAAATTTCAAAATGGTCTGCTCAAGCTTAATCAAACATAAAATAATGTTTCCCTATACAAAATCATAGTTTGACTCATCAAAACCACCATATTTCACTTAGAAAACTTTCATTTTCTCCTTAGGAATTCATGCCCAACTCCATTCCAGACCCCCCTGCAAAAAATTACCATTATAACACCTTTCTCTAATAATTTAGACCCATCCCACCAAGTAATATATCATACAAAAAGGTGAGATGGTTTAAAACATGTTTTTAGTCCTTCAAAACCACAAGTACCCTGTTCAGGCCGGTTAGAGAGATTTGATGACTAAATGAACAAAACTCAATATAAAACCTCAAATTAGATTCAAAGGGAAGTAGAAACACTAAAATAAAAATTCCACAATAAATTTGAAGCAAAAAAATCTTGTACAGATTGTATAATCTACTACTATAACTGGAAATACAAAAAAGTGGAGAGAAATCTGATTTTTATTCAATTCTCAATCTTCAAAAAAAGGTTCAACAACCCTCATTCGAATTCCTCAAGGATTTTTATGATGTTTCCCTCCTAAAACGAACCATTTCAACTTCCACAACTAACATTTGAAAGAGGTGACCGTTGGTCTCCCTCTTTGATACATTTCACACTTTATATTATTCCAAATTAACACTTAGCACTCTTTTTGCATATTTTGAAAACCTTACCAACTAGATCCCTAAATACTATAAAAAATGACCAATCACATCATCAATGGTCTTAATGACAGGTTATTTTAAGACAAAAAATCCTAATTCTAGAGTCTAGATTTCAAAATCTTAAATGGACACACCTTGTTTAATGGTGCTCTTGCTCCATACACCCCAGCTTGAAGCTTTTCCAAGTACCTTGCAAAGATAAAATTTACATGTCCACCCTTGTAGTATTCATGTCTTTCTCCTCTATGATTTCCTTTGGCAACTTTTTCTTCACTTATTGTTTGTTCCAACTGTCCTCTGTATTTTGTGGGGTGCTTGTTCAATTTTTCATCATCAAACACTGATCCTTTATCTTTCTTGTAACTTGTGTTCTTCCTCTCTTCTACTTCCAAAACCATTGTCTCTTTTCCTACTTTTTACCCTTTGTTCCTTCCACTTATATTTTCATCACTATCCATTGTATTCTTGCAATTATTAGTCTTTCTCATATTTGCCTCTATTTTTTCCATTGTACCTTTGCATTGAATGGTCTTTGTCAGACCTATCCTTGCTTTACACTCTTTCTTACTAACTATTCCATCAATCACGCCATCTTTCAACTGTCATTTTATCTCACCAACATTTATCTTCCCTTCCACTTTCTTTTCTATCTCATAAGCCTCAATGCTATCAACCCTTAAATGCTTCTTCTCAGCAACCTCTATCATATTAACAGTACTATATTCTGTCATTTCATCCACTATCTCCTTAGTACCATTAATCATTGTCCCTTTACTCACTGTCCTATCACCTTTATTATCTCTTGACTATTTCCTCATTTTGTTATGTGTTATAGGGCATTCAACTGCCCCAACCATGATGCTAACATTGTGTTCTTGCTTTTCCAAAGGCCTGTCACACTCTCTCTACTCTTTACCAATCTAAAACTCTTTGCCATCAACTTTCCTTTTCCATACCAAAGCATTCTTCATCATAACTGATTGCAAACCACCTTCACTCTTCCTACTTGTTTGTACTATCCTACCTCTATCAAATATTGCATTGGCTTCTAGCTTCATGTTCTTTCCTTAATCTAGATTCACACATTATTTTCTCCCAAACATAATAACCTCATCCTATTCTTCTAGGTTCTCAAACAATGGGGTTAAAACAAACTCTCTATCATCCTTTTCTATGGTGTAGGTATTTTCTCTACCATTATGCAAGGCCAACCTATCAAAGTTCCAAGGCCTTCCCAACAATAAATGACAACAACTCATGGGTAATATGTCACAAAGCACTTCATCTTTATATGGACTCATTTGAAACTCAACCCTCTCTTGCTCACTCAACATCAAAGACTAATTTTAACTAACCCATGACACCTTATATGGCCTTTTCCTAGGTACTCTTTGCAAATGCAATTTCTCTACCATTTCATGAGACACAATATTATATGTACAACCTTAATCAAAAATGACTTTACATACCTTGTTTCTACACCTGTAGGTTGTTCTAAATAAAGCCTTTCTTTGAAGAAGCTCTTCCTCTTTTATGGTCTTCAAGATTTTTTTCTTCATCATCAACATTTCACCAATAGCAGGAGTAGCAACCAATCTATTGGAACTTGAACTACTTTTAGCTTCATCTTCATGAACAATTTGAGCTCTTCTATCTAGTTTTCTTTCTCCTCCACTTGTCGATGAACTAGCCTTCTTAGGGAACTTCCAAGTAGGGTGTCCAAATTCTTGACAATGATAACATCTTCCTACAAAATTGTTAGAGTTTCTTCCACCTCCAAATCTGCCTCTTGTGCCTCTATATCCACCTTTGAAATCAACAACTTGTTCATCTCTCTTGCTTGATTCTTCTCCTTGATTTTTAGTTTCTAGCCTTGGAGTAGAAAAATTTCCTCTTACTCTTATTGTTTTCTCTTGTCTTCTCTTTACCTTCTCTTCAACCTTCAATACCATTTTGTAACATTCTTCTACATTTCTAGGGTTAGTCAAATCCAACTCATCCTGAATATTCATCCTAAAGCCACCCAAGTACCTAGAAATTTTCTCATCTTCATTTTCACTGTGATTAGACCTCATACTCAATCTATAAAATTCTTCAGTGTATTCCTTCACATCCATTTCCTTTTGTATCAAATTTTTTAACTTCTTAAACATTTCAACTTGATAATCTTAAGGGAGAGGGTATGTGTAGGATCATGATTGGCCAAAAAGTGGCAATATGATGGGTATGTGGATTGCGACTATTTTTTACCCAAAATTGATGAAACGAAAAGGGTTTTTAAAGGAGATTCTTAGCTTTCCACTAATATAAATTATGCTTTACTTTGAATTTAATAAGTAATTATTATTCATTTTCTATTCAAATTATGACTAAAGTCCTAATTGCTAGGTTGATGGAAAAACATCTATAGCTTTCAAATGGTATCATATTTTTTGAATCCAAAACATGGGTCACATTCTATGCTTCACATACTATAGGATTAAAAAATAAAAATTTAATTTCATGAAGTTTTGACAAAGTTAAGGTGGTCAGACATAAGAGTTTTTATATTTTTTAAAAATTTGTAATAAAAAATTCATAATTAATTATTTACTTGGAAAAAAATTACAAAAAATTATGCATCACATCGAGGAATGAGTCCTCTACTTATATCTAAAATCTTATAAAAAAATATTATCATTTTATTTTTTTTAGGGTGGTCAAACAGACACCTACTTTTTATTTTTTCCCTAAAATTTAAGTACCACTGCATTGAAATTTCAAATTTTCACCAAATAGATTTTTTTTTAAAACAAACCTAGTAGTTTAGAAACTACATTCAATTTACTATAGATTCTATTCTTACATATTTTTGAAATAATATCAATAACTTATTTAAATTTTTATGTCAAGTTGCCGAACTCTGATTTTTCTAATTTTTTTGCCACTTAAGGGCCTATTTTTTCCATGATGATCCTGCACATACCCAAGAAACTTACCTTTTAACTTAGCCACCATCTTATCCTAATCCACAATCTTGGACTTCTGTTGTTTCCTTCTTTTTGACTATAGATAATCCCACTATACAAGTGCATGACCCTTAAACTTTGTTTTGGCAATCTCCACTCTTTATTCTTGAGGAATCTCTTCACATTCAAAATAGTTATCTAAACAAGCTATCTAATCTAACAATTCCTCTTCATTTAAATTACCACCAAACTTTTGCACATCAATTTTTACCTTGTATTTGTCACCTTTTACTGCCTTTATCAACTTGGCCATTCTCTGGTCTTCTGGATCAATCTCTTCTTCAACATCTTCAAACTCTTCATCATCTTCTTCTGACTCACTGCTCTCAACTAATTCTCTTCTCTTGTTGGTTTCTAAGGCTACCAATCTCTCTTTTAGTTCTTTGATCTCCTTAATGTATTGGTTTCTCAATTCATTCATCTCCTTTGCCATGTTCTTTGCTTTGGTTTCCAATTACTCTTTCCCACAATCTACAACTTTCTTCTACAGGAATCTGGTACCTTTGCTCTAATACCACTTTGATGCAATAGGGGAAGGACTACAACATAACTTATCATAATTTGATCAAGTAATTCAAGTATTAGTTTACTAAGTACTCAAACTCTCTTCAATCTCAGCCATTCCTCACTATTTCCTTGTAGCCTTCCAACTTCACTCAATCGGGTGTAACTCCACAATGACACCTCATCAAACCATGACATGAACCCTTTCAGGAACCCATTTGGACAAAATTTGACATACCCAAAACTCACCTATGGTCACTTTAGACCAAAACACTCGAAATCCACTTTTTCACTATTTTAGGCTTCCAATTAGCCTCTTTTTCCAAAGCAACTACACTTGAAACTTATCCAAACTCTATAAAATATTGGGAAAGCAATTGAAATGTGTCATAACCCAGAAAAATTCAATCATCTAAGGGTGAAATCATGAAACCCTCAATCAACGCCTAGAAACCGTAGGCCTTACTGAAAATATCACTTCCCAATCTACCTAGAACACAAACCCTCTTCAAACAAGTCCAATTTTTTTTCTCAAGCTTAATCAAACATAAAATATCACTTCCCTACACAAAATCACAGTTTGACTCATCAAAACTACCATATTTCACTTAGAAAACTTTCATTTTCTCCATAGGGCTTCATGCCCAACTCCATTCCAGACCCCCCTACACAAAATTACCATTATAGCACCTTTCCCTAATAAGTTAGACCCATCCCACCAAGTAAAAAATCATATAGAAAGGTGGGATGGTTTAAAACATGTTTTTAGTCCTTCAAAACCACAAGTACCCTGTTTAGGCCGATTAGAGAGATTTGATGATTAAATGAAAAAAAATCAATATAAAAACCTCAAATTAGATTCAACGAGAAGTAGAAACACTAAACTAAAAATTCCACAATAAATTTGAAGCAAAACAATCTTGTACGGACTGTATAATCTGCTGGTATAACTAGAAATATAGAAAAATGGAGAGAAATTTGATTTTTATTCAATTCTCAATCTTCAAAATAGGTTCAACAACCCTCATTCAAGTTCCTCAAGGATTTTTATAATTTTTACCTCCTAAAACAAACCGTTTCAACTTCCACAACTAACATTTGAAAGAGGTGACTATTGGTCTCCCTCTTTGATACATTTCACACTTTATATTATTCCAAATTAACACTTAACACTCTTTTTGCATATTTGAAAACCTTACCACCTAGGCCCCTAAATACTATAAAAATGACCAATTATATCATCAAATGGTTTTAATGACCTTATTTTAATACAAAAACTCCTAATTCTAGAGTCTAGATTTCAAAATATACGAACACAACTTGTTTAATTGTGCTCTAGCATTGGGTTAGGGTTAAAGTTAAGATTATGGTTCCACTACGGTTAGGGTTTAATTAGAATTAGGTTCAAAGTTAGTATTATTGTTAAAGTTATTATTAGTTTTAAATAAGGGTTATGCTTCAATTAAGGTTATATTTCAATTAAGGTTAGGGTTAGAGTTCAATTCAAGTATGATTATAATTTAATTAAATTTAGAGTTTTAAGGTTATATTTCAATTAAGGTTAGGATAAGTGTTAGGTTTAAGGTTCAATTAGGGTTTAATTATAACTCTAAATCAAACTCAAACCCTAACTCTAACTCTAACCCTAACCCTAACACTCACAATAATTATTGAAAATGGAGGTAATTATGTAGCTTTAAAACTTTGAAACTATTATATTGTAGATCTAATTAAGTTTTCTTTGTTACAATTTCTTTGTGGATGATTTTTTTTTAATTTATTTTACCATTTATATAAGTAGACAAAATATTGTAGAAGAATAAGACTAGAAGAAAGAAGTTACACAGCATATACCATGGAGAAACTAGTTCAAGAAAAAACTCCAAGAACATATGTATTATTTAATCTCAGAATAGGATTACAATAATTCCAATCCTTGCTTGAGATGCTTCTTTTTCCTTCAACAATTCTTCTTCACAACCTACAATAAAATATGATAGAACTCTCTTCAACTTGCTGCAATTTATAGACAATAATGAGCCTTGTAAACTCCAAAGAGTTTACAATTACAAAGTGCAAAGCTTATCTCACAAAACCTATGCCTATTCTTTGCAAGTAGAGTTCTCCCATGAAAAAAAATGTCAAACCAAGTGCTTCATCCATTTGGGCATCCAAAATGAAGTCATAACTCAACGTTGATTCCAAATATATCTTCTAAGCTTATCCTCAAAGTTGGCACCCAAGAATGGGCCCACTTAACTCAGCCTTATAAAATATCTTATCATACAAAAGTGTTAACTCTAAGATGCCAACTTGGGTGCCCAAGGTGGGTCGAAGTCAATCTGAAACATATCTCTCCACCATTCATGCAAATATCATGCATGATTGATCATCCCCTATTAACTGAAAGTAGTCACCTATTATCTGTCATGCAACTCAAGTCATTAGTCATGCATTCCAAGTCAGCTGAAGTCAACTAGAATTCAACTAAACTAAATACATGCTTGACTGAAGATAACTAAACCATAACTAAACTAAACTGAACTAAACTAAAGTGGACTGAACTGAACTGAACTAATACTAAATTGAACTGAACTGAACTGAACTAAACTGAACTGAACTGAATTGAACTGATCTAAACTAAATTGAATTGAACTAAACTCCATGCATGTAAACATCAATCCCTAACTTCTAGGATCTTTACATGCATTATTGAAGTGTTATCTTTTACTCCAAAAAGTTAACTTAACTCAAGATGAGTTCCACCTTCCATGTGGGTGCCCCATGTGCTTCTATTTTGTAGGATCACTTCATGGGTGTCCCCACATGTTCCTATCATTTAGAATTAAATAAAAATGTCCATTAAAATGTTTATTTCATTCAAATTTAATCTCTTTCTAATCCTAGTGTTGGGGAACACTTTCCAAGTACTTAGGAAATACCTGAAATAATGTTTAGGATTGTAATTAAATGGAATCCTATCATGTAGTTTTAAAAAAATTTAAACTATTATACTATAGATCTAATTAAGTGTTCTTTGTTACAATTTATTTGTGGATGATTATATTTTTAATCTATTTAACCATTTATAGAAGTATATGAAAGATTGTAGAAGAATAAGACCATAAGCAAGAAGTTACACAACATATACCATGGAGAAACAATTTCAAGAAAAAACTCCACCAAGAATCAATGTATGATTTAATCTCAGAATAAGATTACAATAATTCCAATCCTTGCTTGAGATGCTTCTTTTTCCTTCAACAATTCTTCTTCACAGCCTGCAATAAAATATGATAGAACTCTCTTCAACTTGCTGCAATTTATAGACAATAATGAGCCTTGTAAACTCTAAATAGTTTGCAATTACAAAGAAAAAATCTTATCTCACAAAACATATGCCTATTCTTTGCAAGTAGAGTTCTTCCATGAAAAAAAATGTCAAACCAAGTCCTTCATCCATTTGGGCATCCCAAAATGAATTCATAACTCAATGTTTATTCTGAAGATATCTTCTAAGCTTATCCTCAAAGTTGGCACCCAAGAATGGGCCCACTTAACTCATCCTTATAAAATATCTTATCATGCAAAAGTCTTAACTCCAAGATTCCAACTTGGTTGCCCAAGGTGGGTTGAAGTCAATCTCTGTTAACTGAAACATATCTCTCCACCATTCATGCAAATATTATGCATGATTGATAATCCCCTGTTAACTGAAAGTAGTCACCTTTTATTTTTCATGCAACTCAAGTCATTAGTCATGCATTCCAAGTCAACTGAATTCAACTAGAATTCAATTTAAACTAACTATATGTAATTGAAGATAATTGAACCATAACTGAACTAAACTAAACTAAACTAATACTGAACTGAACTAAACTAAACTGATATTGAACTGAACTGAACTAATCTTATCTAAACTCCATGAATGTAAACATCAATCCCTAACTTCTACGATCTTTACATGCATTAGTGAAGTGTTATCTTTTACGAGCCAAATAGTTAACTTAACTCAAGGTGAGTTCCACCTTACATGTGGGCACCCCCATGTGCTCCTATTTTTTTAGGAGCTCTTCATGGGTATCCCCACATATTCCTATCATTTAGAATTAATTAAAAATGTCAATTAACATATTTATTTCATTCAAATTTAATCTCTTTCTAATCCTAGTGTTGGGGAACACTTTCCAAGGACTTAGGAGATACATGAAATAATGTTTAGGATTGCAATTAAATGGCATCCTATTCTCAACAATAATTCTAACTCAAATCTTAACTTTAATTCTTTATCTAACCCTAACACTAACCTTAATTCTAAATGTAACACAAATTCTAGTTATAATCCTGATTATAATCCTCACACTTACACTATTTATAACTCTAACCATAACCCTAACACTAATAATAACAATATTTTCTAACTCTAAATCTATCTCTAACCATAACCCTAACCCTAACCTTGATCTTAATCCTAATTATATTTCTAGATGTAACCTTGACCCAAACTTTAATCATATCTCTAACTACAACCCTAACCCTAACCTTAACCCTAATCCTAACCCAAACTCTAACCCTAATTCTATCTCTAACTCTATCCCTAACAATAATCCTAACCTTAACCCTAACCCTATCACTAATTTTAACCCTACTACTAATGGTAACCTTAATTATATTTCTAATCATAATCCTCACCCTGATCTTAACCTTAACCATAACCATAACCGTAACCATAACCCTAACACTAACCTTAATTTTAACCATAATGTTAAATATAACCCTAAATCTAACCCTAACTATAACCATATTAACATTAACTCTAACCCTAACCTTAACCCTAATTCTATCTCTAACTATAACCCTAACCCTAATCATAATCATGATCCTAGCCTTAAACCTAACCTTAATTTCATCTCTAACTGTAATGCTAATCATAACCTTAATCCTAGACCTAACCATAACTATAACCATATCCCTAACCCTAACTCTATTTCTATCTCTAACCTGACTATAACCCTAATTCTATCTCTAACCTGACTATAAGCCTAATTCTATCTCTAACCTAACCCTAACCTTAAGCCTAAACATAACCCCAATTCTATATCTAAATTTAACCCTGACCTTAACCCTAAACCTAACCATAACTATAACCCTAACCCTAATCCTAACCCTAACCTTAACCCTAACTTCTAAATCTAACCCTAATGCTAATAATAATCTTAATTCTATCTCTTATCATAATCATCACCATAAACCTCACCCTAACTCTAACTTGAACCATATCCCTAACCCTAACCCTAATCCTAACCTTATTTATAACCATAACATTAACTCTAACCCTAACCCTAACCCTAATTATATTTCTAATTTTAACTCTAACCCTAATCCTAACCTTAACCCTAACCTTAACCTTGACTGTAATCCTAACCCTAAACTTAACCTAAATTTTATCTCTAACTATAACCCTAACTATAACATTAACCCTAAACCTAAGCCTTATCATAATCATATCCCTAACCCTAACCCTTATTTTATCTCTAAATATAACCTAAACCCTAATCCTAACCTTAACCCTAATTACATTACTATAACTCTAATTATATATCTAATTGTAACCCTAACCTTAACCCTAACCCTAAACCTAATCCTAACCATAACCATAATTATAACCCTAACCCTAATTTATTTCTAATAGTAACCCAAACCTTAATCCTAATCCTAAACCTAACCATAACCCTAGCCCTAACCCTAACCTTAACCCTAGTTCTAATTGTAACCCTAACCTTAACCTTGTTTCAATCTTTAATCATAACCCTAACCCTAATTTTATCTCTAACTATCCCTATCCCTATATGTAACCCTAAATTTATCTCTAATTGCAATCCTAACCTTAACCCTAACCCTGATATTAGCCAATAAACCTAACCATAACTCTACCCTAATTCATTTAAGTTTTTATATGTTGCGCTACAATGCTACTAGCATATATATTTAATTAATAATATATATAAAATACACCAAGAGATATCCTTCTCTCAAGGCGCCTATTTTTTAATCAATTTCTTACATAAATGTATTGTAAGTTCCTTGAAAAGGATATCTCTTGGTGTATTTTATATATGTTATTAATTTAATACATATATGTGCTAGTTAGCTTAACAATTCCCATGTTCAGTTTAAAATAGGACTCTACACATAGATCAAAATTGTAGGTTGACATTAAATTTCATTTCAAATGTGTTGGAACCTTAAATGTTAAATTTCTAAAAATAGTGGGCATACATGCAATGGTGATAGTTTGTACTATTTTTATAAATTAATAATGTATTCACCATTATCATATCTATATTTGTATTCACTTATATGTATTCACTCTTTGCCTCAAAATTAGCATTTGAGCCTTAAGGTTCATTTATGAGTGGTTTAGTATTTACTTGGTTCAATCATGTCACACACATGAAAAACCTCAAATTAATTTTTTTTAAATTCATATTTCAATGTTTCTATCCTTTTCTACAAGCTATTATGAGTCAACTTAATAATGTTTGTGCAAATTCTTCGATGTCATGGTATTTAAAAACATTCAATGTGCCACAAATATATGTGCTATATTCGCAAATAAAAAGAACATCTAATTCATATTTCAATTTCTATTAGTCATATGAGTCACCTTCATACATGCTTGTGAAATATGTCATTATTTAGTGATAATTAAAGACATTCAATGTGTCATTAATAACAAGAACATCTAGAGCATGCTTCAATTTTCTAAAGGGTAAAAAGAACCACATCTACATAAAGTTCATTTGCATGTTAGTGAAGGTTGTCTTCTTGATATTTCTTATTAAAATTAATCTAGCTCACCAAGGGGATTGGATTAGAAGAACACAATCACCTATTAGGTTGTTGAATTATGTCCCTAGACACCACCTTGATAAGTTTGGCTATCAAGAAACCAAAGGAAATTGGGTTTTTAGGTGAACAATCTATTAGTGAACAGATTTTTCCTTTACAAAATGAATAAAAAAATGACTATAATTCCCAAGAAGGACGAATCAATCCAAAATAGTTGGAGAGATCAGTATTGCATTGCTAATCTTCCTCCTAATTTTGATTTTGGTATGGCTCCCACTTTTGATATAATTTTGTATTTTTCAAATATACAAACTCAAGGTATGCTTTTTACCAGAAAGCAAGGAAGGAAAACTAACACTTTTTCATAGCCATGACATAAGTGCAAAGAGTAATGCTTAAACTATAACTAGTGCTGAAATGAAGGGTAAAAACACAAAGTTGTGTTACACTTTCAGCCAACTTATCAGCACAACTGAATTTAAGTATGTTTAAC
Organism: Sequoia sempervirens; assembly: GCA_007258455.2. Taxonomy (NCBI): domain Eukaryota; kingdom Viridiplantae; phylum Streptophyta; class Pinopsida; order Cupressales; family Cupressaceae; genus Sequoia; species Sequoia sempervirens. The sequence goes on from VDFB02270651.1 coordinate 367,515,477, forward strand.
TAAAAATCAATTTTGGTCAAACATATGATCTAGTAAGATTCATTCTAGCTAATTTAGATACTTCCACAACTTTTTCAACTAAAAGTGTTGGTTAAAACTATGTGGAGCACCACTTTAAGTCCAATTTACCAAAAAAATAAAATTATTTGAAAAAATTGAAGTTTCAATAACTCCTACTAATGTAAATAACATTTTTAAAAATAAAATAAATACCCTTTTGTAGATCCATAAGTGTAGTTTTCAAAAAAATAAAAAAATTTAATAGTTTAATTATTATTTATATTTTTTTTTCTTTTACTAATAGTAGGTTATCAACACAAAATACTAGGTTGATTACCACGCCAAGAAAAAATACTAAAAAATATTACAAAAAATTGAAAAAAATATGATGCACTAGATAAAAGAATCTATTTCAAGATGGTATACTTTTTTTTCCATTTTAGATAAATATTTAATATGAAACAATTGTTTTTGGATTCACGCACATTTTAATATTTATTTTAAAATATATGTTTATCAAAATTTGAAAAAAAAAATATCCATGCACTAATGTTTCAAGTTATAAATACACACAAAAAAATTGAAAGAAAAAAAATAAAATTTATGATAAAAAATTTGACGTCCCATGCAACTCCATTTTTTAGCATTTTATTAGCAACTAAATTATAGTGTTAATTTATTAAAAACTAGTTTAAAATAAATTCTATTTTTTTAAAATATAAACATAAAATATGTACTAAAAAGTACATATATTTACTATTTTGTACATCATTTCAAAATTTAAAACATATATGCCACTTTTTAGTGATTCAAGTTTAAAAGTTGGATCAGTGCTGGTCATTTCTTTTATAAAGTGTGACACAAATTTGTGCTTTTACCTTGAAAAAACTGGCAAACAATTAATATCATGACTCAAAGATTATATTACTAATGTTTGTTGACTTGACTCAACACAATTCCAACCAATTACTATAAATAGCATGAATCAAATGTCACAGAACAACACATTCTCAAAGGAAAGGAATATTCAAATGTGTGTCAAAGCTCAAAGAATTTCTCACAAACATTAACATCCAATTCACAATTACTACTCAAAGACATCAATCATCTACAAGAAAACGAATTAAAATTACAAAATTTGATCCTTTATTAAGATCGATTCTCACTCATGCATGAAAGTGCAAGGGGGATCAAAATGTTGGACCCCTTCCTCTTTGAAGTCTAATTACAATAAATAGAAAAGAGCGACCCTTTAGTTTATATAACTGACTCTTTTTTAATTTGGGAGTTACAAATATTTTAAAGAAAAATAAAATCTCCATCTTCATAACTGCTTCTTTAATAAAATTCCCCCCTTTTATGACTAATATTTAACACCTGTATTCACACCTCCATATATCTGAATTATGTATCATCCTTTAATCATTATAGGCATCGACAAAGCTCCAAAAAAGGCTATTGAGCTTCCTTTTCAATGTTTCAAACCTAGTCATAAGAGTCATGCAGTCCTAAGTTGTCTTCTCACAACTGGGGAAATACTCCTCCTTGTGATCTTTTGTGGGTGTGTAATCCTCTAGTTCATTCAACATAGCATTGAATTTTGGGAATAGACTAGGACCATTAGCATGCTTCTTCGCTTCCTTTGAATTGTCCTCATTGCTGCTTTCCTCATCCCTCTTTTCCTACTCAAAGTCACTGAAGATCTCATCAAATGTTATCTTAGTGGCATGCTTGCCAGCTAGCCTATGTGATCTTCAAACACTAGGGTTCTTAGCATCAATGATAGGGTCAGTATCTTTAGTATTATCCTCTTTTTTTATATTTTCATTGTTCACATTAGTCTCCTCCTCATCAAAGGTAGCTTCCTTCACATAGAAGGTGGAATTTTTGTTCTTTTTATTGGGGTCTTTTTGTTGGGTTTTTTGGGAGGTGTATTTTTGAGCTCACACAACCCAATAGTCATGGGTTTTAGCCTTTTGGATTTCTTGGCAAGGGGTTTTGGATTATGACCATGGTTAGATTGTTTAGCAGGTGGAGATAACCTACTTTTAGAAGAGGGAAAGTAACAAAACCCTCAATGCAAGTGTGTTGGAAACATGAGCATGATGGTGTATGGTGTTGTCATTCATGTCAACCCATTGTAGAATTGATGGTTTATTAGTATAAATATAGTACGAAGAAGACCAAGTGTTATTGGGAAATTGGCTAAGTCCCAAACTAAGATAGTGTATTTTCAATGTAACAGAGGAACAATTTTTTGGTCTGCACTATTCTACATTGTGTTATATTGTCATGCAGTTTTGAGGTAATAATGGTATGTATTGAAGGAGTACATATCCAATTTTATAGGGTTTTATGTCTTTCACAGTAGAAGATATTGATGACAAAGTATTAGACTAAGTAGAGATAGAGTTATCGGTGTACAGTTCATGTTGGAATGGTCTACATTCCACCATGGATGATCATTCTGTTTTGCAGATTTTAGGAAACTCTTGGAGATTTCAGATGTGGGTGCATTCCAAATTTTTGAGTTATAAGTGGTTTGGTGATCCGCACATCGAGTTTTGAATGAAAAATTGGCTCATTCAGTTGTTGCTTTACTAGTTTGGTTGTGTGGTGCTGACCTAAGGGATTTAGGGTCATGTTGGACTAAATTGAGTATGGAACAGATTCATGGGAGTATCTATAGGTCATGCTGACGTGTTCTAGTGAAGAAAACACTTTGATTATTTTTGTTAGGTGTGTATGTTGGAGTTTCGAGCTGACATGTTTTGGGATCACACATTTCATCCATTTAGGCCAACCTAGTTAATGGTATGACAAATTGTGGAAGATATATAAGTATATATAGAGAAGGAAAATTCATTTTTTTGATATACAGAGAGAAGATCATAATGTGATAGTGGTAATGTGATCTTGTGCATGTGAATGATGAGGTGTGTAAAGCTAGTTTTCTGAGCAAAACAAGGAACTATGTCTTCAGCATATGATAAATGCATTGTAAATAGTTCAAACTCTAGTAGTGAGCTATTTTGTATGTTCATTTTTAATTTAGGAAGAGGTGATCTTCCTTGGCAGTGATACCTCCTATTTTCTGGATAGTGAGTCACTTCAATTGTGATCTATTGTAACTAGTTATGATATATAGTGAGCTAATCCTCATTGTGGTTTTTCCCCTTCAAGGGTTTTCCATGTAAATTTGGTGTTCATCTATTGAGTGTTCTAATGCATGCTTTATTTATATTTTCCCATTTTTGCAAGTTTAATGAAATGTTTTCTAATGTACTTTTAAGCTAATGAATTTCAGGGAATATTGATTCACCCCCCCTCTCAGTATTTTGAGTGTTCAACAATTGGTATCAGAGTAGGTTCCTTCGAATTTCCTAACAATTGAGGTAGATCTTGGAGATTAAACAAATGGAAACTAGAAAGTATCCTATCCCTTAGAAATAAATTATAATGGAAGGATTTACTCAAGAAGATTGTGAAGTTGATATGGAAGGAGAACTCAAATCTACTCTTGATGACCTGGATAAAGCAGAATGTGAAAATAGATATCTGAAAGAAAATCTTAAGGAAATAGATGATTGTATCAAGAATTTGAGGGATCAAGTCAAGAAAGTTAAAGATCAACTCAAACAATCAAATGAGATAATTACTGGGTGAACACAATACCGTGTTTCACTTTTTTCCCAAGATGGACATTTACATCAATATTTTTAACTAAATCTTCATCTTCTATGATCTATAGTAGCTAAACTATTAATAATTTGAAGATGATATGAACTAGTGATTTGTGTCAATTTGTGTGTAGATTCTAAATATATTTTTTTTCAATTTTTTTGAAATAAATCATGAATATTACAACATCTCCTTTAATAATTGGTTTTAAATAGAAAATAACATTTTCAAAAAGTAATGTTCATGTCGCACAACATAACTTTGTTTCTATAAAGGATTAAATTCTATGGTTTGAAATATAGATTCTCAACATCAATGTCTAAGAAAAGAATATTTTTTCATAATTTTTTGTTGCATATTTTTTTTTAAATTAATTTTTGAAGTCACTATAACTATAATTTGGACATACGTGTGTGTCATACAACCTAACTTGTTGTGTATATATCAAAATCCATTTTTTTCTTTTTGGGGTGAAACAAGGACATCAATACTTAGGAAATGGGTATTTTTTGAATTTTTTTTACAATGGTTTACTATTTTTCCACCTCTACACAACAAAGAGCTTGATGTTTGGATAAAAACCTATGTTTACTAAAAATTAAAAATTAAATACATGATAAAATGAAAATATACCAAAACTATACTTGTTGGAAACCTCATTTGAGGGCTACAATCTTGAAAAATATATTTTTTAAATGACATTATTTAATCCCTCAAAAGGTAAAGAAAAAGTGGTTTTTTTCTAGCATTTTGATAGGTGCGAATGAGACTCCATTGTGGGTATGATTCAATACTAAAGGGGTTCTATGCAAGGGGGTTTCATATAAGGGGGTCTTAAATATATCCCTATTTAATTAAAAACCTTTAGATGGAGCCTCTCCAAACTTAAATCATTAGTTTTTCTAAAAATAGTGATTTCAGAAAAAAAATCATGTCCCAAAAGTGAGACACACTATTGTGGCAGCACCCCACTAATTTGAAAGTGTGGATTGAAGAAGGAAAAATATTTGAAGACTAATTGAATTCCAAGTTGAGAGCCAAGTTTTTTAGAATACACAAAGCTTGAATAAGAGATTGTGTCTCTAAGGAAAGATCTGGAGAAAGAAAAGGGTATGTGCAGGATCATGATGGGCCAAAAAGTGGCAATATTATGGGTATTTGTAAGGTATGTGGCTGCAAACTTTTTTTTTACCCAAAATTGATGAAATGAAAAGGGTTTTTAGAGGAGATTCTCAAATTTCCACCAATATAAATTATGCTTTAATTTGAATTTAATAAATAATTATTATTCATTTTCTATTAGAATTACAACTAAAGTCCTAATCGATAGGCTGATTGAAAAACATCTATAAATTTCAAATGCTATCACATTTTTTGAATCCAAAACATGTGTCACATTCTATGCTTCACATACTATAGAATTAAAAAATAAAAGATAAATTTCATGAAGTTTTGACCAAGTTAAGGTGTCGAAATACAAGTTTTTATATTTTTAAAAGTTGTAATAAAAATTCATAATTAATTATTTACTTGGAAAAAATTACAAAAAATATGCATCACATCAGTGAGTCCTCTACTTATATATAAAATCTTATAAAAAATATTATCATTTTATTATGGTTAGGGTGGTCGAATACACCTACTTATTTTTCCCGAAATTTAAGTACTCTGCATTAAAATTTCAAATTTTCACCAAATCCATTTTATTTATTTTTAAATAAACCTAGTAGTTTAGAAACTACATTCAATTTTCTACAGATTCTATTCTTACATATTTTTGAAATAATACAGTTAAAACTTATTCAAATTTTTACGTCAAGTTTCCTAACACTGATTTTTCTAAATTTTTTACCACTTAAGGGCCTATTTTTTCCATGATGATCCTAAACATACCCAAAATATTCAAGAGGACGAATTCAAGAAGAGCTCCACCTTGCTTGATGATATGCTTTCTAGTCAAGAAAATTCTAAGGACAAAGAAGGATTAGCGTTTCAAACCAGAGTATCCTATCTTGTTGGAGAAAAAGTTGGATGTATGGATAGAGTTTCCAACCTTCCATTTTGAAGATGAATGGGTGAAGTTTTTTCTGAGCAGAATACATGATAAATTTATGTGGTTGGATATGTCGCATATTATAAGAAAAGAAGCAATAGGGTAAACCTACAAAAGTGGTTTACAATTTGAATGAGGAAGGAAAACTTGTAAAAAATGACAGCGTGCCAAATTTTTTCATTCTATGGGTTGAAATGAACTAGATGGTTCGAATGAACCAAAAGAGGGTTTGCTTGAACTACGGTTCGAGTGAACCCATTTAATGAATGTACAGACCAATTGGCTAAAAAATAAATGGAAACCTCTTTTTAGAAGGGGGGTCGATTCAACCTGGGTTTGTTCAAACCCAGGTTCGATCGAACCCTTGGGGGTTCGCTCGAACCCCACCTGGTTTGAGCGAATCCCCCTTTTCCCTGATTTTTTAAATTGTTCACAAAGAAACTCAAAATTTTTGCACTTCAAAGCTCAGGTTGAAGTTGAAAATGGAAAATATTTCACAGACCCAACTGGAATTAGGTAGTCCTCAAAACATAGGTATTATTATGTATTTGTTTTTAGTTTTATTAAACATAGGTTTTTCACCAAAAATCAAGCTCTTTGTTCTGCACATGTGGAAAAATAGTAGATTATCAAAAAAAAAAATTAAAAAATATGAGCGCACCAGATATTGAAGTCCTTGATCCAACAAAAAAAAATTGAATTTCGATACATACAAAAAAAGTTACTCGTTATACAGTCGCACTATGTCTGAATTGTAATTAGATTCACTTCAAAACTTGATTAAAGAAAAAATATTCAATAAAAAACTATCTAAACAAGTGGAAGCACTAGATATTAGAGTTACAAATCTAAATTTGAAAGAATTAGAATTTTATCCTTCATGGAAAGAAAATTTATGCATTATACGGTAAGCGTCACTTTTTTAAAATGTTGTTTTCTGAAAAAACTAGTTTTTGAGGGAGATGGAAAAAGAAGTGCAATATGATTCAATTTTTTTTGAAAAAAACTATATTTAGAATCTATAGACAAGATGTCACGAAACTCTAGTTTGCATCATCTTCAAATTCCTCATGGTTTAGCCACTATAGGTGCCCGAAAGTGAATATTTAGTTTTAAAAAATTATTTCAGTGTCCAGTTTGGCCAAAAATTATAAACCACTATTGTGGGATCACCCAATAACGATTGTTACTAGTTTAAGCTCCATAGGACCTATCCCAACATGAAGGTAGTAAATAATATAGGTGTAATAAGGCACCGAATATGAATTTGACAAGTGTGCCCTAATAGTGGACAATATTGAAGATTTGATGGTCAAATATGCCACAATGATGATTGCTTACAAGATATTCTACACAAATAGAGAGGATTCTACCATTGCCACTACAATTCACACAACATATAAAATGGTGAAATAAGGTAAAGACTTTCATCTATGTGAGCTCCTATCATTGTAGTTGTTGGAAAATTTGTAGAGGACAAAGGAGAAAAGTTACCCTTTCTGATACAGTACTCTCATTATTTGCATAATGTTTTACTTTCTCAATATGTTGCTTACAGTGAAGAATGTAGTATGGAAAAACAATATCCCTGTAATTGTTCAAATTAGAGATTATTTAAGGAGATTTGTAGATAAAGAGTCTTGTGATTCAATGTTGTGGGTATTTTTCAAACCCCTTCAATCATGGATGAAAGAGAGAAATAATTTTGAATAAAGTTGTGAAAATACATATAAGAATAAAATAACATTTATTGTTAGTAGAGATTACTACTACATGGAAGTAGTTGAACCCTTAACTATTTGGGTTCCAAAGCTACCTTATGAGGTAGCTAAATTTGATTGGATTTCCCTTGCAAAGGTTGTAATGAGCAAGCCTAGAGATACAACAATTGAAAGGTTTGGTACATATGAATAGATAACAAACAAACTGATCAATAAGAGTGTGAAAGAAAACTTGGAAAAGGAAAAGAAGGATATTGAAGAAAAGGTTGCTTAATTGAAAGCTGAGTTGGAAAGGGAGTTTGGTACCCCTATGGACCCTGTAGTAAATTTTAAAGGAACATCTACTCCTCTACATACTAGAATGAGAACAAGGTCAAACAAGACCTTAGCCTCCACACCTATTGTTTCAAAGTCCTTTGGAACAAAAAAAATAGGTTGATCTAAGAAGATAGACACACCTAGCATCCTTGAGAAAGAAAAGGATCCAAAGAGAAGAAAGAAAGAAAGAGAAAAAATAAATTATAAGTATATCATTTTTGAAACATATATTTTTGGGTCCCTATGGACTTCTCTTGCACTTAGGGATTTCCACCTAAAAGGAGAGAGATAGGGCCAAAAATGCTTATGATTCACTCAAATCAGAATGTATGCAATATTGTTTAATCTAAATGAAGCTAACTAAATGCAATTGACTAATCTAGATGACTGAAAATAAATGCAAATGTGCAATTACATCTATGTTTGAAAACACATTGTGATATGCAAAAAATGAAGAAAATGAAGAAAATATGCAGAACAGAAAGAGAGGGATCAAATCAGAGTGCACTTGGGAAAAGTATGATGATTATAGAATGTATTGGATGCTGGATGAAATCATGAATTTTTCATACTGGGACTCATTCGCCCAAGGTGGCGAATCAGTCCCCTCTTGGTAAAAAATTGTCGGAGGCTAGTTTCTGACTGTCAGGATCTGGAATCTAAAAAAATTCAGATTTTTAGTCCTAAGGTGGAACTCATTTTCCACAAGTGGCGAATCAATCCTTTCCCAATTTTTTGAAAAATTAGGAGACAACTTTGCAACACTAGATCTAGAAATGTCTGCTTGTCGGGTTGCCAATGCCAGTTATCCAGAAAATAGACAGAAAACCTTCTCCAAGCTTGAAATACATTTAAGTTGACTTGAAGCACCTAGTTGACTTCAAAATCAATCTTCAACACCTAAAATCTTGTCAAATCTACATACAAAGAGTTGCAAACAAACATGCAATAGGGGGAAAATGATTGAGGGTTAGTGAATAGGGGTTTTCCTTGGTCAAACCCCTCTTTTGGTAATCAAACCCTTAATAAGAAAATGAAATGCAAGAGAAAGATAAAGTAATAACATGCAAATGCTATCAACTTACCTAACCCTTGATGATACAAATCTGAAGTAATGTCAATGGCTGCTCCAAAGTGCTTGAATAGTGCTTGAATTGATGTTGCAAGATGCTTGAATACTTGAGTGTGATATGAGATTGAATGCTTGAATGAATGAATTGTTTAAATGAGGTGAAACTCACTTATTTATACAATTCCTGTGCCTTAGTATCCATTCATACCTCATCATAGGCTAACATCAAATGATTTTGAATAAAATCCTGAAAGGAAATTTAAAATATTTTGAATTTGGGGCCAAGGGGGACTCATGCACCACCCATGGCGAATGGGTCCCACCTAGGACCTAAAAACACGTGTCAGGAAAAATGTTGTATTTAATGTTGTTTATCAGGATAACATTCAAAAATACACTTAATTAAGTCATATGAGGGCATAAAGGGACCAAACAAAGCATGAGAAAGGTGTAAATGGTGAAAATATGCCTAGAAAAGCGTGAAATATTGTTACAAAACTTTACAACACTTCAAAATAGGACTCATTTAGTAATGAAAATGTGATTTTTAGATGAATTGTAATGAAAAGAGTCTAGGGCGGGTGCATGAAGTTGGGTTACACTTTTGTGGCCAAATTCAAAAAAAGATTGAAAATGACAACGCGAGCGTGTTATAACATGCTCACATTATGTCATTTTAAAAGAAAAGAAAAGTGAAAGCTATTCATTTTCTCTTGTCTGTTTTTCTACTCTTCCCACGGCCAAAAACCCTCATTTTTGCACTCGTGTTCTAGGAGGAATTCTACAAAATTCATCAACAATAGTTGCTTCGTTTACAAAGATGGGGCCATGATGACAAAGAGGTGCAGGAGGTAAGTATTGTTTTCCATTTGTTTTGAATTTCTTAGTTTCAAGTTGATTTTGTTTGTTTTAGGTTAGATTTGATTTTTTTTTTTAATTTGTAGGAGATACAAATAATCCTACAAATCCTAAAAAATCCTCAATAAGAATAGGAAAATCCTCCTCAACAAAATCAACCTCCCCCACTAATCACTCAACACCCTCCTGGCACTCAACAAAATTTGAGGAGTGAAATTGAAAACAACAACAAAAAAATTGAGGATCTTATCAGTAGGTTGAGTGATCCAAATGCTTCAACCGCAGAAAGAATGACACTAGCAAATTCAATGAAAGAGATGTTAAAAAATGCGGATTCAAGAACCCAAAAAATAACGGGATGGAAAGATAGGAGGAAAAGGGCATATTATGTAGATAAACTATCATATAAACAAGTAAAAGATTTAAAAATTAATAAAGGTGGTTTGTGCTCTTTATTCACTGACCGTAGAACAAATCAAATTATTAGCCTCAATGCAAAGAGATTAGGAACCATTTTTATGATAGGTGGTGCAGTTTGGTCTTTGATTACCCACCGTGCAACAATTGTGAAGTCCCCAAATATTTTCTTAGGAAACTATACAGTGAGTTCGTATTGAACCAAATCCTAAATTATTTTGATATGAGGGAGTTTCAGGGGAAAGGTGGGGGGTTGACTCAAGATAGGTCTGGTGCACAACTAGATCCTACGTGGAAAGGGAGACAACCTCTCGCTAGGCCGCCTTGTGAGCACATTGTTATGCCTATCGTTGCGAAGGAGAGTTCCGACGTAGAGACATTGCAGGTGATTAACACTTTGACCCAGAGCACGTCATCCATCATACTAGCCCTATTGTACAGCTCCATCTAGGGGAGTCTTCAGGTGGTGGCCTTCAAACCCATGTGTTTCAATCTTGCGGGGTGACTTGTTCACATGAACCCACCGGCACTTAGGAGGATACTACGCAGGATCTGTATGCTGCTACATAGGATTTGTATGCTACTACACAAGATCTGTATGCTACTACAGGGATGGAGAGGATGGCTGGCATTTTGCAACGTGCATATGGCATTGATAGTCAGGTAAAAGTTAGCATGTTCATTGAATTTAATTTATTAAATTTCAATTCTGAAATACATGATTAACTAATTTAGTTTTATTATTTTAATAAAATTGTAGGGTCACAATGTTGAGACTACATACATCGGTCCTCCACCTACTTATTTCTGCAGTACACCTATCAGTGGAGTATGTAACTAGTAAACAATTATAAATTTATTACATGTTAATAGCATTGTTTTACGAATGGTATTTTAATAAATATGATTTTGGATGTTGAATAGACTAATATTGGTGGTTTCAAGCAAACACCTCCTAGTGCTAGTGGATTTACTCAAATGTACATAGAGGTAATAAAATAAAGGGAACTTAACTAATGAATTCTACTTAATAGATTTGTGTAGTTTATATTCATATTTTTTGTTACGTTGCATTACACATCATTCAAACTAAAAGCATTGTACCTCAAATTCCATAAATAATAACTAGACGTTGATAGATGAAAAAATTTCAATTGTACAATATAGTTGTTTAGAAAGTCAACATAAGTAGTATGATTCAATTACTTCACATGGAAGCATGTGCTTGCAAAGGTGCACTAGCACGACAAACTATGGATGCTTGGAAAAAATATATGAAACCATAATAGTAAGCAATAGCATAGACAAGGCAATTAGTGATGCAGAGCATCATATCAAAACACTCAATCATCAGGGTACATCTATTGCAGAGCATCCAAAAAACACCATCAACATCATTTCTTCAAGGGATTTCAATCCCAAATAGAATTAGGAGAAGATCAAATATAATTTCATCAAAAATCTACTTTTGATTCAACCAAAATCCACTCAAATTCTCTTAGCCATTCCATAGGCCATCATTCATCATTCCACTAATCAGTATTCCAATTGACTCATTCAAAGAAAAAACCATTAAATAAAAATTTGACTTAATCAATTAGATGCACATCATTCTCAACCACCATAAAAACAACATAAACATGATTATTGACACTTGAACAATTCATCCTTTCATTTATTCACCAAGGCAACAAATCAACTAAACCATACCTCACTATTATCAGTCCATTATCAAGCATTGTACTCACCATATTTTGACTTCAGTAGTCTATTTATAGGTTACAAACTCCTGCTACAACAGAATCTTGATTATCATCTTGTGGTTAATCACCAATTAGCTCAAAAGGCTTCATAATACTCACCCATCCAACCATTAAAGTCACCAAACCTATCTTATACACCTTAACCCAATTTAGTAACATCAATCATATCATTAGTTTGATAGTAACCAAGCACTCAATATCATCATTTCCACTGTTTAAACAAACATCTTTGCTTTGATCAGACAATATCATATTCCTCTAGTAGGTATGTCAACCATTGAATCGGGTAGTTACATTCCTATCTCAAAGCTTATTAAAAAAATCAATGCACATTTAGAAACACTTTCTAGCACATCACAACATATCAAATTTCTTAGACGTTTGACATAAAGAAAATCATCAGATTTCAGACTTTCCTCTAAAGAAAGGCTAGTAGATTAGGCTTGTTTTACAAAGGAGACCCCTTCAAAACCATTCCAAATCACTCAAAACCTCAAAACAGTCTACAAGCATGTCATATAACTTAATATTTCACCATTTATAAGGATTGAAAACCATGAAATTTTTTTGATCCAATAAACCCTCATTTATAGGGTGTAAAAGCACAAATCAAGGAGGGTTTTGTGAAAAATACTCTTGCAAACCTCTATTTCTCTGGCCACCACCTGGAACATGATTTTTTATGTCTTCCAAGACCTTATACATCGTTTCCAAGCCTCTGCAAGCTTTATTTATTCATGACCCATGACTGTAGCATCACTTTGTGTAGGAAAATACTTTATTTTCCAGTGTAGCAGCAAGTCCACCATGGTATTCTTTCTTTTCCCTGCACTTACAATCATCAAAAAATGCAAACCATCCTAACATTAACCTACTCCACCAATTTACTTGACCTAGATTGGTGGAGTAGTGAAGAAAAACCCTATTGGACTCTCAAACTTGCTTCTAAAAGGACTCTATCGGGCACTAAAAACTGCCTCTTATTCTTTTGTTTCCTAAAACTAACCAAGTCCAACTCTTGAAATTGGAAACTAACTCCTCTTTACATTTATTCACACTATGATTTAACTTTGGGTGTTCCTAAATTACCAATAGAAGAAAACAAAACAATCCAGAGTAATGTTGCAAACTTAGAAACAGAGAATTTTAATTTCAAAATCTAATTACAAGAACACAAACTTCTACTTTTTCTCACCTTTACATTCCTTTTAAAGATATTTAATTTTCCATAACTATCTTTCCATCAGTTGAAACTACCCCTTTTAATCCTTAATATGCTTGATTTCCTTGCTTTTGTCAATTTAACAACTTTTAACAATATTAAATTATTGCATTGTTTGCATTTTCCCACTTTGACCACCTAGAACTTACCCATAACCTTAAATACATTCAAATAAGACCTCATATGACCTTGAACATTCTTTACATCATTTTTCCATGAACTTTTGTGATTGACTAAATACAAATTTGAACACTCATCCCTTTTGCAAAATTGAAAAGTATTTGATGACCTAGGTGCTCCTACACCAACATCTGACCCAATTGAATCAGGAGAAGATCAAATTGAATAAGGAACTAAAATTTATTTCTCTTTTCATCAAAAATCACATTGTTTCATTTTCAAACCACAAGGAAACAACAAGCCAGCTCATTTGAATACTTCTTCTTATCATCCTCAAGCTTCAAACATCTTATTTATCAGCAAAAATGATTGATCCGTGCACAAGAAACCTAATTAGAGTCACTAAACAATCCACTCTTTCATCATTCACCAAGGCACCCTTCCACTCAATTTTCTTTACCTAGGAAAAATAACCAAAAACTAATCTTTCATGTTACAACCTATATCCATCAGATCCTAACACACCTTTGGCATCATCAATTTATCTGAATTCAAAGCAAAAACCTGATAAAGAGCTCTGAATCCTTCAATTCATTAAAAAACTCACCAAATTTTCACTTTTACCAACTAGTTCCTCAAGGCCAAGATACTACAATCAACCATTTACACCTCAATCATTTCATCTAACTTCCAATACATTACTCACATCATGTTTATTGACTAAGCTTATTCTATGCACAAATCAAGCCCTACAAAGGAGGGTTTATTGCATAAGGTGCTTACAAACCTTAAATACTCCTGCCACCACCACAAACACCATGGAAATAGCCTCCATAAGCTTTAGAAATGATGAAGAGTGGCGGGGAAGGAAAACTCACAATCACAAATGGCAAAGTCACTCCACTGAATGCTTCTCTCAAATACTCTCATGAGTCCTAAACTCCACTATTCTTTAAGAGATCAACCTCACACACCTAGGGTTCACAACTCAGACCACTCACAAAGCTTGAAAATGTTTGGATCATGTCTCATTAAGTAAAAACAAGGTTTAACAACCCTCTAGCTTTTAGGTTTCAACAAACACCCATCACTATGGTGACTTAGACCTCACTCTCTTAAGGCTTACAGCCCTTGCCCGGTTGGATAGCCAGAATAAAAAACAAAAGGAAGACTGTTAAGAAACCAAACCTATGGATTCAGACCCTAAGATGGACCCCTACAGGGTTCCAAAACCCTTCCTCTTGACTGCCAAAACATCACTCACAATGGCCATTTCTACCGCAGCTCCAAAAGGCCTAATTCACATACCTACACCTAGGTCTTGACTATCTAGGCTCTCCTCTTCACCCCAAAGCCAAAATTTAGACTCCTATAGGTTCTCCACACCTATTTCTACCATTCCTAAGTGCATCTTAAACAGATTCTTCAAAATCAAGCAAAAACTCATTTTTTTTCCTTGTCAATTATGCTTGCCACATAGAGATGTTAAGCCAAAATTCATGCACAACTTCCAACAATGAGCATTTCATTATCCAAAACATTGAGGAAATGATAGTATAGCCTTATATCTTCCGTCCCACCATGATTTAGCAATTTTACAATGTGGGAATGGAAGAAATATACATTTCTCAACCAAAACCTTGATTTTAAGGGTTTTCAGACCACCTGATAGAGAAATTGGAATATCTCCCTTGATACTCAATGAAATCTCACCACTCCAACTCCAAAGGAAATATTACTCAATTACCTATCCAACCATTATGGGATTGGAAAGTGAACATATAGTCTGTATCAAGTACGGGATCATAAAAATCTTTAGAAAAATAGAGGAAAAACAACAAACTTCTTATTGAAACTTCTTCAAAACATCAACATCAACCTTGCCTTGACCAAGAGAGGCATATTTGAAGTCTTACAAACTCCTCCAACTTCTTGCAACTATCTTTTGAAAAGAGAGATGTTGGAAAACAACTAATCTCATGCTTTGACTTCTAATTGCCTAGTTAAGGCAATGTGAGCAACTTCTACCAACTTGACCACAAAGAGCCTTCTAAAATGTGTCAAAGGCATTTAAAAACTTGTCAAAAAGTAAGGTGACTCCCCTCAGGTGTCTAGATATATAATGGCATCCTTTTCCCTTATTTTTCCGAGATGCACTAGACTTACAAAGGAGGATGGAGACCTTGTTGTACAAAGTTGGTCAACAAGACCAAAAACTCAACCAAAAACCTAGAATACCTACTACAAAGCATTGAAATGGTCCATAAGACCTTATTCCATCCATAAACCAAGAAAAAAAACATGACAAATTATTCTAGGTCCCTTAGACCCATGGGTGCTCCTACACCATACTCCCAAGCAAGAAAAATATCTCAAGTCCTCTTTGAGATCAGGTCTTCTAAAGTAGTTCCATGTTGTTTAATACCATTTTCTAACATCCATGTTGCATCCTCTTTAGGTAGACCTTGCCATTTGACCAGGTATTCCTTGTAAACCTTCCTTCTAGTCTTCTTTGTCTCCTTGGTGTCTAGGATGCATTCAAGAGTCATAGATTGGTTGGGGGGTAGTTCCTTCACCCAATCTTCATCCTCCATTACTATTGTACCTACTCCATCACCTACATTCATAGAATCTTTAAAAGGATACAAGTCAAAAATGTTGAAAATAGGAGAGATTGCCACCCCAGGAGGTAGCTCTATTTCATAAGCATTTTGGCCAAACTTGTAGACCACCTTGCAAGGTCCTATCTTCTTCATCATGAGTTTGGTATACTTTCCTTTTGGAAATTTCTCCTTCTTCAAGTTTTCCATCACTAAGTCTCCAACCTTGAATTGGGCATTCCTCTTCTTTAGATCTTCCTTTTCCTTATACTTTTTAACATTCTTTTAAAGGGTGTCCTTCACTTGTTGATGAATATCCCTGATTGTAACAACAAAGTCCTCACCGTGAGCACTTCTCTTAGCAACTCCTTGTAGATCTCTTAGTTCATAGACCCCTCTAGGGTGCATGCCATAGACTACTTCAAAAGGGCTTCTACCAATGCTTCTATTCATGGAGTCATTATATGCAAATTCAGCTTGAGGTAAAATTAGATCCCAAGCTTGTCCATTCTCCTTGGTAAGGAATCTTAAGAGGTTTCCAAATGATCTATTCACCACTTCAGCTTTTCCATCCGTTTGTGGATGGTATGCTAAACTAAAGGACAATTTTTTTCCTTGAGTTTCTTCCACAAGGTCCTCCAAAAGTGACCAATTAATTTAGAATCCCTATTAGAAACAATGCTTAAAGGCAGTCCATGTATCCTAACAACCTCCTTAAAGAAGAGACCTGCTATATGAGATGCATCATTGGTGCATTTACAAGGAATAAAATGTGCCATCTTACTAAATCTATCAACTACCACAAAGATACTATCAAAACCTCTTTGGGTTCTAGGCAACCCCAAGACAAATTCCATACTTACACACTCTCAAGGCCTATTGGGAATGGGCAGTGGCTGATAGAGTCCTGCATTTGATGAAGTTCCCTTTGCCCTTTGACATATTGTGCAGCCTTCCACATACCTTCTCACATCCACCTACAACTTTGGCCAATAGTAAAATCTCCTAACTTGTTCCAAGGTCTTGTCAAGGCCAAAGTGACCTCCAAGACTCCCACTATGTTTCTCCTTTATGATATTCTCCTTCATTGAGAATTTACGCACACACAATTTGATTCCTTTGAAGAGAAAACCATTCTTCAATAAAAATTCTTAGAATTCACCATGAAAAGAATTCAAATTCTACTCACAAACATTGTATACGTCCTTGAAATTTGAATCTTCATGATACATATCCTTCAATGCTTCAACCCCCATGCTTTGGAGTTGGATCTCTTGAACTACAAGTTCCCTTCTACTGAGAGCATCTGCCACCTTATTTTCTTGGCCCTTCTTATGCTTTATTGTGAAATTATAGGCTTGCAAAGTCTCTACCCACTTCATGTGCCTATGACTGAGTTTGTCATGTGCTTTCAATAAACTCAAGGTATGATTATCTGTATAAACAAAAAATTATTTAGGTAAAAAGTAGTGCCTCCACTTTTTGAGGGCTTGGACCATATCATACAATTCCAAATCATAGGAAGAATACTTCCTCTTTGCTTCATTTAGCCTCTCACTATAAAATGCAACAAGTCTTCCTTCTCTGCTCAAAACAACCCCTATTGCTTGATTGCTAGCATCACACTCGATGGTAAGAACTTTATCAAAATCAAGGAGCACAAGTATAGGCTATTGATCTAATCTCATTTTCAGATATTCAAACCCTTTATCAGCCTCATTGGTCCAAGAAAACTTACCTTTGTTACCTCCTTTGATGGTGTCCAATATTGGTGCACAAATTTGGCTAAAGTTCTTGATGAACTTTCTATAAAAGCCTGCAAGTCCATGGAAGATTCTCATATCTCCCATGGATTTTGGTTTTGGCCAAGTAAGAATAGCATCCACCTTTGAAGGATCCATCTTCAAACTTCCCTTGGAGATGAAAAAACCAAGGTAGACTAGTTCTTCCTTCATGAATTCACACTTTTCCATGTTGATCAATAGCTTCTCCTCTTGTAACCTCCTTAGTACCATGTCAAGGTGCTTCAAATGTTCTTCTTTAGACCTACTAAACACAAGGATGTCATCTAAATAAACTACAACAAAATTTCCAATAAAATGTATCAATACCTCATTCATAAGGCACATAAATGTACTAGGGGAATTTGATAACCCAAAGGGCATCACCAATCACTCACAGATCCCTTCATTAGTCTCAAAAGCTATCTTCCATTCATCCCCCTCTCTGATCTTTATTTGATGGTACCCTCTCTTTAGATCAATCTTGGAAAAGTAAGATGCTCCTGATAGACAATCCATGAGGTCCTCCATTCTTGGCATCAAGAACCTATATTTGATTTTGATCCTATTAATGGCTCTTGAATTAGTGCAAAGCCTCCAATTCCCATCCTTCCTTGGTGCTAGGATAGTAGGAACAACACATGGGCTCAAACTTTTCCTCACTAGCCCTTTATCCATCAACTCTTGCACTTGTCTTGCAATCTCCTCATTTTGAGTAGGTGTCATCTTGCATGCAGCCTTATTGGGAAATGTAGCCCCTAGAATCAGATCAATATGGTGGCTTATATCCCTAATGAGAGGTAGGGAAATAGGTAATTCATTCACCATTATGTCCTTTTACCTTTCCAACAACTCTTTCACTTCCTTTGGTGCATCTTCCTTCTTCTTTGTTGGAAAATATGCTTCACTTTTTAGCTTCATAATGAGGAAGAATCCTCTTCCTCCTCCTTCCTTCAAGGTCTTCATGAACTCCTTCTCACCCACCATCAAAACACTAGGCCCTTTATGCTTTTCCTTGTCTTCTTCTAGGAGAGGTGAAAGGTTGTGTTGTGCCCTTAGCACACACGCCCCGTTCAGAATGGGGACCCTCTTTTCTTTCCCCTTGCTGGGTCATTTTTGTCGCCGCCTCATTTTGCATGCCCCGCCTTTTGATGTTCTGGATGGTCAATGTTGCTTTAAAGTACTACCATAAGTTGATCATGCCTCCCCCTTTTAATTTTATCGTGTTCTGGGGCTTGGTGGAGTCCCTCTGGCAGTTTGACCCTACTAACGGCCCCGGGCCCTGCCAACCCCGGCCATTCGGGCTTCCCTTGCTAGGTTTCCTTATTGCACCGATCATTCTCGATGGCGTCCGCTTCGCGTCCTCCCAGACCCCGGAGTCTGAACCCCCGTTTGCCATCTATTTGAAATCAGCGAAATTCTGACAGTCGTTTAGCCCTTCAGACCTCGAACACTGGAGTTCCTCTCCCAGGGTTCTGTCATTGCTTCGCCATCCTTCATGGAAAACCTCTGCTGTCGTCCTGCCTTCTAAGTCTCGGTGCAATATTTACTGTCCGAAATCTGTGGGAAATCTTGGCTACCATCGGCTGTTCTGGGCCCGATCTTCCGGAATTCCATCTCTGAAATTCTATGACAGTTTTGTTGTCTCTATTGGCGGGTCTTTGGAAAAACTCCGCCCTCTAGGCCCTGAATCTCCATCCGCCACCGCCAACCCAACCAAGTCAAAATCAACAGTGGCCACCATCCTACACCCCTCCGACCGTGGTACCCCGGGTCTCTTGCCACCGTCACCGACTTTCAAGTTCACCAACTTTTTTGTCGTTGTACCTGCATTTAATAGGGTCATTAATGGCAATTAGAGGTATAAAACACTTGTTTGAGCCCATCATTATCACTTGACAGAGTTGCAGGGCGTTCGGACAACTTGCTAGAGGAGCCCACCATCTTCGACACCTCATGTTCATCGCCCTCAGCATCACTTCATCGATCGTAGGTGGATCCCACATCTTCCCGCATCGTGTGTTCAAGGTTGGTTTTCCATTCACCCCTCCCAAGCATTATTTTCATGATTTCTAAGGGTTAAAATGAACAACAAGAATCAAAACCATGAATGAATGATAAACCATAGTGTGGCAGATAAAACCCATATTTTGAAAACTTAAAAAACCCTTCAATGATGCCCTCCTCACAAATCTAGAACTCCACCTCGCCGCGGGCATTCTTCGCACAGGGAGATTGTCCCCTTAAGGCTCGGAGCCTGCCTTGGCCATCCATACCAAAACCATGAACCTTACTGCCGACAGCAATTTCTTCCCTCAGGCCTGGGCCGTCGGACTTCCTCAATTGGAAGTCACCCTCAATGCCGCCATCTAAAACAGTGAAATTCTCGCCCACCCCTCCGGGCTCCGAACTCCGCCCTTCCATCTGCTGTGGAGTTGAAAAAAAGGTTGAGCAGCGCCCCCCTCTGTCTGACCTCCGAGCTCCATACCAGCGTTCGCCTTTGGGATGTCACATGAACAACAAGCGCCCTCATTTCCGTCGGGAGCCTTCCACCCGGGAGCCCTGTCATCATCTGGCGTCCCGACGAAATCCTTGCCCGTCCTTCTGTCAGTCAGATTATGCCTTCTCGTTCGCCACCGAACTTAGAAAATGAAATCAAAGTGGAGAACGCCCGTTCCGGGTCCAATGTTTGTCGTCCCAAATGGTGAATGAGAAACACCTTCCCAATACTACAGGCCCGATGCTAAAAAGTGAAATTGCAAAATGTTAGTCACCCTGCAGCCTTTCGGACCCTGGACCCCAGAGTTCCATCTCTAGAATTTCGTTTTCAGTCTTCTATTCCAAACTGTTATCTCCAAATGGTTCTCCAGCCCAGGACTTCTGGATTCTCCTAAACTGATCCAAATGAGCCCAAATCTAGAATCTAACTTTGACCCACGTGCTTAGTTCTGGTCCTCTTCATTGCGAACCTCTTAAAATGCTAAATTTGACTGAAGAGAATCCTTGAGAGCCTTCCGCCGTGTTTTCCCTTCCAAACAACATTCCTACCGAGGAAGTCTGGCCCTCCGGGCCCGAACTGTCCAAATTCCCTCAATGAAGAGATCAGTAACATAAGGGGATAAAGGTTATGTTATGCTTAATTGATTGTTTAAAATATATGTTGTTTTGAGGATGTTGGCTAACATGAATGTTTTGGTAATCCATTGTGTTGTTTATGCCTTTGCTTGCAGAATATATGGAATGGGGCGTGGGACCTTCAGGGGCATCCGACAAGAAGTACAAAGGAAAGAAGTCAGGTAAAAGTCCTCGAGGAAAAGAGGACAAAGACCAGATGAAATACCAATTTCAAGGTGAACCTCTGCACTCAAAAGTCACCACAAATTGGAAGATCACTGATACCAACATAGGCCATTTCAACATTGACAAATTTACACAAAGGGTCAGGGTCAATCCAATGACCAAAAATGCAAGACTAATAAGGAACAGCAGAATAGAAAAGGCTGCTAGATTCCCTCCATCCCTCGTGGCCCCCGAGTTGGTCATGGCTTGTCGGGAGGCATATCAAGTCGACACAAGGACAATCGTTGATAGAGAGGGCAACATTCTTGCCGATATGTCACCTGAGGGGATCAAAAAGACCTTCCATATTCCCACATTTCAAGAGATGGAGGTCCCCACCATAGAGGGATGCCAAGCAGCATGGGACAATAATCCAGCCGGCTGCAAAAAGTTCATAAATCAGCATTGGCTCAAGGAGAAGCGGGGCAACGCTACGAAGGTCCCTCAAGAACTCTTCCATAGTGACTTCCACGAAGATTACCATGACTTGGTGACTATGTTAAGCAGGGTTATAGGTCTTCCTATGGGCACCTTCTTTCAAGAGTGGATGGTGTACTTCATTGAGTAAATTGTTCAGGGAAATGAGGACGTCACCACCAAGACTGCATTTTACTGGGGAGGAATAATAAGCAACTGCTTCCATGAGCAGTTCGTTAATGTAAAGAAGAGCTCCAAATTTTATATGACTTCCTATCTTGTCTATTCCTTGGCGGATCAAAGACAGTACAACGGTTTGTTTGTGGCACCCAGTCAGAAGCAGGGGCGAAGAATCAAGGCATATGATAAGTACCCACAGCTCCTGTACCGGAACTTCAAGAGGGAATACTGCAGAGTAAATGATGCCTTCATTGGCCATATTATCATAATGATTGTCGGGGACTTTGAGAGGAGGGTCTCCCACAGTGTCAGGGCACTTTTGAAGCAGTATTCCTTTCTCTTCATCCAGTACCCGAAGTTCACATACATTCGTGCCCAGGGCTTCACTAAAAGGCCAAATAGGTTGCCTCGATACCCCAACGATCGAATCATCCTTCTGGAGCTTTCCTGGTAACTCTAGCACATACATGCAATCTTTAGCAGCAAACACATAGTAGGGATTTCCTATCCCATGACTCTGGGCCAGGGCATGTATAAACTACAAACTTCCCAGTGTGCTGGTAACTCTGAGAAGGAACTAAAAGATTACCATTTCTACCTACACACTGCTCGCCCATGGATAGACCTGCATGGCCACATCAGGAAGGTGCTAGGGCCGGAATTTGCTCATCTGCATCACATTGAAGACTTCTGGGGAGATTTCCAGGATGATAAAGAGGTACGTGCGAGGCACTACATGCGAATGACTGCATTGTTTGTAAGAAGGGTGTAGCCTTTCCCCATACTGGACCAAGTCAAGGAAGACGAGAGCAACATAATGCATCCCAGATACCCTGCGGTCGCCAATTTTTTGATACCATCAATTGACTGGGATGAGCAGGAGGTCGACAACCTCGACACTATAACCAAGCCAATCTTAGCTTGTACTAAGGAGTGGGTCGATGGGCAGGTAGCCCAATTAAAATGGTAAGGAATAGTTTTGACTTACAAAGGGCTCAAAAGTGAGCCAAGTGCCACAGAAGATGCCACTGCCACCACTTCCACCGGCGGGACCTCCAAATCTCCTCCGGTCACCAGGTCCAAAAAAAGGAAGGGGAAAGAAACATAAGAGTCTCCAGACCCCAAAGTCTATGCGAGGAAAGAAGTGGGAGGCTCACCCTCCAAAAGTCTCAAACAAGCGGGGAGCACCACAGAACAGCCCTTAGCCTAGGAAGAGGAGGTAAGGGGTATAGATCAATTGGAATCTCTCTTGGCTCTCCCTGCCCCTACCACTGCACCACCTACCTCTCTAGCTATGATTTCCACATCCCTGCTGGTAGTGGACATCTCCATCCATCTTGCCCCTTCGCCTTCGGCCGAGTCTGTAATAATTGTTGACTCCTCTTCTGCCATGACCACGCCCCTTCCTCTATTGCCAAATTCAATGACAAAATGGAGTCCAAGATTGTTGTTTGAACCTACAACCAATGCATAACAACTCTTCCATCCCAAGAACTCCATTTCAAGATCCAACTTCCATGCTTTGTAACCCATCCGTAAGACCGCCTTGTGATTCTAGCAA
>VDFB02270651.1:367538679-367575080 GCA_007258455.2 Sequoia sempervirens
ACCCTTAAATCCTCTACCCTCTACCCTTGGACCTTTCCCCCTCTCTCTCCCACTCCCTTCACCTCTCTCACTCATTCCCTCTATCTCTCAACCCTCTACCCTTAACCGTCTACCCAATAAATCTTTAAAAAAACCAACTTTATTATAATGTGAGCATGTTATGAATAAGTAGAGACATGGCTGTTTAGCTAGAAATAATGTGCTCACGTTATAATGCAAGCACATTTTTTATTGCACTAAAAATAGTAAAAAAACACAATATACCCATGATCTCGGCCCACATTCTACATATTCTCCTAGTTCTATGTGTGGTCCGACAAAAAGTAGCTTTTTGGTGATTGAGTGAAGTGTGCATGCATGATTTTTATATTCCACCACCTTTTTCATAATATTTCCATCACCTTTGCATGAAATAGAAAATTTTTCACATTGAAAGGCATATAATATGAATTCAAGTTTGAATTACAATGATAACTGATATACAACTGAAGTTTGGAGGGGAACAAGCTTTTGAAAAATTCAAATTTTTGAGGAGTTTGAGGAAAGAAGAAGAAAAGGCTACATAATTGGGTAGAACTCCTCCATTTGAAACTTTTGTTTTTTAGGTATGTGAAGTCTTTGTACATTTTCTTTCTTTCATTCTAGATTCATGAGAGGTGTTGTGTGCAATAGGTATCTTGGAATTCGCAGTGAAGATGTATGAGAAGGAGTGACTAAGTTGAGAGACTGCCATGCCTATCTGTAAGTGCCTTCCATTTATTTTCATTTAATTTCCATTTTGGACATGAGTTGTTTCTTTTTATTCTTTTTTTTTGCCTATCTGTAACTAAACTAGTAAAAAATGATTGGTCTCTCCTTGCAGAAAATGCTGATTTTGGAGCCTTCGAAGAGAATCTCAGCCAAAAAAGCAATGCAACATCCTTATTTTGATGATCTTGAAGAATCTCAATTTTGATTTCAAGCCATTATAAAAGAGTGTGTGAAGCTTTGTGAGGGAATCTCAAGTTTCTCATTTGAAGTTAACCTTTAAATGAGAACCTATGATGCAGACATTATAAGAGAATCTCTAATGTATGAGTGACATTGTAAAATATTTGTGAGAAAAAAGTACCTAAGGAATTGTAATGAGATTTACTTGTAATGACATTTACTGAAATAATGAAATTTGGTGTAGGGGCACCAAGGTTATTGAGCAAATTTGGTTCACATAAATCTTTTAAGTTAGTTTTGTGTTTTAATTTTTTGTCAATTGAATAAGGTCATAACACATCCACAATTGATTTATAATGTAATAAGTCATGTTAGTTACAAAAAGAATAGTTAGGCATGATTGGAAAGATGTCAAATCATTTGTAAAGGCTATTTAAAGCCTCTTGAAGGCTATTTAAGTCAATATTTGAATTTGTAGCCTTTTGAAGGAAAATATTTGAATATGGTTTTAAATGTACTATTAGTGAGATTGAGATTGTTAACCTTCAAAGAGTAGCAATATTTATGTTGATGAAATTTCCTTTAGATG
This sequence comes from Sequoia sempervirens, assembly GCA_007258455.2. Lineage (NCBI taxonomy): Eukaryota > Viridiplantae > Streptophyta > Pinopsida > Cupressales > Cupressaceae > Sequoia > Sequoia sempervirens. Next base: position 367,540,199 of record VDFB02270651.1, read on the forward strand.
CAAGGATTCAAAGCACATAAACCATGTGGTACAAATGATTAAATCCCAAAGACTATCTGTAGCAATGAAAGAGTCTGAAAAGGCAGAGAGAGCTACATTGGTGACTCAGGAGAAACTTTAGTGATGTAGAGTCAAGGTGGAGAGGACTCAAACAAATTCTATTTCAATAAATCAACAACCTTTGTTATTTCATTTGGCCATCTTGGAACAACTACCAACAAAAAGGCTTCCAAACTCAACAATTTGGCTTAAATTTTAGAGAGTTCCTCTCAAGGACCATCTCATCATCAATATAGCATCTACTCAAACCTCCAACACCATTCCCAATCTAGGCATACAAGGTTTCTTTGCAATTTCTTGGAAATCCTTCAAACTGCCCTACAAAAAGGCTACAAAATTAGCCCTATTTTACAAAAAAACTACTCTTTAAAATTCTTCTAACCCCACAAGCTCTTCGACAGTCATCAAATAGGTCACAAAACTCCCAATTTCATAGGTTTTATAAAAACACTCAACCTTTAAGCCATAATTTCTTAAAACCCTAAATTTCCTAACAAATACCTAAGGTTTTTAGCATCTCACAACTCCAAGGCCTTCAAAACCTCACCAAAGCATAAAACAAGTTTTTTAGGGTCTACACACACATAATAAACCTTCACCTGGCCTTTAGACTCGGTAGATCTCAAAAACATCACTTTGGTTCCTCCATTTCAAGCCAAAATCTCACATTCTCAGCCTAAAAAAACATCACCAGCCCTATAAATGCCTTACCATTATTAAAAGAGTTAAGGAAACTTAAAAAAAACACATTGTGAACCTTTCCTCTAAGTCACAATTCACCACAATAGGAGGAAGGGCTCCATCACAAAAATTAAAGTAAACTCAGACCCTACTGGTCTATACAGGCTTAATAAAGAAAAATGGATTTTCCTTTCACTAAAACAACCAAAGGTGTATCAAAACATATTGAAATATAGGTTAAGACCTGCCACCACAATTTTTCATGAATTTATATTCATAAGAGGCCTATATTGGGCCGTACACAGAGAAAAGAAACTGAAAAACTTAGAAAAATGTTGAAATTCCACAGTTTTAGGCGTTGTGAAGAGCACCAATCTTCAAAAAAACTATTGATTGAACCCCCATTCAGGCTTGAATGATGTTTTTAATACATTTAAAATTATAATCATCTCCCTTCAATTCCCATAACTACCTTTGAACCACCAAACCGTTATTAAGCCTACAAATACTAGTATTTAACAATGATTTTGCTTAATAAGCTTTATCATGCAAATTTATTATTCTAAAGGCCTAGGACCACTTAGACACCTTTATAACATGACTTTTATACTCTTTATCTACACTCCCACCTACTTTTTACATAATTTTCCTTTATGGCAATATCAACAATTATTTAATTCAAGAGTGCTTTTGCACATTTGTCCACCCTAACCTACTAATTCCCAAAGTACATAAAAGATTGGTCTATTAGACCTTATTCAAGAAAAAAGACCTCAACATACTAACATTTACCAATTGTCCTCCCAATTTACCATCAAACAATCACAAATTGAGGGTGAGGTGTGGATGCTCCTACACCATTCAACTTTCAAAAACAAAGTCAATTAGGATGGCAGACATCTAGATCAAGCTAGAATTTGGTGGAAGAGGAAGAAAGATGACCGGAACTCTAGAGGCCCACCATACTAGATTTTGGTATTGAACCATGAGAGTAGAAGAGAGAGTTGATATCATGTATCCAAACATTAAGCATGCATTCTTCCAACCAATGGAGAAGGAGATGATTACTTTGCTTCATTTTCATTTGCATAAGCATATCAAGGCATGGGAACCAGGAAGACCAAGGGTGTCCAATTTTATGTGGAGGTAATGGATGTGGTCCAAGATTTATGAGTGGAAAGAAGGTCAATGTATGATCTTGATGAAATTGAGGAAGAACAACAAGAGAGGGACAGGAAAAATAAAATCAATATAGAGTTTCAAGGATTTGTCAAGCAAGTAAGAGAGCTATGGGAGCAGCCTCATCTAAAAGATTTTGAACTAGAGTTTGATATGTACCATTTAGAGAGCTTGGTTTTCATGGAGGTCCTTTCAAAGCCTTTACTTTTATTATTCTTATGGTAAACTGTTTGGTAGAGTTGGTGGAATTACCTTTCTTAGTAATCACTATTAGTGAGATTGAGATTGTTAACCTTGAGAGAGTAGGACTTGGGCAAAAGGAATTTGATATGGCTATTGCTTCCAAAGACTTCAAGTGGGATGTACTCCAGATTGATGCCATTCTTCAATCTTCACTTGATGGCATCAAGGAATGGATGAACTCCATGGTTATAAAGTATTATGAAAGCAGAATGAACTTGTACTAGCAGCCAATTTTGAAGACTATTACTGATGATCCAAATAAATTTATTGAATATGTTGGTTAGGAGTTTTTGAATATGGAAGCTAGGATTTTGATTCTGATAATTCGGAAGAGTCAGATCAAGGATATAAACCCTCTAATGTAGAAGAGTAATTAGAATCACTCTTCATGTTGCAGGTACCAACTTTAATACCAACTACAATGGCAACATTAAAATTCCCTAGCAATATTTATGTAAAGGAAATTTCCTTTAGATGCAAGGATTCAAATCACATCAACCATGTGGTATAGATGATTAAATCCCAAAGATTATTTGTAGCAATTAAAGAGTCTGAAAAGGCAGAGAGAGATACATTGGTGACTCAGGAGAAACTCCAGCTTTCAAGAAACAAAGCCAATTAGGCTAGCAGATGTGTGGATCAAGCCAGCATTTGGTGGAAGAGGAAGAAATATGACTAGAATTTTGGAGGCCCACCATGCTGGATTTCGATATTCAACCATGAGAGTAGAAGAGAGAGTTGATATCATGTATCAAAACATTATATCCAGCGGAGGAGGTGATTACTTTGCTTCATTTTCATTTGCATAACCATGTCAAGGTGTGGGAACCAAGAAGACCAAGGATGCCAAGTTTTATGTGGAGGTAATGGATGTGGTTCAAACTTTAAGAGGGGCAAGAAGGTCAATGTATGATTGTTAACCTTGAGAGAGTATGACTTGGGCAAAAGGAATTTGATATGGCTATTATTTTGAAAGACTTCAAGCAGGATGTACTTCACATTGACGCCATTCCTCAATCTTCACTTGATGGCATGAAGGAATGGTTGAACTCCATGGATATAAAGTATTATGAAAGTATAATGAACTTGAACTGGTGCCCAATTTATTGAAGATGGTGGTTGGGATTTTTTGAATATGGAAGCTAGTGATATTCTAATTCTGATAATTCAGAAGAGTCAGAACAAGGATATATGAGTTCCCTCTAATGTAGAAGAGGAATCAAAATCATATTTCATGTAGCCACCATCAAGAGTGTTACAAGCCAAGAAGATGGAGGGAATTCTTATATAAGGATAATTTTCAATGTAGCAGGTACCGGTTTTAATACCAACTACAATGGCAACATTGAAATTCCCTAGCAGTATTTATGTTGAGGAAATTTCCTTTAGATGCAGGGATTCAAAGCACGTCAACCACATGTGGTACAAATGATTAAATCCCAGAGGCGATATGTAGCAATGAAAGAGTATAAAAAGGAAGGCAGAGCAACACTGGTGACTCAAGAGAAACTTTAGCTTTCAAAAACAAAGTCAATTAGGCTGGAAGACATGTGGATCAGGCCAGCATTTGGTAGAAGAGGAAGAAAGATGACTTGAACTCTAGAAGCCCACCATACTAGAATTCGGTATTCAACCATGAGAGTAGATGAGAGAGATGATATCATGTATCAAAATATTAAGCATGCATTCTTCCAACTAGCGGAGAAGGAGATTATTACTTTGCTTCATTTTCATTTGCATAACCATATCAAGGCATGGGAACCAAGAAGACCAAGGATGCCAAGTTTTATGTGGAGGTAATGGATGTGGTCCAAACTTTAGGAGGGACAAGAAAGTCAATGTATGATTGGTGTAGGAGCACCATTCAGTAGGTTTTGTTCATCAAGGAAAATAAGGAGTAGAATATCATCAATTTACTAAAATTGGCCCAAACTTGTACATTTGAAGGTTTTGAGTCAATAAAAATGGCTTTTTGACCCATTCCTCTTTTTGTAAACTTTGTAACTTGAGGAATGGGTCTGCACTAACATTATTAAGGTGTGGGAATGATGTGTTAGTGTTGGGGAGGTCTGAAAGTGAGATGGGTGTGAAACCCATGTGTGTAAAAGTGAGTTTTCTTTAAGAAAAATGGTAGTTTTGAAGAGTCAAATTGTGTTTTTGTGCAGGGCAGCATTATTTTATGATTGTTTGAGCTTGTGGAGGGTATCACAAACTTTCTTGAGTAATTTTTAGGTTGTGGTTATCTTTGGAAGTATCATTTTCAATAAACCCCTAGGGTTTAGGCTACAATAGAGGGTTTTGTGATTTATCCATTGTATGGTGGTATAAATGAGATCTGATTATGGATTTTGAAGTTTTGACACCTTAGAATTGCTGCCCCAAGATTTGGTAAGGTTTGGATAAGTTTAGAGTATAGACCCTTTGTTCAACCAGATCTATCCCTTAAGGGTCCAAAGGGCAAAATGGCTGTAAACTTCAGCATGAGGTTACTCGAACACCATGATGCTTAGAAACTTCTTGTCTGATCCTATGGGATAGAATTGGGCCCCTCTACAATAACCTCTCTTGATTTTTCGTTATCTCGGAGTGGTTTTCTCGTGGTGTCTAGTTTTCAGTTGATGGAAAAAGTGTCAAATGGAAGCAGTGGAAAGTTGCAAGGTGGTGCAACTTTCATTTTGCAACTCATGTGACCAAACGGACTATTCCAATGTGTCTGAATAGGAATTTTTATGCTAGGAATGGTCTTCTTTCGCACCCAAACACGCGGAATCGCTCCAAGCTACGTTCAACTGGATCAATCCCTAAAGGGTCCAAAGGGCAAAATGGTTACAAACTTCAACATGAGGTTACTCAAACACCGTGATGCTTAGAAACTTCTTGTCTGATCCTATGGGATTATGTTAGGCCCCTCTACAATAACCTCTCTCGGTTTTCATTATCTTAGAGTGTTTTTCTCATGGTGTCCAGTTTTTAGTTGATGGAAAAAGTGTCAAATAGAAGGAGTGGAAAGTTGTAAGGTGGTGCAGCTTTCATTCTGCAACTTGTGTGACCAAAAAAACTATTCCAACATGTCTGAATAGAAATTTTTATGCTAGGAATGGTCCTCTTTTGCACCCAAACACGCGGAATCGCTTCGAGCTACGTTCAACCGGATCGATCCCTTAAGGGTCCAAAGGGAAAAATGGCTACAAACTTCAGCATGAGGTTACTCAGAAATCATGATGCTTAAAATTTTTTTGTCTAATCCAATGGGATCATGTTGGGCCCCTCTACAATAACCTCTCTCAGTTTTCATTATCTCGGAGTGGTTCTCCGATGGTGTCCAGTTTTCAGTTGATGAAAAAAGTGTCAAATGGAAGCAGTGGAAAGTTCCAAAGTGGTGCAACTTTCATTCTGCAACTCGTGTGACCAAACGGACTGTTCCAACGCGTTCAAATAGGCATGTTTACGCTAGGCATGGTCCTCTTTTGCACCCAAACATGTGGAATCACTCCAAGCTACGTTCAATCAGATCGATCCCTTAAGGGTCCAAAGGGAAAAATGGCTGCAAACTTCAGCATGAGGTTACTCGGACATCATGATTCTTAGAAACTTTTCCTTTAATCCCATGGGATCGTGTTGGGCCCCTCTACAATAACCTCTCTCAGTTTTTGTTATTTCGGAGTGGTTTTCCCGTGGTGTCCAATTTTCAGTTGATGGAAAAAGTGTCAAATGGAAGCAGTGGAAAATTGCAAAGTGGTGCAACTTTCATTCAACTCGTGTGACCAAACAGACTATTCCAACGCATCTGAATAGGCATTTTTATGCTAGACATGGTCCTATTTCTCACCCAAACACGCAGAATCTCTCCTAGCTACGTTCAACCGGATCGATCCCTTAAGGGTCCAAAGGGAAAAATGGCTGCAAACTTCAGCATGAGGTTACTCGGACACCGTGACGCTAAGAAACTTCTTGTCTAATCTGATGGGATCAAGTTGGGCCCCTCTAAAATAACCTCTATCGGTTTTTGTTATCTCGAAGTGGTTTTCCCGTGATGTCCAGTTTTTAGTTGATGAAAAAAGTGTCAAATGGAAGTAGTGGAAAGTTGCAAAGTGGTGCAACTTTCGTTTTGCAACTCGTGTGACCAAACAGATTGTTCCAATGCATTTGAATAGGCATGTTTACGCTAGGAATGGTCCTCTTTCACACCCAAACACGCAGAATAGCTTTGACCTACGTTCAACCAGAACAATCCCTTAAAGGTCCAAAGGGAAAAATAGCTGCAAACTTTAGCATGAGGTTACTCGGACACCGTGATGCTTAGAAAATTCTCATCTGATCCCATGGGATTGCATTGGCCCCTCTAAAATAACCTCTCTTAGTTTTCGTTATCTCGGAGTGGTTTTCCTATGGTATTCAGATTTCACTTGATGGAAAAAGTGTCAAATGAAAGCAGTGGAAAGTTGCAAAGTGGTGCAACTTTCATTTTGCAACTCGTGTGACCAAACGGATTGTTCCAATGCATCTGAATATGAATTTTCATGCTAGGCATGCTCCTCTTTCTCACCCAAACATGTGGAATCACTTTGAGCTATGTTCAACTGGATCGATCTCTTAAGGGTTTGAGTGTAGTATGTTGAAATAGGCCATTCCACCTATTGTTCAGGCTATGTCTCAGTGATATGGGCCTGATGTAAGTTGGATAGGGAGTAGGAATAAGAAAATAGGATTAGTAAGGGAATTGGAAGAGATTACTAACGTTGCCCCTGTTGAAAATTCAAAATTGAGGCCCCTTAAAGCAAGGCTAGAAGAGGTGAAAAGAAGAAATTGCTTGAAAATAAGTTAGAATAGGTTGGAAATAGGGTGAGATTGTGGAGTTTGATGTGTTCAAAAGTTCTGTAAGGACAGGGGAGGTCAAAAGTATGTTATGGCATGACATTAGTTGGGAAAACAAGGGTTTTGAATGAAAAAGAGAGGTTTGAGGGAGTAAACGTGGGTAAAGTCAAGGGGCAACATAAATTGGTGGTCAATTAACTTTGTGCAGGAAAAATGAAGAGTGTTGGAATAGGTTTTGAAGTTCAGGTTTAGGGGTTCGGTTCGTTGGTTTGGCCAAAAAATTTTGGAGGGGGGTTCAGTTCGTTTTGGGTTCATTGGTACAAAAAACATGTCAAAACAAAATATATATGTATCCAACCTAGAAGCATGAATTAGGATTAGAATATCACATATCATCATATAAACAACAAAACCACCATAAACTTGAATGTCATTTAAAACAACAAAATTGCCAAAACAAAAGTGTTTATAACCTGCAAAAAAATGTGAATAAAATCACATTGATTTTCGCGTGAAAAAAAACCATGAGACCATAGCTTGTTGCTTACAATTATGCTTTGATATATTTTTTCCAAGCATCCATAGCTTGTTCGAAAGTAATTTTTTTAGGCTTTTATCCATAGCAGCAAGGCAGTGAATTGCTTGATAAAATGCTTTGGTAGACAAGGTAGTGAACTATTTGAAAAAATACCTCAAAGAAATGTGGTTTCATGGTGATGGAATGGCATGACGAATTCCATGACAAGAAAATTTTTATAGATTGTCATGGAATCCATCACCATTGACTGGATTGTTATCACAGGGATTTGCACCCGTATGCAGGGTTGGAAAGCTTTGCAATCCTGTGTAACATTGGATCAAACTCAGGTTGTGGGTGACCTATAATGAGATTGAACCTCTGGATTCTAGGATGGCTTCCTATTTGTTCTTCTATTTTAACTAATGAAACTGGTTGGGAAAAGGGAAGAAAGTGCTGAAATGAATGCAAAAACTAATTTTTGTTCTGGAAATGCACTTAGATAACGATGTTGCGTGTAACTTGTTTCCCAATTACTTTTCAATAAACCTATTCACACAACTAAATCTGAACAATTTAACCACATAAATGATTTATATGAAGGCTTGACTTTATTACCATCTTTGAAGGAAAAGAAGGTCTCCACAACTAAAATAGTAAAATAAGCCAGATGCACAACATATAACCTGTGGAATCAAAACTTAGTTGTATACAAGCACATATGAATGAGACGGGAAAATAAAGGTTCCTGAGATTAAAACATGATAGATTCCTTATCAAATCATTCACATAGCATGACACCTGAGATTTTGAAGGAAAATACTTAGTACACTGAAAGGTAAAAGGAAAGCTTTGCAAATTAATAAAACTTGATTAACCTGTAATAACCTACTGAATGTATTAATCCTAAAAAATAAAGTTACACGAAGCCTTCTTTGCAAAAATTGCAAAAGCAAGAGAAATCAAGAACTAGAGGAAAAATATAAACTTTTCCCAATATATACAAAAGCCTCTCCAAGGAATGAAGGTGAAATCCACAAGAACTGAAGGAGAAAACAAAGCTTCTCACGAGCAAGACCAAGAATGCATGAAAAAAGGGGGTCCACCATGCTGTGAACTAAACTCGAACAATAAAAAACTCCATCTGATGTCATCTATAACTGATATGTAACTCAAAATAGCTCCAAAAATCCACTCAACTGCTCAGACGTGGCACTGAAAGTGGAATGAAAGTAAAAATATCCTCCTCACGAGCAAAGATGAAAACCTCTAAAACAAGCCCTACCACTGAATGAAAAGAGCCAAAAATAGGCTCAACTTTGTCTCTCAAGTAGGTAAACTGGTGGAGACTCGAAACTGCATGTAAGTGATAAAAAATAAGCTCCATAATGCATGAAAAGAACTCTAGTTGCACTTCAAAATACATGTCTAGATGATTCTAGAAATAGAACACCATTTTTGCATGACAAAATACTCCAAGCTGGACTTATGTTTATTGCATTTTTTATTTTTTTTTAAAAGGTGATAGTATATTTAAATAAAAAATAATCAAGGTGATCATTTTAATATTTAAAATACAATGATCTCTCAAATATATTATATATTAGTATTTATAGTGATAAAATTTCACCTTAATATTAATATCTAATATATTAGACTTATCATTAATCATGCAATAAATATAGGCTAATATTTTATGCAACAAAAAGAGAAGACTTGGTTTAAATTAAAAAGACTTTATGCAAAGTCTTTATACAATAGTAATAAGGACAAAATAAGACTTACAATAGTCTTGACCGAGCCTTTACTAAGCCTAAACAAGATTTATGGAACCCTAATCATGTGGCGATAAAAACTGACTCAAGTTTGAACAAGTCCTAACCAAGCATAACTCAAGGTGAACTCGTGGTTCTTAGCATTGATAAAGCATTTTTACTCAAGGTAAAAAAACTCATGATCATGGTTGAACACATGTTCAAAGGAAACCACGTGAAAATTAGGGTTGAGTAAAACACTCGAACCCTATTCATTCACTCATTTGACTCTCACTTTACTCAGTAATGTTGCTCTACACCACTATGGTGAAAATCTTAGGGTTTGACACTGTAAGAATGGGTTTTGAGTTGGAGCTAAAGCTTTCTGGACTTAGAGGCCGACATCTGAAACTTGAATACTAAAGAAATTGTTGAAAGCCAGTATGTTCTTCTTCAATCAAAAGCTTTGTAATTATTAATAAGAATAAGAGGCCACGAATTCTAACTACCATTCTATCTTTGTTGTTTATTTTTGAAGCTTGGAGTTCATTATTTGTGAAGCATAAAATGTATGCTTTGTGTGACTGCGCAACAGATATATCTTTCATGTACTTCAGAATGTACATCATTCTATCTTTATGGGTCACGGCCTCCATATCCCTCCTGACACATTTCCATCTTCTGGGTTTTGAAACCCAGTTGTATTTGCATCCTACACTTTGGGTATTATGTATTGCCTGAAAAGATGAGGTCGTGACTGTATGGTGACTATAATATTTGCTCAAACTAAAACTTTCCTTGCTTATGTTTTGATTCCTTCATCTCCTCACAGAAAATGGATCAAAACAGCCTCTTAAAATTAAAAACCCCCTTGGTTCTATTCATAAAAAATGGGTCATTTTTTTTATTTATATGCCTCTTTACCATACATGATGCAAGTTTTGAGCATAGAACAAAACAAAAATTCTTAATATTCAATCCCAAAACTTGGGTTACCTTCCACCTTCAGGTATGCTCAAAGGTTTTTTGAAAGATTTGACCTGGCATCCATCATGCTTGATATAAACCCTCTTATCATGGCCAAGACTCTCAGCTCCTGTAACTTGGATTTTCATGTCATTCCTAGCTGTAGGCTTTATTTTGAACATTTTGGGTTTACTTGCTATTCTAGGTGCTTAACTTGTTTTGGATTTGTCAATCCACATTTGTATAATTCATGAGAAGCAACCCCCACCAACAACAGTAGCATCCATTTTCTGTTGCATTGTCATTGTGCACATCTGTATGCAAAACTTGGCTTCTCTTTAAGTATAAAATTGCCTTAATTGAAATGAGAGTCCCTTCATTGTTAGATCTGAAACTCTACAGGATCTTCTCAATGCATCCTCATTTGGTGTATTTCCTCTGCTTGGACTCTTCAAAACCTACTAATGGCTATAAATGCATGAGCTACCTTTCATGATTCTGACTACCCTCCATGATGCATTCACCTTGTATCTTGTTCTTTTGCATGCTAAGAACTGACTTTCACTGTATTTTGTTGCTATCCAATATATACTTTGAGCTGCAAACATAATATTCTATAGATAGCAACTTCTCCTTAGCATTGCTCATGCAAATTTACATTGTATTAAATTGCTTTTATTTTGAAAAATGGTTGTTCTAAATTTACTGCATATGCTTGAAAAGGTCAAGGCATTATAGGTGTGCATTATTTTGATGGCACCTATAGATAATGGTTGCAAACAAGATAAAGACAGTAACTTTTAGCAAGCTGGGCTCAACCCTTGTGGGAGCCACATTTCCTCCACATGCTAAAAATTCAAGATAACCATGTTGAAATATGTACTTGTTCCTGCACATTAAACAAACAAATTAGCAAAAATAATCGAAGCTGAAAGCTTCCATTGAACTTTGTGTTCCTTGATTGTTAGCCTTTTATAATTTAATCATCTAGTGAATGCCTAATTGGATATAAATTACATTCCTATTGGTAGTGTAGGCACGAAATAGGATGTGATTTATCATTGCTCTAACACCATTCTTTTACAATCTTGTAGATGCATGGAGCTTGGAGCTGGAAGAACCTCGAAGCATTGGATACACAACAATCTTGAAGCCATCGAGTAAAAAAGATTCATCATTACAGGAAATGATGGAACACTCCCCTCCTTCATGTTTATATCATCTTTAGTAGTGTAGTGTTACATCCTACTTTGTATTCATTATTTGATTTTAAGAAAATCAAATTAAGTTACTCCCACGGCTTGTGTGGGACTTGGTTTTTACAATATGAATAATACATCACTATGCAATTTTAATGATTTCTTTTACAAGTACTTGCATAATAAAAACTGAAAACCAAATGTAATCAAATTTTACATGATGATGAATACTTAACAGAAAAATTTGAAATTCTATGTACCTCTCAATGACAATGCAATTCAGCTCTACCTGTTTGAGCCTGTAGTGAAAAATAGGTAACAGGATTGTCATGGCATTCCATCACCATTGAGACCACATTTCTTTGAGGATTTTTTTCAAACAGTTTGTTGCCTTGTCTATGTTATTGCTTATTATTATGCTTTGATATAATTTTTCCAAGCATCCATAGCTTGTTTGGAAGCACCTATTTTAGGCTTTTAGCCATAGCAGCAAGGAGGTAAACTGTTTGATAAAATGATTTGGTAAACATGTATGAAAAATGTGGTAGCATAGACAAGGTAGTGAACTGTTTCAAAAAATTCCTCATAGAAATGTGGTCTCATGGTGATAGAATGCCATGACAATCCATATCAATTTGCTTGTCATGGAATTCCATCACCATGAGACCACATTTCTTTGAGGCATTTTTTTCAAACAATTCATTGCCTTGTCGATGCTATTGCTTACTATTATGATTTTGATAGATTTTTTCCAAGCATCCATAGCTTGTTCGAAAGCACCTATTTTAGGATTTTAGCCATAGCAGCAAGGCAATCAACTATTTGATAAAATGCTTTGATAGACATGTATGAAAAATGTGTTAGCATAGACAAGGCAGTGAACTCTTTGAAAAAATGCCTCAAAGAAATGAGGTCTCATGGTGATGGAATTCCATGACAATCAAATGCTTTTGATTGTCATGGAATTTATCACCATGAGATTCATTTTGAGGCATTTTTTCAAAGAGTTCACTGCCTTGTCTATGATATTGCTTACTATTATGCTTTTGATAGATTTTTTCCAAGCATCCATAGCTTGTTCGAAAGCACTTGTTTTAGGCTTTCAACCATAATAACAAAGGCGTTGAACTATTTGAAAAAATGCTTTGGTAGACATGTATCAAAAATGTGGTAGTATAGACAAGGTAGTGAACTGTTTGAAAAAATGCCTCAAAGAAATGTGGTCTCATAGAATGCCATGACAAGCAAATGCAATTGGCAGCTGCTCCTAGTTATTAGTTATGCAATGTGAAGTAATTCAATAACTACTTAGCTTGACTTTGTAAATACTATATTGTAATTGAAATTTTGTCATTTTTCAACATCTAGTTATTAGTTATGCAATGTGAAGCAATGCTTTGAGTTTGAAAGATGTGCAATGCAACGTAATCAATGATATGAATATAAACTACAAAAATCTATTTTTTACAATTTATTAGTTAAAATCTTTATTTTATTTGCTCTCTATATCTATATGCTATGGAAATGCCTTTAAATTTTTTAAAACAAGTTTTTATCTCTTGTTCTACTTTTTTTTACTTTTTTTAAAAATCTGATTTTTTTCTGATTATTTCTAGACTTTTTCTCAATTTTTTCAAAAAATCTTATACTTTTGGTTTGCCAATTTTTTCCCCAAAATATTTTTACTTCTGTGGTATAAACACATATGTTTTTGTAATATCAAGGATACTTTTTGAAACTTCCATGCATTGCTAATCTAAAAGGAAAAGTCTTTTTCCTAATTTGTATGCAGACATGCTTTTGACATTGTCAAAAAGAGCAAAACTTCTTGAATGATGTAAAGGCATGGCCAATCAATTCTAACTCTTCACATGAGAGAAGAGAGATGTTGGAGAGTACATCAAGTCAGTGAGAAAAAAAGTGTAATGTATTTTAGTTTGTAGTATTCCTCTCTTTCTCTAGAGATGTGTCATAAATTCTCAATTCAAATATGGACACCAAATATCGATAAAAAAGATTTGTATTAACCAAATAGCCATGTATGCATACAACAATATATGTCAATATAAGTATAAAATATAGTTACAAAATAGCCATATAGGCTTAAGAGAATGCCATATAGGCATACAATGTCAAATATATCCAATACAAAATATGTACAAAATTGCCATGTCTAGGCATACAACAAAGGGCTTTGGAATCAAAATTCATTTCTCTCCATGCTCTAGAAATAAATTCTTTCCCTTTGTTTGGTGATCCGATGGCGATAAGTCCATCACTCATTTCTGTTGTGCTCGAGGAGTGCTCCTGCTGCTCCTCCTAGAGTTTAGCTCCTGGTGAAGTTTTAACTGTTACAATAAGAAGTAAAGACATTAATATATAGAAATTACATTATAAAAAATGATATATTTAACAAAATAATCACTTACGGCCATCTCACGATCACTCTCCACGATGGAAATATTTGCACGCTGATGTTGAGGCGTGCTCAAACCTTGTATAAACCATCCAAATAGGAATTAAACTATGAATCAATAATGGTTTGATTTTCCACTAGAACTAACATCTATAACAACGAATGTAAATTGAAATTTAGTAATATGTCTCATACCTCCCCTATCAGAGCCATCGAGGATTGTATAGTGGATGAAATAACGATATCCATTTCCCTCGCAACATTTGGAGGTGTTTCCACAACCAACATCTGAAAATAAAACAACAAATTATTCAATCACAAAAAAGTTACAATAGCGATCCACGTCACATGACTTATAATGTATGAGATCTAATGAACAAATTTTGAGTACAAGTATTAAACTATATATTTCTGATTATCATGCTTACTATTTTCCCTATCCATATATTTCTGATTATCATGTTTACCATTTTTCCTAGCTAAAGCAAATTGAGTGGAAGGGTTCCTTGGTGAATGATGAAAGAGTGGATTGTTTAGTGACTCTAATTAGGTTTCTTGTGCATGGATTAGTCATTTTTGCTGATAAATAAGATGTTTGAAGCTTGAGGATGATAAGAAGAAGTATTGAAATGAGTTGGCTTGTTGTTGCCTTGTGGTTTACAAATGAAACAATGTGATTTTTGATGAAAAGAGAAAGAAATTTTAGCTGCTTATTCAATTTGATCTTCTCCTGATTCAATTGGGTCAGATGTTGGTGCAGGAGCACCTAGGTCATAAAATACTTTTCAATTTTGCAAAAGGGATGAGTGTTCAAATTTGTATTGAGCCAATCATAAAAGGTCATGGAAAAATGATGTAAAGTGCATGTTCAAGGTCATATGAGGTCTTATTTGAATGTATTTAAGGTTATGGGTAAGTTCTAGGTGGTCAAAGTGGGAAAATGCAAACAATGCAATAATGTAATATTGTTAAAAGTTGTTAAATTGACAAAAACAAGGAAATCAAGCATATTAAGGGTTAAAAGGGGTAGTTTCAACTAATGGAAAGACAGTTATGGAAAATGAAATATATTTAAAAGGCATGTAAAGGTGAGAAAAAGAAGAAGTTTTTGTTCTTGTAATTAGATTTTGAAATAAAAATTCCTTGTTTCTGAGTTTACAGCATTACTCCATTGTTTTGTTTTCTTGTGTTGGTAATTTAGGAACACCCAAAGTTAAATCATAGTGTGAATACATGTAAAGAGGGGTTAGTTTCCAATTTCAAGAGTTGGAAGGTTAGTTTTAGGAAACAAAAGAATAAAAGACAGTTTTTAGTGCACAGCAGTCCTTTTAGAAGCAAGTTTGAGAGTCCAATAGGGTTTTTCTTCACTACTCCACCAATGTAGGTCAAGTAAATTGGTGGAGTAGATTAATGTTAGGATTTTTTGCATGTTTTGATGATTGTAAGTGTAGGGAAAATCAAGAATACCATGGTGGAGTTGCTGCTACACTGGAAAGTAGAGGATTTTCCTACACAAAGTGATGCTACAGTCATGGGTCATGAATAAATAAAGCTTGTAGAGGCTTGGAAACAATGTAGAAGGTCTTGGTAGACATAAAAAATCATGTTCCAGGTGGTGGCCAAGGAAATAGTGGTTTACAAGAGTATTTTTCACAAAACCCTCCTTGATTTGTGCTTTTACTCCCTATAAACAAGGGTTTATTGGATTAGAACATTTTCATGGTTTTTAATCCCTATAAATGGTGAAATATTGAGTTATAAGACATGCTTGAATATTGTTTTGAGGTTTTGAGTGATTTGGAATGGTTTTGAAGGGGTCTCCTTTGTAAAACAGGCCTAATCTACTAGCCTTTCTTAAGAGGGCAGTCTGAAATCTAATGATTTTCTTTATGTCAAATGTCTAAGAACTTTGATATGTTGTGATGTGCTAGAAATTGTTTCTAAATGTGCATTGAGTTTTTTAATAAGCTTTTAGATAGGAATGTAACTATCTGATTCAATGGTTGACAGACCTACTAGAGGAATATGATATTGTCTGATCAAAACAAAGATGTTTGTTTAAACAGTGGAAAGGATGATATTTAGTGCTTGGTTTCTATCAAACTAATGATATGATTGATGTTAATAAATTTGGTTAAGGTGTATAAGACAGGTTTGGTGACTTTGATGGTTGGATGGGTGAGTATTATGAAGCCTTTTGACCAAATTGGTGATTAACCACAAGATGATAATCAAGATTTTGTTGTAGCAGGAGTTTGTAACCTGTAAACAGACTACTACAGTCAAAATATGGTGAGTACAGTGATTGATAATGGATTGATAACAATGAGGTATGGTTTAGTTGATTTGTTGCCTTGGTGAATAAATGAAAGGATGAATTGTTCAAGTGTCAATAATTAGGTTTATGTTGTTTTTATGGTGGCAGAGAATGATGTGAATCTAATTGATTAAGTCAAAGTTTTCTAATATGTTTTTTTCTTTGAATGAGTCAATTGGAATACTGATTAGTGGAATGATGAACGATGGCCTATGGAATGGCTAAGAGAATTTGAGTGGATTTTGGTCGAATGAAAAGTAGATTTATGATGAAATTATATTTGATCTTCTCCTGATTCTATTTGGAATTGAAATCCCTTGAAGAAATGATGTTGATGGTGTTTGTTGGATGCTTTGCATCAGATGTACCCTGATGATTGAGTCTTTTGATATGATTCTCCGCATCAGTAACTACCTTATCTATGCTATTGCTTACTATTATGGTTTCATATAGATTTTTTCCAAGCATCCATAGTTTGTTGTATTGGTGCACCTTTGCAAGCACATGCCTCCATGTGAAGTAATTGCATCGTGCTGCTTATGTTGACTTTCTAAACAACTATATTGTACAGTTGAAATTTTGTCATCTATCAACATCTAGTTATTAGTTATGGAATTTGAAGTAATGCTTTGAGTTTGAATGATGTGTAATGCAACACAACCAACAATACAAATATAAACTACACAAATCTATTGAGTATAATTCATTAGTTAAGTTCTCTTTATTCTATTACCTCTGTGTATGTTTGAGTAAATCCACTGGCACTAGGAGGTGTTTGCTTGAAACCTCCAATATTAGCATGTTCAGCATCCAAAATCACATATTAAAATACCATTCATAAAACAATGCTATTAACATGTAATAAATTTATAATTGCTTACTAATTACATACCCCACTGATAGGTGTACTGCAGAAATAAGTAGGTGGTGTTAGAGTAAAGGTTTTAACTTAATTATGTTAATTAAGTTACTTTTATTCCTCTCTTAAGATTTCACTTAAATTGCATACTGTGACATTTAATAATTATATTAATTATTAAATGTCTACCTATTAGGGTTACTTTTTAGGTTTTGCTTGATCTCCTTTTAAGGATTGATCTTTGTAAATAATTCATTCTATTGTTCTGATAATATATCTCTCATATTTCAGAGCTTCAAAACCCTCTCTTGCTTTTTTCTCCATTCTCTTCCCTGTGATAGGTATCCCTTTGCATCCAGGTGTTCTTCGACTCTGAAGTTGGTTTTGACAACTTCTACATGGTATCAGAGCATGGACCTACTGCAACCTGTTCTTATTTTGAAGATTTTGGAGCTACGAGGGTTTGATCATGCGTTCATAGGCTTTCGGGTTTTTTTTGTGGATCTGGCTTACTTCATTCTTTGGGTTCATTTTGGGCCCAAACGGACCTTTCCGTTGGATTCAAAACACCTGAAAACCCCTATTTTCATATAAAACTTGTCCAATTTAGACACAGTTGCACCAAAAGGAAAACAAAAAAATTGGCCCCAAGGCCATACGGCCCCAGGGCACGACTTCTAAGGTGAAAATTTTCATTAAAAAAAAAAAAAAAACATTTTTTTTTAATTTTTTGTGCGCTGACAGTTCAAAAGGCTAGCGCCGCTGCCGCTCAACCAAGCGGCCACCAGCTTTTGTCGCCGGGTTGCCACCTCCATTGGCCGATCGCCCTATCGCCGCCGCAACCCGGCCTCCACCGGCCCGCCACCATCATGTCACCTCCACACCACCAGCCACCTATGCACCACCACCTTCAGCCCCTTGGTCACTGAGAGGACCACGAGCCGAAATTTTGTAGCCCCCAGGGCTTGCAGGGGACCAAGTTGTGCCTTTTTAGCTACTTTCGCTAAATCAGCTATAACTTGGGCATTTTTTCTCCTTTTTTCGAACAAAAATAGGCGTTGGAAAGCTGGCTTTGAGCGCGTCGTGATGGTGCAAGTTTTTTTTCAAAATTTTCTAGTTTGGTTGCCTTTTTTCGTAGTCAAAGTCAGATGATATTTTTGCACTCCGGGGGGCATAACTTGGTCATTTTTGCTCTATTTTTTTAAAATGAATAGGCGTCGGCAAGATCTTCATGTGCTCTATTCAGATCTTCTGTTATTTTTTCCAGAAAAATTATCAAGTACACAATATTCAGTCTGAAGCCTTTTTTCTTTTTTCCTGCTTTTTAGCTAAAAAATATCTACTGGGGTTTGGTTTCTTGCATTGTGGGGGGAGTTTTTTTCTTGCTTTCTGTCATTTACTTCAGAAAACCAAAAAATATTCCAATTAAACATTCATTAAACCTTTCCAAACATGGCTAAAAACCCTTCTACTGTTGAACTTCTCACACCTCATAACTATAACACTTGGAAGGCATTCATGACATGTCTTCTCATATGAAAAGGGTTGTGGTCCTGTTTAGATACAGATCAACCAGTTTTGACATGACCATTTGAGGTTATGCAGCATAGAAATAAGATAGATGAGGCTATGGGTTTGATTTCCTTACATGTTTCAGATAGCTTGTTGTTTCATCTTGATGGGTGTAACAATCCTCTTGAAATGTGGACCAAGTTCAATGATTTATTTGGTACCATCAATTAGTTTCGTGCCATCCAGATTGAGGCAGATTTGACTTCACTTGTACCTGATTCTTTTCCCACTATTGAGGACTTTCTGATGAAATTCAAACAACAGAGATCTCTTCTACAGGGTTGTGGTAAGAACAAAACAAATGAGGAGTGTATTTACCTAATTCTTTCTAAGCTTCGAGGTCCTTTTTAGATCTTCTCTTCCACATTTTATTCCACCATGGATGCATTGGGCAACCGCTTTACCATGCCTACTTTTGAGGTGTTTTGTGATCGGTTGACATGAGAGCAGGCCAAGATATCACAGTTGGATTCTCTCACAGGATCTAAGAACCAAGCATTGGTAGCTCAGTCATCTAAAGGGAAAAAGAAGCAGAAATCGAAGCCCAAGCTAGATTCAACAGGTAGTGAGAGTTCCTCCAAGCCACCTCCTAAGACTGATTCAAAACCATAGTTCAATTCTAAACAAGGAAAATCTTTGAAGTCTGGTGAGTCTTCCTCCAAGACTAAGAAGAAATCTTGCGATCCTTGCAGTTTCTATGGCAAGGAAGGACATCTAGTTTCCAGGTGTTGGAAATGATTAGAGGCTTCAGAGGAAGCCATGCAGTAGCATAATATCACCTCACCTCAGCCGCCTTCCCAACCCATAGGGAAAGGTCATGCTCATTCTGCACGAGCATTGTCCTCAGGATCCACTTGGATTCTAGATTCTGGTGCTTCTCACCATATGACACACACACACAGGATTTGGTCATCGCTCTGCCCCTATAGGCACTACACATATTGCAGTTGGTGACTCAGCACAACTTTCAATTCAGGGTTCAGGTACTGTTTCATTGGATGGTGGTTGTCTTCAGGATGTGCTTCTAGTTCTTGACATTTTGACAAACCTTCTATCTATTTATCAAATTTTCCACTCTAGCTCTAGTAAGACAATTGAGTTCTCACCACATGATGTGGTTATTCAAGACCTTCACAATCCTGACTTGGTTGTGGATACTGGGAGTGTTGATTCTACATCTTTCTTATACAAATTTGATGGCTTTGAGAGTTTAGACACTATTGGTTCCTCTCTTATAGCACATGCAGACTTAGTGAGTAGGCTTTGGCATGAGCGTTTTGGCCATGTCAATTACAGATATCTACAGTAGATGAGTACTCAGGCACATGTGATTGGGCTTCCTCATATTTCTTGTACTAATGGTGTATGTCGAGGTTGTGCTCTTGGAAAACATCATTGAGATCCTTTTCCTAAGGGTCGAGCCACATGTGCTAAGGCACCGCTAGAGTTGGTACACAATGATCTTATTTCCTTTCTGACTCCTTTTTCAGGGGCCCGATATGTGCTCACTTTCATTGATGACTTCTCCAGACGTACATGGGTGTACTTTCTTAAGTACAAGTCTGATGTCTTTGACTCATTCAGGACCTTTAAGACATTTGTGGAGAAGCAATCTGGACTTTCTATTAGGAGGATACACACAGATAATGGGGGGGAGTATGTTAATTAGGCTTTCAGAGATTTTTGCACTGAGCATGGTTTACAACATCAGTTTACAGTACCTTACACCCCTCAGTAGAATGGTATCGCTAAGAGAAAGAACAAAACCTTACGGGAGATAGAAAATTGTATGATACAGTCTCGAGCTATGAGTTCTTCATTTTGGGCTGAGGCAATCAATTGTGCCAATTATATTCAGAATCGGATGCCTCATAAGGCATTGCGACATATGACTCCTGAGGAGGCTTGGACCCATGTCAAGCCTGATGTTTCTACATTCTGAGTTTTTGGTAGTGAGGCTTGGGCATTTATTCCTGATGCTCAGCAGAAAGCCATGGAGAGGAAGAGCTGACCACTCATATTTGTTGGCTACTTTGGGGATGTTAAAGCGTACAGGTTGTTTGATCCTGATTCTAGAGAAGTCTTTTTTTGGCGGGATGTCCAGTTTGATGAGCGTTATCCTCAGATGGATTCTCCATCACTAACTTCTCCCTCACTACCTACTCCTCCCTCTTCATCTCTTGAGGATTACTTATCTCTTGAGGATGATGTAGATGATGATCCACCATCTCCACCACCACCAGTTGCTCCACATTTTCCTAGGTGGGCCCGTGTTACTGTTGACACAACTGGTTCTTTGGCAGGTGATCCTTCAGATACTCGTCGTACTTGTGCTCAGACATTTTGTTCTAGTCTTTTGAGTCATGCCATTTTGGATGATCCTTAGAAGTTTTCAGAGGAAACAGGTCACCTTGAGTGGGATAGGGCCATGGATGAGGAGTATTCTTCTTTGATGAAGAATCATACTTGGGATCTTTGTCCTCTTCCTAAGGGAAGAAAGTTGGTTTGATGCAAGTGAGTGTACTATACCAAGTATGTTGCAGATGGTTTGATTGATAAGTATAAGGCACGTCTTGTTGCGAAGGGGTTTTCTCAGGTAGAGGGTATTGACTACTCTGAGACCTTTACTCCTGTCACCAAGATAAACTCTATACGCCTTGTACTTTCACTTGCAACTTCATAGGGATGGACAGTGTTTCAGATGGATGTGAAGAGTGCCTTCTTGCATGGAGACCTTCATGAGGAGATCTATATGGAGTAGCCTTAGGGATTTGTGCAGGACACTTCTTTGGTTTGCAGACTTTGGCATTCATTGTATGGTCTCAAACAAGACCCCTAGGCTTGGTATGAGAAGATGAACTCTTTCGTGCTTTCCTCTCACTTCACACATTGTCATTCCGATCACATAGTGTATATTCAGCGTCAGGAGGGTGATATTTTAATTCTTGTGCTATATGTAGATGATCTCATTCTTAGAGGTAGCTCATCCTCCATGATTCAGAGTGTTCATAGAGCTTTGATGGAGCAATTTGAGATGACAGATCTCAGTCTTCTACACTTCTTTCTGGGTCTACAGGTTATTCAGTCTTCAAATGGGATTTCCATATTTCAGCAGAAGTATGCTCTTGATATGCTTTAGATATTTGGCATGCTTGATTGCAAGCCTTCCCCCACTCCATTTTAGTCAGGTGTTGATTTGTCCTCCACTTGTTCTACTCCTTTAATGGATCCCACTTTATATAGGCAATTGGTTGGTAGTTTGTTGTACCTAACACATTCTTGTCCTGATCTTTCCTTTACGGTTGGCCTTATATCCTAGTTCTCCCATGATCCTCATGAGAGACATTGGCAAGCAGCCAAACATATTTTGAGGTACATTCAGGGCACCACTCATTATGGCATTCACTACACTTCAGGATCCCCTCACATTATTGGCTTCACTGACTCAGATTGGGTTGGTGATGTCAATGATTGGAAGTCTACTTCTGGCTTCTTTTTTTGTCTTGGTTTTGGTCCTATCACATGGTCTTGCAAGAAGCAGTCTGCTATTGCATTATCATCTATAGAGGCTGAGTACCAAGCAGCAATATTAGCTAGTCAGAAGGTTTTATGGCTTCGACAGTTGATGACAGAGTTTGGGTTTCCTCCAGATAGTCCCACTATTCTTTGGTGTGACAATCAGAGTGCCATTCACATTTCTTGCAAACCAATGGAGCATCAACGGACTAAGCACATTGAAATCCACATGCACTTCATCAGGTAGTTGATTTAGGATGGTTCTCTCATCTTGGAGTACATTCCTACAAAGGAGAAAGTTGCAGACATATTCACTAAACCTTTGGCATCTTCGCACTATCTTTAGTTGCACTCCATGCTTGGGGTGAAGGAAGTTGTCCTTGGGGGGTCTTAGTAAGGCCTTCCTTCCTTCATGTTTTTTTTAGCATGTTTCTTTATCTCTTTTTGGAGAGGAGTTTTTTCCCACTAGGTTTTCTCCTTTACTCTGCTTTACAGAGATTTGGTTGTATTCGGGTACCTGATCAGGCCTAGTTGTTAGGACCCAATTTTACTTTCATGCATTGTAGTTACTTTTTCTTTCTTGCACATGTTTGTAGCTGCACTTTTGCTCATCTTAAAGGGGGGTGTTAGAGTAAAGATTTTAACTTAATTATGTTAATTTACCTTTATTCCTCTCTTAATATTTCACTTAAATTGCATATTGTGACATTTAATAATTATATTAATTATTAAATGTCTACCTATTAAGGTTGCTTTTTAGGTTTTTCTTGATCTCCTTTTAAGGATTGATCTTTGTAAATAATTCATTCTATTGTTTTGATAATATATCTCATATTTCAGAGCTTCAAAACCCTCTCTTGCTTTTTTCTCCATTCTCTTCCCTGTGACAGGTATCCCTTTGCATGCAGGTGTTCTTGGACTCTGAAGTTGGTTTTGACAACTTCTACAGGTGGAAGACCGGTGTATCTAGTCTCAACACTGTGACCCTGCAATTTTATTAAAATAATAAAACTAAATTAGCTAATCTTGCATTTTAGAATCAAAATTTAATAAATTAAATTCAATGAACATGCTAACTTTTACCTGACTATCAATGCCATATGCATGATGCAAAATGTCAGTCGTCCTCTCCATCCTCGTAGCAGCATACAGATCATGCATAGCAACCTCCTGAGTGTCGGTGGGGTCATATGAACAAGTCGCCCCGCAAGATTGACACACATGGGTTCGAAGGCCACCACCCGAAGACTCCCCTGGATGGCATTGTACAATAGGGCTAGTATGATGAATGACACTCTGGGTCAAAGTGTTGATCACTTGCAATGTCTCTATGTCAACACTCTCCTTCACAACGACATGCATAACAATGTGCTCATGAGGTGGCCTAGCGAGAGGTCGTCTCCCTTGCCGCGCAGGATCCGACTGTGCACCAGGTCTATCTTGAGCCGATCCCCCACCTCTCCCTTGGAAATCCCTCATATCAAAATAATTTTGGATATGGTTCAATATGAACTCATTGTATAGTTTCCTAAGAACATATTGGGGGACTTCACAATTGTTGCATAGTGGGTAATCAAAGACCAAGTACCACCTATCATAAAAACGGTTCATAATCTCTTGGTGGTGGCACCAATGAATAGGAAACCTCTTGGCATTGAGGCTAATATTTTGATTTGTTCTAGGGTCAATGAATAGAGAGCACAAATCACCTTTAGTAATTTTTAAATCTTTTACTTGTTTATATGATAGTTTATTTGCATAATATGCCCTAGTTGCCTGCCTCCTATCTTGCCATCCCATTATTTGTTGGGTTATTGAATCTACATTTTTTAACATCTCTTTCATTGAATTTGCTAGGGTCATTCTTTCTATGGTTGAAGCATTTGGATCACTCAACCAACTAATAAGATCCTCAATTTGTTTTTTGTTGTTCTCAATTTCACTCCTCAAATTTTGTTGAGTACCAGGAGGGTGTTGAGTGATTGGTGGGGGAGGTTGATTTTGTTGAGGATTTTGTTGTTGAGGATTTGCCTATTCTTCTTGTTGAGTATTTTGAGGATTTGCAGGATCATTTGCATCTCCTACAAATTTAAGAAAAAATAATCAAATCTAACCTAAAACAAACAAAATCAACTTGAAACTAAGAAATTCAAAACAAATAGCAAACAATACTTACCTCCTGCACCTCTTCTTCATCATGGCGCCATCTTTGCAAAGAAAAAGCAACTGTTGTTGATGAATTTTGTAGAATGCCTCCTCCTAGAACGTGAGCACGAAAATGAGGGTTTTTGGCCGTGGGCAGAGTAGAAAAACAGACAATAGAAAATGAATCACTTTCAAAAAAAAAATTCTTTTAAAATGATATAACACGAGTGCGTTATAATGTGCTTGCATTATGTCATTTTCAATTCTTTTTGGAGTTGGCCACAAAAGTGTAACCCAACTTCATGCACCCACCTAGGGGTTCGGTCAAACCCCTGTTTGATCGAATCCTGTTGAATCAGGGCATTTATAAATCAAACCCTATCACTGTCAAACAAAAAAAATAGCGATCTATCAGACCTAGAGCTCGTGTGTGGAAAACAGTGAACGTGATTGACAGGGAACGACGAAAACTTGCAACAGGGCCACCATTTCAACTTGAAATATCGACTTGGACATCCATTAGCATGTTGGCATTCTTTCACAGTGATTTAAAATTCCATTTGTTTGTAAATTTGTAAACTCCAATGGATTCCATGACACCAAATTTTTCTAGTGAAATGAAAAGAAAATTCCAAAAAAAAAAATTCATTTAAAACTTGAAGGCACATTATGAGAACAAAATTTATTGTTTATAATGAATATACCCTAATTCAAGCTCTCATTTTGGCTCATAGCTGTAAATTGCATTTGCTTGAAAGTTTCTAAAACCTTTTAGAAACAAGACCCATTATTTAAAATTTGGATTTACAGCTACCAATTGCATTTGCTTGAAAGTTTTTAAAGCCTTTTAAATAAACCTAGTTTTCAACCAAATTTGGATCTACAACTGCCAATTACATTTGCTTGAAATTTTCCAAAGTCTTTTAAACAAACTCATTTTGTAAAATTGGGTTTTATAGCTGCCAATTGCATTTTCTTGAAAGTTTTTAATATTCATTTGGCTTTACAGCTGCCAATTGCATTTGCTTGAAATTTTCTAATATTTCCCCCAATAGCAATGCATATATGCATGATATTATAAAAAAATTGGGACCACTTCAATGTTTTTTTTCATAACACATACCCCAATTGGGGCCTCAACCTTTGTAAAAACACTACCTTCTATTACTAATTCATTATATCATTTCTTATATACTAGCATTAACCTAACAATGAGATCTTCCTACTAATATTTTTGTTCATCTTTAAACCAAGTTTACTCAAACCTCTAATTAGAATTTAAAACTATTAGAATTATGAAGAAAATAGTCAACATCTATAGCCTGAAGATTCCCCCAAAATGTATAATCAAAATTTAATTTTGTTCCATCTTGAGGATATTTCCAACCTACAATTATATCCATATTTTAGTTCTCTCTATATCCATTAATAGATTGTGTTGAAGGCATTGCTTAAATTATCAACATGGAGATATTACTTGTGAATATTATTATAGACTTATTTTTCTTGTAAACTTGAATTCAAAATTATACTTGAATGGAACCTTAGAAAAATTAATAGGCTAGATTTATTGCTTCTATATTATTGGTTGCATAACACTATCTTAATTATTCTTTGGATAAATTTTTATCTAAGTGATTGAAATGTTCAAATTGATTTTCAAATTGGTCACTCCATGAGTCTAGTTCTAGAGAATAATTTTAAGAATAAAAATCTATTTTTGTTTAGTGAATCAATAAATTACATCACCTCTTAATTGGATGAATTGTTGTAATGGAGTGCAACAAGCCATAGTTTTATATAAATGATATCACATTTTTTGTGGCATTTTTCCAAATAATTTGTGTGGTGTTTATATGCATGCCTATTTTGCATACATTTAAGTAAAACTAGGCATAGTAAAAAATTCTACTAAATTGAGCAAATATTATTCAATGAGTGAATAATATTTTTAAGAGGAAGAAATGAAAAAAGAAAATAGGTTTGTATTCTTTTCAAAGAGAAAAGATCAATAAAAGTAACATAACTTACAACATTAAAGAAGAAAACAAATAATATGTAGAACCACATTTGGCACTTTCATAAAAGTAACATAAAAGTAACATAATTTACAACATTAAAGAAGAAAACAAATAATATGTAGAACCACAACATAAAAGTAACATGCATTTTGAAAATACAATAATTTGTATTAAAAAGTAGTTTAAATAAAAAATAAAATGATAAGAGGATAATTGTATTTGAGTTTTGATAAAATATTTAATTAATTAAAGATAAATTTAATTAAAAATAATTTAAAATGTCTTAGTTAGAATTTTTTATTCAAGTAAGAAGAATGATTTAAAAAAAAAAATTGTTAGGATATTTTTAGAGTCATGAAGATGTTTATATAATTGTGTATTTAATGTTTGAAACAATACATAAATAATAAAATGTTAGAAGATGACAAATACATAAAAATATGAAATTTAACATAATTAAGTAAGAAAATATGAGATTGCCACTTAGATCTAGGAGAAGGTTAGGAAAGAGGGTTAAATGGGCCCTAAAGTTATGTTATGGATATAGATGCTAAAACGTGAGCATGAAATATAAATTAATATTGTAGTGTATGCAATTCTTGACATCATATTTTCTTTCACTTTAACTGGCTAATTTCACTATATGATAAAACATAATTAAAGTATAAAAAATAAATGCTAAAAGAAAAACATGAAAATAATCATTTGAACATTTTGGATACATAGAATGATATACAGTGTGTTTGATCAAGGAGTTGATTCCCTTGAACTAAGATATGCAAAACAAGCATGTCAAAAAACACAAAAATCTACAATATATATATATATATATATATGTTAGAATAATACAACCAATAATACAAAGTATGCCAACAAATCATATATAATCCAACATAAACATTATACATATAAAAGGAAAAATGTCAAAATTAGAAGGGTTGTGAGAGTATATGCCCCCTTAAATAATTGTATAAAAGAAATTATATATGTAGTTATTTTTAAGGTAACTAGAGGGGAATATAAAAATAAAAGTAGTTCATCACTAATTTTACAATAATACAATAGATCATTATCTAATGAAATCATGAAATTATTACTTCCATATAAAAAACTTTACATATTGGTGTCCAATTGGATGGAACAATCCCTATTGCATGAATCGAAGGTTTTCCATGAAGGAGTTTATAACAAGAAATTTATTCCCTATCATAACATGGAATAACAAGTGAAGCGAAATAGGGCTTGATTCTAGATAAGAAAATAATAGTTCCCAAAGGATCTCATTGAATAATAACAAAACCTTTAATAGAAAATTCAGGAAGAGTAAGATTAGAAGTATAAACAAAAATATATTTTAGGAATTAATGACTACAAATATTAAGATTAAAAAAGAATTTTCAATCAATGTATACTTAATGCTCATATAGGTTTAGTACCAAAACTGATTAGAAGATAAATAATCTTATGTTAAACCACATTGAAGTGAAGTTTAGATGGAAGAAATGTAATCTCCATAATGTCAGTGTATAATACACCTAATTTGGGCAACTATTTCAATAGGCTTAGTAGAAGAGAAAATATGGATCTTTTGTATAGAATTATGAAGAAACTCATGATATTAAGGTGAAGTTTAAATAATATCCCAAAGAGAAATATTATACTAAAGTTCTTTCATACTATTATACTCTTTAGTGTTCTTAAAGGAATACAAGAAGTCAACATGAAATATTGGGATTAGATAAAGGAAGAGGAACAATATTAGTGTTGGTTTGTTAGTTTCATCAAGTGTTATATAGGTATTCATTACTACATAAAATTTAAAAATAAGAGTTTCAAGTATAATCATCAACAAAACAAAGGTTGAAATAAGATGGGTCAACAAGGGATAATTCCTAGGTTCGTTAGGAATACCTACCTAGATCATGAAAACTAAAGAAGACGGTGGGATGAAGTAAAATACTCACACAAAGATTTGGAACATCAAGGATTGATCATTGTGCGTCATCATATAAAAGCTCTAGTCCATTATATCTAGTTGTGGAATTTGTATAGGAAACTTTTAAATTTTAAAAAATGTAAGAGTTGATTTATTTTACTATAATATCCAAGAAATTTATAAAAATAAGGGTAATAAAATAATTATTAAATATTATCTTTAAATGAGTAAATATAACCATATTTTCACATGGTGGATTTTATATTATCTATAAGATTTGAGATAATAGAAGAAATATGTACAAAGATTAAATCAAGTCATTTTCTCCTATTCTTTCATTATTTCTTTCTTTTTGTACTAGGGTTAAATCTTCATCTAGGTTTGTTGTGTACTTATAAGAAATATTTGTTCCTTAGTATCATGTTCTTGTACATTGTATTGTAACTTTCATGATAAATATTATGTGCATGTGTCCCTTCCTCCTATCAGATTTTCTTTATGGATATGAGGAATATTTTTTCTAATTTTTTGGTTTCCTTCTTATCAAAATGCTGCTTCAATGATTTAGAAATCATATTTACAAGCTTATATCATCTCTTTCATTTTCTTATCTTATTTGTACCTTCAATAATGAGTAATTTTATTTTACATGACCACCAATGTTAAGTAATGATGCTTTCCCTTTATTACTAGTTGTAAGAAATAAATCTTAGATGCAACCTTTATCAATAGTTTTTAAGTCTTTAATGGCACATTTTGTACTAGAGTACACACTTGTAAATTTAAAATTTAGAACTGTTTTAGATTATGTTTTGTGTGCAATCTAGTAATTTGAATGTTTTGATTATTAAAAACTAGATAGATGTTTATTTTTTTTGTTAATGGTATGAAATATTATTGATGAGTAGATTAATTATTATAACTGTTTTAGATAAACCTATTCCCTATATCTAGATATATTATTTACCAAGGTCTCATTGCTCCTTTAGGTGTACATACATATATAACATGGAAAATGAAGATGTTCCACCTCCAAAAAAATTGTTTGCAAATACCACTAATGAGATTAACAAATTGAGAGATTCATTAGCACAGGGTGCAAACCCAGGGATATATACTGAACCATGCATGTCAATATTACATAGTCTAGAAAAACTAAAAGATGAACTTGAGAGGACTAGTGCATATTCCCCAGATAGAGTAGTTGATATTCTTTCTCGCATGTGGGAAGAAGTACATGGTGACGTTCCCCTTAAACAAATACAGGATAGTGTGACCAAAGAAATGATAAAAAACACTTATTTTCCATTTTATCAAAATGTGTGTAAGGTTAGGGGATACTAGGTCACTAGATGTGTTGATCATGTTATGGCCTCATTGATCTACCCACAATTTCTCGCAGCACATGGTCAATGCCCAAACAATGACCAACTTCCATTGTATTTTGTTCAGCAGTTGTATGTTGAGGTCCATTTGGGCCTCAAAGTCAACTACCTGGACATTCCACCATATGCTGGTCAGGGGCATGGCAGGATTGTCGATAGGCCCACCTATCATCGAGCAGATAGACTAGCCCCAGTGTTTAGGGTATTGGTTGGTGAGAGGTCTCCTACTTTCACCCCAGATCTAGCCCCCATAGCAAATGAGGTTGTCATTGCTTCCCAAAAGGAAGAAATTGACACTGTAGGTGACATTGCAGCTGCCACCAGTAGGATATCTACTGATCGTGCAGGTCAATATTTGATGTCTATAGGTTCTCAATCCACGCCATTTTCAGTACAGTGGACCACCATGGATCCTTATACAGTGGCAAACATCCCTACTCCCACACAACTTGATGCACTTACAAGAGATATGGCACGCATGACTCTGCATTGTTTAGTTGAGGACCTCTTGGAGGCATATGCCTCCATTGCATCAGACTATGGGATCGATATAGAGCATGTTAGAGATCACTTGGGATGCAATGGTCATTCACTTCCAGGATGTTGCATATATATACATTAAAAAACAACAAACTCCACAATGAAATAACTTGATTGATTACCACTTGATTCATTTAATGATCTAGGATGTAGTTATTCCATACACTAGAATAATTTTTTCCCCATATGCATATAGATACAAGCTTATTTTTTATTATTCCATATCAAATTGCAAGATTAATTCACATTTATATCACTTGGAGCTTGCAGATTTTGGAGAAAAAGTTTTTGCACATTTATCAAGGAGGAAAATATTGGAGAAGACAACTTTTCATTTTTATTAATCAAGGAAAAATTTGCAGGAGAATTTAACTAAGTTTCTAGAGGATTTTTTTTGAGACATCTTTAACTTGAAGAAGAAACTGGGACAACAAAGAAAAAGAAAAAATGCATCTCAACAAAAATTGTCAAAAGAAGAAGAACAAAAGAGGCATGAACAAAACTTGGGAAATTATCATAGAAAGAAACAAGGTACATGCTTGTTTCTTCTCTCTCTCTCTCAAGTGTGTGTTTAAGACTGTTATTAACACCTCAATTTGTTTTGTTTATAAATATGCATGCCTTTTATGAAAACCATGTTAGATTTAACTTGGAAACTTTAATATTAAAAAATAGTCATCTTGCATAGACATTACCTAAATTGCTTATCATCTATTTCCAATCACTTTTTTTCCATGGAATTCTTAATTTTAAGAATATTTGATTCTATTTGTTTCAACTCCACTTAAATAACTCATAGTCTCTCACTTACTTTGCTTGCATGTAAATTCAAACAAGCGGGAATTTCTCAAGCGGAAGTCGAGCCAAATCTAGATATTGGATCAAACAAATCTGTTGAAGAACACATGGACTTTGAAGTTAGGGAGGAGACCCAAGTTCAAACAATGCTTGTTGGAGAGGGGTCGGGATCACTTCCTTCTACTAGTATGGATGAGCATATAAAACTAGTTGTTCAAAACTTATGTCACTTATAGCATCATGTCTTATCACTTTGTTTTCTAGTATACATATACTTCACTTATATAGAATCATCTCTCACTTTTCTTTGCAAAATATTTTGTGACATGTAGAAAGGGCTCAACAAGCAGGAAGTTCTCATGCTGAGGTCGAGCCAAATCTAGATATTGGATCAAATGAATCCGTTGAAGAACACATGGACCTTGAAGATAGGGAGGAGGCCCAAGTTCAAACAATGCATGTTGGAGAGGGGTCAGAATCACTTCCTTCTACTGCTATGCATGAGCATATAAAACTAGCTGAAAAGGTGATGAAACAAATTTCTTATAGAAATTTAGATCATTTACTTGAAATGGATATGGAGAAGCTGAAATGTTATGCCAACCAGCCTTATAATAAGAGAAAGAGGTCAATGACTAAATCTGTAAATGGAATAATCAATCATCTTGATACACTTGAAAAAACCCAATTGTTATCACATTTAATTCTTCGTAATAAGCTGAAAGAGTCATTACAATTGTTGGGTATGCATTCAACATCAAATAAGAAGAAACACATGAGATTACAAAAGGATATTGCTCAAAATGTTAAAAAGGGTTTAGATTCCATTGGAAAAGGATCTTGATCAGTGGATAAGACCACTACAAGAAGGATGATGTTGACATCTATTGTACACCAAGCTATAGCAAGAAAAAGAAAAATGTATGCACTTTCAGCTGAAATTTGTTATAGTAGAACCACATTAATAAAATATTGGAAAAAAAGAATGTTTTTGGATGAGACTTTAGAAGGCAATTGGGAAATTATGTGTAGAGCTCCTCGTTCTAACAGGATTGAAGATGTTGTTAGGAACTTGATCTCAAATTTTTGGCATGATCAGACTCGTCCATCATCAAATACTAGAGATGTTATGAGACACAGGATTGGGCCTAGTATTTATGAAAATCATATCAAACATTGGCTAGAAATAACACAATTTGAGATGTATATGAACTTTTGTAATACATATCCTCATATAAAGATTGGGCAAACAATATTTGAAAGGTTAAAGCCATATTATGTGAAGATAAACAAGTGTTTTGAAACTTGTTGTTGCCGATATCATATTGAATTGGATCTCTACTATCAGGTGTTTTGAAATATGAGAGAAGAAAGTTGTGGGTTTCAAAATGCACCTCCTAAATAGGAAATTTTTTTCATAAAGGCTATTTTATGTGATCATGAAAATGGACCTCAAATAAACTTCATAAAAGGAATTTGTGAGACATGTGGAAATTTGGCTAAATTTCCTTCAAGAAATGAGGATAATGACCTAACAAAGACAGTAAATTGCAAGAGGTAAGTAATATTTTTAGAGAGTTTATCTATTTCAATTTGATTAGATTGTAATTTGAATTCTCTAATGTAATGTTTCATTCATTGTGTGGTTTATTACTTATTCACATATTTTACTCACACAGGTACAAGTATGTAAAGTTGCAAACAAATTTTGGGAAAGAATCCACAAGGTTGAACTATGTAGAAGAGGAGATTCCTATTGGAAAATTTATGGAAGATTTTAGAAAATTGATAAAACCATACATACAACATTCCTTTTTTGCTAAGTGGAAAGCACACCAATTCCAAACATTAAGAGATACTTTCCCACTTGGAACAGTTCTATCAGTAGTTGACTATGCAGAAAATTAATCCTTCATACATCAAAAGGAGATTCAATCAGAGTACTAGTTTTCAAAGAAGATCACTATTATGGTTCATGTGTGTTATCAACATGCACAATCAAAATTGGATGGTGTTGAGAGTACAAATGAAGAATGAGCCATAAAGAAAGAATATCACTTTTATATTAGTGATGATAAAGAGCATGACACACTTTTTGTCCAAAATTGCTTTACAAATCTTTTTGAGAATTTGAGAAGCAGGGGTGTAAAATTTGAAAAGCATTTTGTATGTTCAAATGGATGTGCAACACAATTCAAATCTTCATGGCCATTCTATGCACTTTGTAGATATCATAAAATCTACAAAATACCACATGTTTGGAGTTTTTTTGAGAGTGGGCATGGAAAGGGTGAGCATGATGGACCAGGAGCTTGCATCAAACAAGCTTTAAGAAAACATCAAATGAGTTATCCAAAAGATCGTATAGACAATGCACATGATGTTGTTGAATGGTGCAAGAAACACTTTGCATCAAATGTGGTCGGCACATCTTCGAGGACAAACTGACACATTCCACATAGACTATTTTGGGAGATATTGGGTATGTATAAATTATATTTTCAAAAATTTGAATTTATTTAAATTTAAAAATCATATATATATATATACATGTTTGTTCACATAAGTTTGTTGTTGTACATGTATCTAGGTGTGGATAGAAGATCAATGCATGGATGCAAGAGGGTAGAAAAAACAAGATCTTTGCATTGTGTTGGGAGTTCAGATAGTCGCCATGGATGGACATTACACACAAGGGATTACTCTTGTTTTTGCATTGAGTGCATTGCAGGAAACCCTGATCATGCATGCAACAACCAAGAACTTGGATATGTTGGTAAATGGGATACAATGCCACTAGTTGTTTCAGAAACATATGATGAAAATAAGGAAGAAAGATTTGAAGACATTCCTTTGATTTCAATTGATTATGACCATATATCAGGATTGGTTAGAAAAGGTACATGTGTAAGTTTTCAATAATTTATATATTATATATATCTAGTTAATGATCTTTAAAGTCTAGAGACATTTCTATTTTTTTTAGAAATTTTGTGTGTAAATTTGGTGTACATGAGATGTTTTGCAGTCATAGTAGAGCCTAGAAACATCAAAGGTGTTAGCTATTATTTATTGTGTTGCATAGAAGAGAGGAATAAGCTAACACAGCCTAAAACAAGTGATGGAATGTCGTTTCCCACAGGTGAGTTTGAATTTAAAATTATATATACATTGTGTTCACATGTGTGTGCATAACTGTTATAAACATTAAATATATATTGTACAAACCTTGAGCATGAAAATGTTGTACACATTCATATGTCTTACCAAGTAGCTTCATGTTTACCATGCAGGTTCTATTGTAGTGCAAGGGACATATCTAAAACAAGTCAAAGTTGTTCAGCACAGGATTCATTTTGTTGACTATCAACTTGATAACAAGGTATATCAATATAGTCACTTGATAATTGCTACCGCCCTACATCTTCACGCAGTTCCACATGCATGTGGCCAAAGAAAATGGAGACTAGATAGTGAAGATCGTCAAAAAATTCATGTTATTGAAGAGTGGACTGGACCAAAATCTTTGACTTAGCTTATATCCATGATTTCCAAGTTCACTTGTAACCCTATACATGTTCAAGTGAGAACTTATAGTAACTTGTACACAGTTGTAAATTATTTTGCATAAATTACAATTATATGTACATATTTGTTCCATGGAATTCTTAAGATCAAGAATCTTTGATAGCATCATCTCTCACATTTAATTATATACAACTTATATTTGTTTCATGGAATTCTTAAGTTCAAGAATCTTGAATACAATTATATACAACTTATATTTGTTCCATCAAATTGTTCCATGGGAAATTATGTAAATTTTAAAATTAAGTATTATCTAACTATAAAACTATTGCACACATATTTAAAACATAAATCAATGTACCCTCGAGCTCCCTCTCTCCCCTCTACCCTTAACCCTTAAACCCTAAACCATTGTACCCCCTACCCTTTATCTCT
>VDFB02270651.1:367575180-367647909 GCA_007258455.2 Sequoia sempervirens
GTCTCTCCCTCCTACCCCCTCTCCCTTTCTCCCCTCTACCCTTAACCAGGTTAAACCCTAAACCCTTGTACCCTCTACCCTTTATCTCTCTCCCACTCCCCCTCTCTCTCTAGTCTCTCCCTCTTAGACCCACTCTTCATCTCTCTCTCTCTCTCACTCCTATCTCTAGATCCCCTCTACCCTCTATGTTTAAGCCTTAAACCCTTGAAACCTCTCTTTCTCACTCACTCAATAATTCTATCTCAAGCTCCCCTCTACCCTTAACCCTTGACCCTTAAACCCTAAACCCTTCTACCCTCTACCCTTTATTTCTCTCCCACTCCCCCCTATCCCACTCTCCCCTCTCCCCTCTACCCTTAACCATTAAACCCTAAACCCTTGTACACCCTATCCTTTATCTATCTCCCACTCCCCCCTCTCTCTCTCAAGTATCTCCCTCCTACCTCCTCTCCCTCTCTCCCCTTTACCCTTAAGTAGGTTAAACCCTAAACCCTTGTACCCTCTATCTCTCTCCCAAGTTCCCACGCTCACTCTCTGTCAAGTCTCTCCCTCCTACCCACTCTACCTCTCTCAAGTCTCTCTCTCTCACTCACTCCTAGCTTTAGATCCCCTCTACCCTCTACCCAAGTAAGCATGTTAAACCCTTAAACCCTCTCTCTCTCACTCACTCACTCCTTCTGTCTCGAGCTCCCCTCTAGCCTTAAACTTGTAAACCCTCTCTCTCTCTCACTCACTCACTCCTTCTATCTTGAGCTCCCCTCTAGCCTTAAACCCTAAACTGTTAAACCCTCTACCATCTATCTCTCTCTCAAGTCAATGATATGGGCCTTCCGTAAAATTTTCCAGCCATAGCTACCATTCTCTCCAGCTAAAAAAATCCAAGTAGGCATTAAAAAAAAAAAAGAATAGTTAAAGAAAACCCATAAGCACAAATCTAATGAATCTTCAACTTCACTGCTCAAGTGGCTTAAAGAATGAGAAAAAAACAACCTTTTGGGTCTCTAAATCTTATACAGTATATGATATGCAGCAATTTCATCATGGTGGGAAATCATTGCACTAAAAGGATTTCTAGAGAGAATAAAATCCAAGAGGTTCATAGGGTTGTAAATACATTAGAAATAGAATAGGTACAACTAAAAAAGGAGTGACTCATAATCATTTTAACCACAGTTTGCATTTGAGAATACAAAAATATGGAATATGAATTATTAAATTAGTTAGGTTGTGCAAACAGACCTCATTTTTCAACTGAATATTCTCAATACGTAGTTGCTGCTCTTGAACACTAACTTTTGCAATAACAGTAGGTCCTCCACAGTTGGTGCATATGGGATTTTTGAATTTGTTGAGGAGTATGCATGTGATAGTGCTTCTTTTTGGGATGGTTATCTTCTCGGTCATCACCAGATCCATTTCCTTCCATGTTGTCACTGCCAGACCTGCTCTCATACTCTTCATCTCTCTGTAGATCCCAAGCTAAGACTCTCCACTACTGCTGCCAAACATGTCTCCTTTTCCTTCCAAGCTGCTTGTCTGTCTAACAATGCCCATCATAAATATATACTTATATCTATAAACAAACAAAATTCGCCTAAGAAAATAAAACTAATACACATTTCCACATCAATACCCATGTTTTTATAATTTTCGATTAAAGAGAACACCTACCAGCGTCAAGGAGAGCTTGGGTGCGGAGCTATAGATGCTCATGTTCATATTAGACCTTGGCTGAGGGGCAACAAAACAAGGTTGTGCCATTCCAATATTGTTAGATGAGATCTCAAAGAAAAACCTTTTGTTTGAATCGTTCCTGCCCTCAACTAAACTACCCAATCCAAAATTCATCCCAAAATGCTTTTCAACTGTTTCTAATATATATACTTTTGAATTATATACTTTTAATATTATAATAATAACAATTATATATTATTATTATAATATATTGTAATAATAAGTATATTATATATTATAATATAAAAAAGAATATAATTTAGATTTATATTAATATTATATATTATAAAATACAACTATTAAAAAATGGGAAAATAAATGGTGAAATGGATCCATGTCAAGGGGTTCGACCGAACCCATTTTCCAGGTTTGACCAAACCCCTTTAAAGTATATTTTTTTATTGTATTTCAAAGTGGCTCTACCGAACCTATGTTCGGTTGAACCTATGTTCATTCAAGCATTTTTTTTTTGTTCAATCGAACCACCTTTTTTTCACCTTCACCCTCCCAACCACCAAAATTGTCCAAAATTTTGCACTTCAAAGCTCAATTTGAAAATGAAAATAGAGGAGACTTCACAAACCCAACTAGTATCAAGTAGAATCAGAATGCGCTATCCAACGAATAAAATTTTAATATGTTTTGGTTTTATTATCTATTTTTTTTTTAAGTTTTATTAAATATAGGTTTCTCACCAAAAATGAAGTTCTCTATTTTGCACATGTGGAAAAATAGAAAATTATCAAAAAAAAAATTGAAAAATATGAGTGGACCAGATATTGGAGTCCTTCATCCAACAAAAAATAAATTAAAAAATTGATACATACAATAAAAGTTATGCGTTATACGGCTGCGCTATGTCTGAATTGTAATTGGTTTGACTTTGAAACTTGATTAAAGAATAAATATTCAATAAAAAATTATCTAACCAAGTGGAAGCACTAGATATTAGAGTTACAAATCTAAATTCGAAAGAATTAGAATTTTACCCTTCAAGGGAAAAAAATTATGCGTTATACGGTGTGCGTCACTTTTTTAAAATGTAGTTTTTTGAAAAAAACCAGTTTTCATGGGCGATGGAAAAAGAAGTGCAATCTGATTCCAAATTTTTAAAAAAATATATTTTTAGAATCTACAGACAAAATGTGGAGAGACTCTAGTTTGCATCATCTTCAAATTCCTCATGATTTATCTGCTATAAGTGCCCCAATGTGAAGATTTAGTTAAAAATAATAATTTTAGTGTCTAGTTTGGCCAAAAATTGTAAACCACTATTGTGGGATCACCCTATGGTGCTAGGAAGTAGAGGAGGTTCATGAATTTGTGATGCATGTTATAAAGCTCCATGAATGAGTGCCTCTGCTTCTTTCAAGGGTGCTAGGAAGCAAAAGAGGAGGTTCAACAAATGGGATTGTGCATTAAAGCACATTGAGTCGTCCTTTGTCACCAACTGGGCCTTGCCAAACAACTACACACCCAAACATAAATCCATGAACGTAAAATACAAAACATTCCCCCAACGATAGGCCTATTTGACAATTTAACATGACTCACAAATGTTACTTTTGAAACCCATGCTTACTAAGCCCACCATCTAATTATTGAGAGACCAGGCTTTAGAAGAAATGAAGTAGAAAAGAAACAAGATTTAATTTGTTAAAATTGGGGCAATTGCCACACCTTATTTGAAACCTATTTGGAGCACTCATGTTTGTGTGAATATTTAACACAGCCATGAAAGTGAAACTCGTGCTTTGTCACCTCACAAAACCTAACCAGTATTGTACTATATCTAGGAATTACAAGCCAAGGAAAATAATAGAACGTTTTGGTATGTTGCCATCCAAGGCAGTTGATAAGGGAAAATACATATGTTATTTTCTTTAGTCCTTTCCCTAGGTACACCCAATTTTTAATTCAAAAGATTCAAGCCACATATGTGCCTCGCATGCCCATAGATCCGAGGAGGAGTAAAACATAAATAAATACTTGTTTCAATGAATTGACTCTCAAGGTTCTATGCTAGAGGGATTTCCATCAATTTAATGTATGAAGAGCAACATATACTGCTGGAAATATAATCTCACCTGCTGCATTAAATTCTCCAGTTGGACTTGTCTCCTCAGCATGTTGTGTATCATCTCCATATCTGCATTGAATCCCACTATCCAGTTGTTCAAGTCACATCTATATCCTTTGTATCAATAATCAATCTCATCAATAACGAGAAGCACTAAAGGCATATTTCTTGATGGATTTTGAATGGATTTGCATTTACTCCTCCAACCTATCATCTGTCTCATCTGCAAACTTCACACATTTTGTGGGTGATTTAGAAAATATTATTGTATGTTGTGTTCTCTCTCACTATATGCATTGAGCATTCTATATAATGGTTGGAGATTGTATTGGTACTCACTCTTTTAGGAGTCCAACTTTGTAGAGCTGTGTTAGTTTGTGGTCATCTGAAACCACCTGTGTGTTAGAGAAGTAAGACACAATGTAGTGGTAGTATGAAGAATGAGAAATAGCTCAGGAAAATATTTATAATATATTTTACATGATGAATATAAAATATTATGTCTTTTTATGTTTTTATTCTCCCTGTTTAAAATCCAACATTTGGTATCAAAGCAAGCTCGATCATGTTGACTGGGAGTAGAAAAATTTTGCTACTGTTAAAAGGATTTCAAAGAGTTTATATCAGCTGCGGCTGATCAAGGAGATTTGAGGTTGTCGAAGAACCTAGAGATCAAGTGATATTTGCTGAGAAGAGGTCACTGCCAGAAGGGTTTGCTAATCATGGACAAAGGAGAGAGAAATTGCAGATAATCAATGGATGGTTGTTGAAAAGAGGCCAATCCAAAAACAAGTGTCGAATGGTTGATGAAACCTTGCAAAGAAGTTGGGTTATTATTAGTGTGAAATGTGTATGATGGAAGGAATTGTAGTTTTTTTCTAAGATCTATTTGAAAGTAGACAAGTCATGATGTTGACTTGTATGAAGTGACAAAGAAGGCCAAGTTTTTTGTAATTTAGCAGTAGCTGAAGAAAAATAGGTTCATCAAGTAATAAGAAGTTTTTGTTGCCAGAGAAATCCATAGTCAAGGAAGACTATAGCCAAGGAAGAGATTGTGCCCAGCTGCTAAAGAAAATGTGAAAGTTGCCGCTAGGAGTTGCAGCTACCACCAGAAGAGATAGCATATCATAAAGAATGTGTATTTCATTGCTAAGAGGGATTAAGGTCCCAATTTCCAAAGAAAAAGGTGGAAGAAATCACCAAAGTACAGCCACAACTATTGATAAGAAGGAATCGCCCAACCAAGGAGACTTTGAAGATAAGTTGTCATGTGGATTGCTATTTGAAGACTGTATGTTGATTTAAGGAGTAAAGGAGCTTGTAACGAGCCAAAGAAAAAGAAATGTTGTTGCATCCAATTAAAAGATAAACCGAATCGAAGCATAAAGATAATCATTGGAGGTAAAACAATCTTTTTTTTGGCCAAACAATATATGAGGATAAACTGTAGTTTTTTTGTTTTCTCATTTGTTCAAGATAAAATTGTCGGTCAAAGAGAAGTGAAGATTGCAGGCAAAAGGAGATTGTGTTTTTTGTAACATAGCTATTGCAGATCAATGGTCAAAAGAAATTCTCAAAGTTAAGGTAACTCGTAGTTTTTATTTTCAGATTTTTGAATGTTATAAGAAGCTGTAAAGAGAAGTTTCCGGTAAAGAAGTTATTTTTGTCTTTTGAAATGGAAGAGAGATTGAAGTTGCTAAGTGAGAGAAGTTGTAAGAAGATGGATCATGGTCTAGAGGAAGGCCACTATATGGATGAAGGAATAGTTCACAGTCAAGAAAGGAGACTGCAAGGAAAAAGAAAGCGGAGCTGCTAAAGGAGACCAGAAGATCAAAAGAGGATAGGTAAATGAAGTGGTGAAAAGACAAGAAAGTGAAGTTGTTAATGGGTAAAGAAAAATACAGTTGAATGTCGCAACATTCTGTAAGCAATGTTTGAGGCCAGCAAAGCTCACTAAAGCTAGGATCCCTGAGCACCAACAGTGTGACTCTAAGGGAGGTGTTGAAAAAACCAAGTGTTTCACACCTGAATCGATGATGGACTGGTTACCAAGTGTGCCAAAGCTCATGAGTAGAGCATCCAACAACAAAATGGTATTTCCTAGGTTTGATTCCTAGAAGTTGAAGTTTGTAGATGTTGAAGCATCAGTGAAAGGTAGATACAACCATAGCTGTTGAAGGAAAAATCATGAAAGGGTGAAGGAACATGAAGCTACCAAACGATGAAATTGAATGACTGCCGCAACAGTTGGAGAGAGTTGAAGAAATTGATAGATGCTCCATAAATTTTTGAAAAGATAGATGCGCACATAAATTTTAGAACTATAAGTGAAGACAAATGCACTAGAAATTTCAAAACTATAAGTGAAGACAGATGCGCCGAAAATTTTCTAAGAAGAATGTCCATAGTTGAGATTAAGGGGGAGTGTTGGAAATATAATCTCACTTGCATTAAATTATCCAATTGGACCTATCTCCTCAACATGCTCTGTATCATCTCCATATATGCATTGATCCCACTATCCAGGTGTTCAAGTCACATCTATATCCTCCGTATCAATAGTCAATCTCATCAATAACGAGAAGCACTGAAGGAAGATTTCTTGATGGATTTTGAATGGATTTGAATTTACTCCTCCAACCTGTCATCTATCTCATCTACAGACCTCACACGTTTTGTGGGTGATTTATAAATTATTATTTTATGTTGTGTTCTCTCTCACCGTATGCATTGAGCATTCTATATAATGGTTGAAGACTGTTTTGGTACTCACTCTTTTAGGAGTCCAGCTTTGTAGAGTTGTGTGTTAGTTTGTGGTCATTTGAAACCACTTGTGTATTAGAGAAGCTGTAAGAAACAATGTAGTGGTAGTATGAAGAATGAGCAGTAGCTCAAGAAAATCTTTGTAATGTATTTTGTGATGAATATAAAATATTATGTCTTTTTATGTTTTTATTCTCCTTTGTTTAAAATCCAACATATACATGGTGCCACCTCGATGAGAACACAAAATTGAGAGCCATCAATGCTAATTAGAAAAACACTAATTTTTTTATTCTTTATTTTGTGGCAAAAGCAAAATCGGTAAATACGTAGCATACACTATTTACAACTAGCAAATGCTCTGAAAACAAATTTCTACATGGCAGTTTCCAACTGGTGAGTTTAAGAAGAAAATTTCCATGACATTTTTAGAAGAATATGCAATCCCCATCCAATATTAGAACGACTTCATTATTTGAGTCCAAAACGTCATTGGGTGTTTCAATCAAATGATTGACATCAAACATGGAATATCATTCATGCTCATGGCTTCACCGAGAAATCAACTTGAACAGCGAAGACCGTACAATCTTATTCTTGTGACAACCATCCATTTGAACAAAATATTAAACTACAGTATATTCAAGTTTCTTTAAGACTTGAAAAAAAAAATTAGTACTTCAAATATGCCTTCAGATAACTGTTCAAAAAATAAAGAAATGATATCTGAGAAGAATCAGAAACAGTCTAAATATCCATTATCAAAAAGATTGTCTCAACTTCTCAAGGCTTCAATGCCAATGCCAAACCAATTTTGGATTTCTTGTCCAAAGCCTTGGTGTCAACTTCTCCAGATATAGTAATGAGGGATTTGGGCCTCCATTCATGCTGAAGAAGCGCACCAAGTTTGCCCTGATTGTTAACTCGGGTTTTTAGAGTGGTCAGACGATCAATAGGATGACAACTCCCCACAGTAAAAGTATTCTCGTTGTTTGAAATCTTATACGTTATTTTAACAAGATGAATGTAAGATGCCTTCCTAGTATCTCCCTTGTCAGTCCTATTACCATAAGACCAATATAGTTGAAGTAAGTTTATTTCTAAAATTGTTGAGATAAAATCCTATGCCAATATAAACTTTTGTAGGAAGGATGCCAATAAAATGAATACATTTTAAATGCATGAAGAGAGAATAAGGTCAAATGTATACAATATGACAGCTGCAGAGAATTCTGGCTTTGAGACACCCACGCCTGCACTGTACTTTGTAAATGTTCCATATTTTGTGTCAAATGCCAACTCCCCGCCAAGTGAATATTCACTTGTGCCAAGTGCCCCTGAGAACTCCACAATAGGAGTTGCCTGAGAAGTCCACAAGTCATTCAGTCGGCCAGATACCTGTGATTATGCAAGAAAGAATTAGCTAGAATACTGATTACTCTCAGACCAAATAATTTTAATAAAGATTGAAGAAATAAAGATAACTGAAAAATAAAAATAAAACAAACGAAAAATTCAATGGCAGGCTGATGCCAAAACACTACTTACCCTTTATTTTTCCAATACTTCCTATACCAGCATTTCTTACACTGTAAATCCCCTGTGCTATCATTATAAAACACTGTAAAAGCTTATTTTTGGTTGTTCA
Organism: Sequoia sempervirens; assembly: GCA_007258455.2. Lineage (NCBI taxonomy): Eukaryota > Viridiplantae > Streptophyta > Pinopsida > Cupressales > Cupressaceae > Sequoia > Sequoia sempervirens. The sequence goes on from VDFB02270651.1 coordinate 367,583,406, forward strand.
ATAATATAGTCGATGCCCAAGTCATATTAGTATATGAGTAATGATGGGAATATTTCATAACAGCAAGTCACGTTTCTCATGTTCGTCCTTATATAGCAGATTCTCAAGTACAGTGCGGTCCAAATTCAATGTCATCAAATTTATGTGATGGTTTAATAAAGCAGTCCTCCAATTAATTTTAAGCTCAAAGTTTAATAGAATAACATAGGTTAAAAAAATGCAGGAAGCGTGAAGTTAAACTCAAAGTTTAAAAGATTGAAAGAGTTTGAAACATGACTATCTCTTTTCCAAGGTTACTATTACATTAATTAATCAAAAAGTCTCTGTGACTACAAGTATTTCCAATAAAAATCTATTTGTGTGACTAAGTATTTCCAATAAAAAATATTTGTGATTTATCTCTTATTATGTTAAAAAAAACATTTTCATGTTAAACGAGTGATTAGAATTACTGGTGGAAGAAGATAAACATAAACAATACATAAGTAACTTACAATTGAACAGTTAGAAATTTTAGAAAACTGGAGAAAAACAAACATCTCTAATAACACAGCTTGAAAATTTGAAAATTTTACTACACATTCTCCCTAAAGAGTAATTGGTTTGTGTGAGATTCAAAAGGTGTGTCTTTATTTCTCATCATTCGAAAGAGGAACTCACCTTGCCAGACTTCTGATCTAGTATTTTGAAGCTGAAAGCAGTCTTAGCATTGTGAACAAATTGATCAAGACTGATATTTGTTGAAATCTATTTGAGAAACAGTCTCGTTAGAATCTTCCAGAAATAGATTAGAAAAGATCTCAGTCAAATTTAGCTAGGCATAAGTGAAATGAAAAAAGTTTCACTTCATTCTTAAAGTTGCATTCTTTTCATATAGGAGCTCCATCAAAGAAAATGTTTGTATCAACCGAGAAACAAAATGTTTGTCAAGATTTAAATCTTTATTGGTCAGCCAAGCACATACAGTGGAATTAGTGTCAACTTTCGCGTCAACAGTTGCATTTTTGTACTTGTGCTCTGTCTTCAGATCACCAGCAAAATATTCCCCTTTCTTTAAAGCAGTTGATGTAAAGGCCTGTATATCGTGCAAAATAAAGTTAGTTGTCTCCAACAAGAAAATAGTGTTTAAAAATTTGAAGAATATTACTTCCAACGTGTAAAATTCTGCATTTTTAGGTTCATAGGTAAAATTATCCTAAAAACTAGTGTATAATCTTTGTTCAATTTCTGCATCCTTCTAGTAATTATCTCTAGTTCACCATAATGCTTGTAGTGGGCAGCAAGCACACAATAAATGAAACATCTGCAAAAAAGTGAATACCATATGGCAATATAAAACATCTTAGTGCAGCCCTATTAGTAGACTTGTGAATAAATTGCACATCAGGCACATAGCATTAGGACCTGAAAGCAAAAACTATCACATAGCATAGGTGGCATATTCAAATGAAATGATTGTGAGGATTTCAAATTATTCATCCTTCATTATGGTTTAATTTTTTAAACAATTTAATCCACATGATGAAATCTCCCTGTGGCAAAAAAATAAAGAAATCATTTGATTATTACAATACAGTTCATCCTAAGGACACCTAAGGATGAAAGCTCAGAAATATCCTACATATCTTAGTCATCTAGTTATGAGTATTTTATCAGCTTCAGACATGAATGAATCATCATTATTAACACGGTTTCATCTACTTTGGTTAGGAGTTGTAGACTATGATTGATTAGTGAACAGAGTGTCTCTCCATTGAGCTGTTAGATTAACCAGTACCTTCACTTAATTGTTCCACTGACTGTCTCTTTTAATTGAATTTCTTAGTGCACTTGCTTATGCAGAGTGTATACAAACATGTATTTCCTAATTATATTTTTGGTAAGTGTTTTATAATGTTACTATCACTTATCCTAAGATAATTGTCATATTTCTTTGCAACATGAGGTGTTCTCAGTTTGTGATTTGGTTCCAAGATATTAGATTTAGTGACTATTTCAGAACTGTCAAAAAAATTTACATGGAATTAGAACCTTCGCATTCCAGCTTTAGTTTCTTCCTTACCCAAAAGCTCAAAACCCCTACTTATCATGTTTCTAGGGCACTTTCAGGCATTTCCAGCAGGAAACAATCCATCTTTAGTGCTTATTTGCCAGTGTAGGTGGGAGAATTTTGGCTTGTGGTGTGTGCAGAAAGGCTTGCAGGTCCCACATGATTCCTTAACAACCCCATTCAATAGGAATTAATTCATATCAAACAACACTATAGGAAGAGAAAGATAACCCAAAAACCTGCACATAAAACAGGTTAGTATCAAAAAAGGTAGAGTATCTAGTTTAGTGGATTCTAATCGTTGTCATATCTCTCGAGGTAGAAGAGGAGAAAAAAAGAATAGTGTAAGATCCTTTTTAATATATAATACTCAAAAACTCACTTATATTTTTGACAAAAATAAAAATAAGCATAGTTCCACAAAGTTTCCTCACAGGGGATGCGGGGACGGGTTTCTGGGATGGGGAACCATGGGTCTAAGTCTGGGGATGGTGAGGGCAGTGGTAGGGTGGTGATAGGGTGCTGAAATACCTATAGTATTTGAAAAAATAGTTATAAAAAGATGTATAAGAATTTTACATCTTGGAGACAACTAAGAGTCCCCTAGACATCTTGAGGACACCCTAACATATTTGAAGTCCTAATGGCATCTTGGAGACGGTGATGCTAGTGGTGGGCTAGTGGTGATGGTGGTGGGCCAGTGGAGGAGCATCCCCCAAGTCCCCAAGTCTCCAAAAGGGAGACGTCTAGAAAACGTGGGATTTTTGGAGGGAGGAGACGTCCCCATAGAACACTCAAAATAAGTGAATTGTAACTAATATATTTACTTGGAATAATAGGAGGAGTGGGCCAGAGGCGATTTCCGAGCGACTGGATAGGTTTCTTGTTTCTTGTTTTTGGGTTGGGGGCAGTTTGGTTATTGGCTCTGAGATTCTTGACTGGTGTGGATCTGATCATTGGCCAATTAAGTTTTCAGCTTCTCCTTTTCATATTCCAAAGAATCCTCCTTTCAAATTTCAGCTTATGTGGCTCCGTGATTCTTCTTTGTTTAATCTTATTGAGCAGTGGTGGTTGGATGGTGCCCCGGCCTATGGCTCAGCTATGTACTCTTTTGTTAAGAAGCTGCAAAGTGTCAAGTATCATCTTAAGCGTTGGAATTGGCTTTGTTTTGGAAATTTTCGGGCCAAGAAAAGGGAAGCTCAGGAGCGTCTTGCTGTTGTTACTCGCCAGATTAGGGATTTGGGATTTTTAGAGGCTCTTGGGCATGCTGAGTCCCAGGCTCTTAAAGTGGTGGAGGAGTGGGAACTTCGTGAGGAGATATTTTGGAAATAGAAGGCTCGGGTTGACTGGCTTCAAGAGGGTGATAGGAATACTGCCTTCTTCCATCATTCTGTGCAGGCATGTCGGAATAAGTGTTATATTTCTTCTCTTGTTAATTCCGATGGCTTAGTTTTATCCTCTCAACAGGCTTTATCTAGAGAAGCTCACCAAGTCTACTCCTCTCTATTTACTGAGGATTCTCCTCCTTCTGATGTTGAGGATAATATGATTCTTTCTTATATTCCTTCTTTGGTCTCTAATGAGTTGAATGCTTCTCTTATGCGCCCGATTACTTTGTCTGAAGTGGAGGAGGTTGTTTTTGGGATGAATAAGGGGAAAGCTCCTGGCCCTAATGGGTTCCCTATTGAATTTTTCCAAGAGTTTTGGGAAATTGTGAAGTTGGATCTGGTGGAGGTTGTCCGGGAATCTTTTCATAACAAGCAGATGCTTCGGGCCTTGAATGCTACTTTTCTTGTCCTCATTCCTAAGAAGGAGGGTGTTGATAGGTTTGATTTCTTCCGACCTATTGTGCTCTGTAATGTGGTGTATAAGATTATTACGAAGCTGATTGCAGAGCGGCTTAAATCTTGCTTGCCTGTTGTTATCTCAGAGGAACAAGGAGGTTTTGTGGCTGGTCGTCAGATTCTGGATGGGGTGGTGATCGCCTCGGAGGTCATTCATTCCATGGCGATCTCTAAGGAAAGATCTATGTTCATCAAGCTGGATATGGCTAAAGCTTATGATAGAGTTAAATGGAGTTTCCTTCAGAAGATTTTGTTGGCCTTTGGGTTTTCTTCTGACTGGGTCAGTTGGACTATGAGTTGTGTGACCTCCTCTTCCTTCTCAGTTATTGTGAATGGGGAACCTTCTAAGCTTTTTGGTGCTTCTAGGGGTCTTCGTCAGGGGGATCCACTTTCTCCCTATCTCTTTATTCTTATGGCTGAAGGGCTTGGGCGCTTTCTTAAATCTCGGGTCTCTCAGGGTGGGATTCATGGTTGGCAGTGGGGGATGGGTCTGCCTACTCTTTCTCACCTCCAGTTTGTGGATGACACCTCTCTTATGGGGTTAGCTCGTCTTCGTGAAGCTGATTCCTTTAGGAAAGCTTTGGACATCTACCTTGCTGCTTCGGGTCAGAAAGTTAATGAGCAGAAGTCTTCTATTTTTTTCTTTAATACTCCTTTGGCCATCCAGAGGAGGATTGCTGCTATTTTGAGGTTCCAAATTGGATCTCTCCCCTTTGTCTATCTGGGGATTCCTCTTGTTGTTGGGCGTCAACCCAAATCTTCTTGGCAGATGTTGCTTGATAAGTTGTGGAAGAAGATAACACATTGGACTCATCGGTGGCTGTCTACTGCTGCTAGAGTTACCCTCCTTCAGTCTGTTATCCAGGCCCTTCCCATCTATAGGTGTTTTGTCCAATCAGCCCCTATGTATTTCCTTCGGGAATTTGACGCTCTCTCTCGGCAATTCCTTTGGAGTGGTAACTTGATGACTTCTAAGTGGAGCCTTGTTAAATAGGATTCTGTGTGTAGACCAAAGTAGGAGGGTGGTCTCGGTTTACGCTCTTCTATTTTGAATGGGCAAGTTCTTGCGGCGAAGCTTTACTGGCGCTGGTGTACTAATCAACACCAGTTGTGGGCCCGTGTTCTTAACTATAAGTATCTTCGTGGTGTTGCTTCTTATGAGGTTCCTCGCTATCCTCTGGAGGGGAGTGGTTCTATGATTTGGTCTACTCTGAAAGTGGGAGCTCAGTTAATTAAGCGGGCGCTTTTTTGGATCTATCACTCGGGATCTCAAGCTCTTTTTTGGTGGGATTCTTGGGATGGTCACCCACCTATTCTTTCTGCTTTTCCTCATCTTCAATCCCTCTGTGATTTTTTTACTGCTGCTAGTTGGGACACCATTGAGCACTACAAGATTGTTGAGCATTGTGGCTCTGTTGTCTCTTTTCGCTGGAAGCACCCTTCTGAGTGGCCTCCTGGGGGCTCTGAGGGGGATAGGCGGGAGCTTGCTCAACTTTTGGCTTCCCGGGCTTGTAATTCGTTGAGGGGACCTGATATTTTAGCTTGGGATGGCTCTGATAAGTCTGGGAAGTACTCTGTGTCTTTTGGCTATAAGCATTTGGGTCGGTAGTTGTTTCGGGCTATTGAGGTCCCTTGGTGGAAGTATGTTTGGTATAAGTTCTCCTGGCCCAAGTGCAATTTCTTCATGTGGTTGGTGGTTCAAAACCGGTGTCTTACTTGGGATAATTTATGCAAGCGGGGTTTCCAGGGTCCCTCTTGTTGTGTGTTGTGTCGTGAGGCTGAGGAGTGTGCTTCTCATCTCTTCTTCCAATGTTCCTATGCTCGGGAGATTTGGCATTGTTGGTGGCAGGTGTGGAATGTGCCCTGTACGCATGTTTCCTCTTTGGTTGAGTTTGTGGATCGGGGGAGTAGGGCCCCTATTTCTACTTCCTTTCTTCAAGTTGCTTGGGCGATTGGCCCTTCCCTCATTATTTGGAATCTTTGGTTGGAGAGGAATCGGCGGATTTTTTAGGATGTGTTGATGGGAGCCCCTCGCTTGTGGTGGAAAATTTTGCATTTTGTGGGAGAAACGATCACGGCTAAGTGTGATCTGACTATTTCGATTGCTCCTTCTGATGTTGGTTGTTTCAACCACCTTCATCTTCCTCCTTCGCATCGGCAGCTTATGCGCAACAAGGGTAGGCATCCTACACTGAAGGTGAATAGGGAGGGAAGATGGTCTCCTCCTCCTCAAGGCACCCTAAAAATTAACACGGATGGCTCTTCTCGTGGAAACCCTGGTCATGCTGGTATTGGTGGTGTTGGTCGGGATAGTTCTGGGGATGTTCAATTCATTTTCTCTATTTATAAGGGTCTTCATACTAATAATCTTATGGAGGCTCAGGCAATTTTACTGGCTGTGGAGCGTGGCAGCCAGTTCGGGTGGCGTAGTATTCTATGTGAATCTGACTCCCAAGTTGTGGTGAACTTTTTGAATAGGCGGAGGTTAGATAATGTCAGTTGGCAACTGGCATTGGTTATTGAACAAATTCTCAATCTTTGTGTTTCTCTTGAGTTTGTTACTTTCACTCATATTCCTAGGGAGTGGAATGGTGTTGCTGATTGTTTGGCTAAATGGGCTTCTGATCATTTTCATGATTGGAATTTGGTTGATCGGGGTCAATTACCCCCTGATTTGTCTCAACAGTTGGACCATTTGGTGGAGCTGGATAAGGCTTTGTAATGACTTTGCTCTGTAATTTTCTTGTGTTTTAATAAATTTTTACCCCTCTTTTATGTTAAAACTTTTGATGGTTAAAGGTGAAACAGTCAACCATCAACCACTCAGTTGATCAGGGTTGAGCTTAACCAGCACACTCTAAACATTGACCACTTAGATTGTTGGTGTGGATCCATTCCTTTAGTCGTCCACATTCCATTTACACAATAGTTGTTAATTATTCAAAATTCAAATTGTTTCCAGTTGAAAGCATGGTGGATACCCCTAAGCATTTAATATTTACCTTTATTGTATTTAATCTTTATTTTGTGTACATGTCTATGCTTCTCGGCCATGGCAGAAAAATCCAGCTACTCGAAACAGGGCTTCCATGGAGATTCTAAGCCGTGAGTATCCCTTCTGCAAAAGGGTGCTTCACTGGCATCTGTTTATGCAAATGGTTGCTGCCACGACGACAATGGGAGCTTCAGAATAGGGTATGGGCATCCATCAAATCATAATGAAGTGGGGATGATTGTAGGATATGCACAAAATGCGTTTGTTCAAAAGGATTTATAAACTTCAATCAAATGTAATTGTCAGGCATAAAACCAAACTCTCCAATCTTTGCTAGTTCCAAAATTGGAGCTTTGGATCAAGGCGCCCACATCCATCACAATACGAAGGAAAGAGGAATTTTGTCAGATGTTGCAGCTGCAACTGCCCATGTAGACGTGTATGTAATGGAGTAAACCCTTTAAATATAAAAGCAAAAACTCTTCGCACAATTAGATCAGTACTCTATTCAACCCTCCTAGATGAGAGATTTTAATGTAGAATCACTTTTTCTTGTCAAAGTAGCAATCCTGTTAACCCTTCATAATAACTCTGTGGTTTAGTATTGGCAAAGATACTAAGTTCATTTGACATTATATTAGCAACATGCCACTCTTAAGAGTATATAAATGTAGATTGATATTAATTTTAATTTTATATTATTTTTCATTGATGATTTGAATGTATTATTTTAGTATATAATTTGATTATTTTGATGTATTTATTAATCTTAAATTTAGTTTATTAAAGTAATATGTCTTATTTTCTTGTTTAGAATCTTGTTGTTCCTAATTTGAATAGCTTATTCAATTTCAATAAAACTTGCAATTTGTCATTTTATTAGAAAATCCAAAATTTCACATATAAATTTTGACAATCCTTAAATCTAACAATTACTCCCTTAGAGAAGTGTCAAAATTTTAAAAAATTCATATATTTAGGGTGTGTATTTAAAAATAACATCTTGAGACATTTGCACATTATGGAGAGTATCACGATAAAAAGAATGTTTATAAAATATTTTTCTCCTAATTTACATATGCATCATTCAATCACATCATAAATCAATGAAAAGTAAACTTTATTCTATCAATTGTCATCCATTATCAAGCTAATAGTTCAAGGTACACTCTAGCACAAAATAACAATTAGCTTACATTAACAAGATTGGTGCTTGATATAGTGATATTCATTTTCCTATTGATTTAAGGGCTTATGGTTGGAATGTGAAAACCTACGAGTCATCAATTTTTGTGAGTAAACTTTAGCATGTGTTTGGAAGATCATGCAATGGCACGTATTGTTCCATGTGTACTCCATGATTGATAAACTCACATTGTATGTACATAATAGCAAGAAGATTTAGCACAAATGGTGATAGCTAATACAATGTTCACATGGTAGTTTTGCATAAGTGATAGATGCCAATCAAAAAGACCAAATTTAATTGTTGCATGTCATTGGATGATCCAATCAATATTAACTACTATATTTTTTAGATTAGCAATGGATTTTATGTCTTTAATGCATTAGAAAAAGTTTATAATTTTGAATGTTGAAGCAAACTACATTAATAAAAATTGATTGGTTTTGACCACTAAAATCTCATTATGAAATTTAATTAAAAGTTGTTTAGTGTAAATAGTCAAGGTCTTCTTGTTGGACTTACAATAAGATTTAATCTAAATATATAGTTAGGTTTGAATAATTATTTATTTTATCTACAAAGTTGTAATCTTTGTCATTGAAATCATTGAAAAGCATTGTTATCATACCATCTCCTTTTATTTTCTTCCTTATTGTAAGTATGTTCTCCATTATGATTCTTCTTGCTATATGATTAGGCATACCTTCACTTGGGACCTCATATTAAAATTGTATTAAGTTTGGCTCCCATTGCCTAAGGCTTGGCTTGTGGAGAGGAGAAAGCATCACATGACATTGACTAAAGTTTACTACCAAGAAATTTATATCCTCCACAAAATTTGAGGATGGGTAGAAGGTAGTGCAAATATCCTCCAATGTGTTGGTCATTGTGTAGGTGTGGTGTGCATTGTTTTATAGGAAGAGTGTTGAGGAAGGAGACAATGAAAAATAAAGGAGTTATTATCAACAAATGAGGAAGGAACTAAGCACCTAGAATAAAAAATCTCAAGAAAATTTGGTGTGACCTCTATGAGATGTTGGAAGAAATAGATAATGTACTCAACAAAGAGATATGGGAGTAGACTAGAGTGATGATGAGGCACAATCTATGCACATGAACAAGGTTGATGAATACCCAACTAAGAGTTATAATGAATAATCCTTCTACGATTTCCATAGAGTTAATGGACACCATACATATACGTGTATCATATTCGAGTATAAAATCATAAATCTCATTGATAATAATGTGGTTCATGTTGATGGTTTGAATGATGGGGAAATATGTTTGGTTCCTCCACTAGAACAAAATTGAAAAATTTATGCTAATACTTTTGCATTGCATACACAATTTGACAATATTGAACTCTAATAGGTATTCAATCATCCTACTAATTATATGATGTATACACATATGAATAGAGATTCTATGAATACAAAGCATATGTGTTCTTCTTCCCACACTTCTACAAATACGTTACAAATATTACTCATAAAATTTCACCTACTTATGTATCTTCATAAGTTCATTTTATGAGATCCAAAACCACAATTATTATGGTCCACTTTATGGTAATGGTTTTCTTTGTGGTCAACAATGTGAAGGTATTTACATTGATCTAGCCAATTAGTATAACATGTGAATAGAATAATATAATTGAAAATTTAGAATCAAACAATTATACACATGTATGTGTTGCTCTAAACATAACCAATGATATATTCTTGTGGACACTGGAGAATAATATCGGCCTTCCTCCAGCGTCGAGATTAGTTCACGGCGAATTAAACGTGATATCCTCTATGATACACATCAACATCTTAAATATTTTTGTAAGAGAAAATTATGAAAGTGATGAGAGATACATATGTACCTATTTTCAATTCAACTAGTCCAAACTTAAAAATTATGTTGTCACTCTCAAGGATATTTGTTATGACAACAAATGTAAGGAACATCAAGTAGGAGATCCTTATGAAACCAAATATAGAATTCATTAATTATAACAAATGCATGTACAACAAAAGAAAATAAAAATAAAAAAGGGGAAATAAAGAGAAAATGAAGCCCTCTTCATTACTTCCTAATACTCCTCTAGGAAATTATCCAACTTATAACTCTTGTCCTCCACCAACGAATAAATAATAAAATAATTTCATTCCTTCATATGTACCAAAGCAAGGATATTTCCTCCTTATGCTCCAAAGAAGAATAATAAAGCAACTTTCAAAAATCCCAATGCCACCTCTTTTAAAGGTGCTACTTTCATATGGGTTCCAAAGAGAAAAGTAGAATATTCAAAAAGAGCAATTGAATTTAACTCCACAAGTATAATAACAATATTGCAAAGGGTTTTTCTCATATTCTACATATATCAAGCACATTCAATGACATCATATCATGACAACATTCAAAAAATTAAAGGTGGTTGCAAACCACGTAAATAATATGAGAGCATCTATTAGATGGATTCCCATCTAATATTATTGGTTGAGATTTGGAGTTTTTATGCAGAGCTTCTACATACATACATACATACATACATACATACATACATACATACATACATACATACATACATATATATATATATATATATATATATATATATATATATATATATATATATATATATATATATATATATATATATATATATATATATATATATATACTTTATATTACTTTGATGGTGTCCCCCATTTGAGAGGCATATCTTATGATTGTAACTATATCGATAAAAAGCTTCAATACTTTTCAATATGATTATAATTATAATGATTATATTTAGCATTTTTTATCACATGTTACTAACATATAATATTTCTCACGATGATTGCAATATTTTTAACATATTCCACAAGATTTAAATGACTATGATTATATTTTAGAGTCAAGTGACTTCACATTTGAAAATGATGTTGGACAATCTCAATGGCATTTTTATGACTATAAGAGTAAGGAACATTAAATAGTTATTTCTTGTGGAAAAAATAATAGAACTTATTAATTATACCAAATGAATGTAGGACAAAGAACCAATAAAAAGTAAATAAAAAGGAAAAATAAAGAGCATATGATTCCCTCTTTATTTCCTCCTAATGCTCCAAAAGCACAAAAAGCAACTTATAACCCTTGTTCTCTACTAATAAAGAAAGAGAAAGATAATTTCATTCCTCCATACATGTTAAAACAAGGAATAGTTCATCTTTATGCTCCAAAGAGGAATAGTAAATAAAATTTCAACAAGCCCAATGCCACCTTATTTGAAGAAACTAATTCCACATGGGTTCCAAAATAAAATCAAAATATTCAAAAGACTATTGACCGTTCTACATTTATGAACTCATTTAATTTAATTAATCACATTGAATCCCATTGATCCCTAAAATCCTATAATAAACTCCTCTCCATTCATTTGTTCTAGATAATCCCAACCCTCCACATTAAACATGTGATCTATTACACATGTGCAATAGGAAACTTATCATGTCTCTTTTCCCCATGTGATCTCTCACACATTTGAGAGAAGTCACATGTATACATACCTTATCCCCATGCGATCTCTAATGTATGTGAGAGGAGTAAAATATTATATTCCACTTCCCTATGTGTTCTCACACATGTTTAAGAGTAAACTTGTCACAATACCTCTTATCTATTTGTTCTCAAGCATGTGCAAGAGTACACTTATCAAAATATCTCTTTCCTATGTGTCTTCACACATGTGTGAGAGGACACTTACCATAAAATCTCTTCCCCATAGTCTTTCTCAAACATGTACGAGAGGACTCAATATCATCCCTTAGATCTAGTCAAACCAATATTAGCCATTCAAATCTCTTTTAAATCCTCTTCCTCTATAAGTGCACCAATCACATGGTTCAATTTGGAGGCTTTTCATTCACCCTAATATCTCAAACATTCCTAGCCTTTGATCATCAAGTCAAATCCTAGCCTTGATCCTCCATCCTCAAATTCTATAAGTGAAATAATCCTCAATCCATTTGCATAAAACTACTCCATTCCAAAGTCATGTGGTCAAAATCAAGAGAAACCATATACCATCAACTTATCTAAGAGTGCATCAACATAATCCTTGAGAAATCATTGAAGATTTCTCAACTTTTTGGGTACTTCATCCTCTTTATCAAGATCAAACAAAGATATATATAGAGGCAAGCTATAAAGGTTCCTATTTGTTGCATTTGAATCTTGTTTCTCATATATGCACAAACTAAAACAACAAACATATCACTTTTAAAATTGGAGATAAAGTATCTTAAAAGGGAATATTAAAATATTAATTGCATAGCCCCCTTGAAATTCTAATGACTTGTGACCTACACACTTGTTGTACCATCACACTTATGTAGATTACATGATTCTTTCTATGTGTGTGGGTTGTAAAAGTATCTTCCTAACCTAAATCATGTGATTAAATAGTGTTTCTTGCAAATGGATGTAGATATCAAGTTTTAGGTAGAACTAACACAATATTGGATTGGCACATAGTTTGTCTTTGAAACTATAGCATTGTACTCAATTTAGGGTGCTATGGGACTATAATAGGACTAATTTGGAAAATTGTGAATAAAACCAAGAAATGTAATTTCTATACCCATTACATTACTTTTAAATTCCAACTTTAAGAGGGAACTCCCGAAGAGGGGGACAAATGTAATGCCCTAATTTTTCCCATATTTTATTTTTATCTAAACTAGTATTAGGATATAATTCTTAGAGCCTTGTGAATTATGACCCTAAATACAATAAACTAAATTAATTTTAATTTTATGGCCAATGGGTTATGATAAATTCTTGTATTAACTATATCACATTTTATAAATATATATTATAGCATAAGTAATTTAGAGTAGGCATGATGTTGATTAAGGTTTTGATTCTAAAATTGCTTAGTATAACTTTAAATCATTGTTTTTAGACTAACCCATGTATGCAAGGTAAGACACACTCATGATAATAGTACTAAAAACATGAATAGTAAGAACCAAAATTTAATTCAAGATCCCATACCAATGAACTTAGATTGTTTTTTAAGTTAATGCTTAGATTTTTTATAAATTTAAAATTTGATTAGATTTGTGTCATCCCCTGGAGGGATTAATAGTTTTTTTAAATTATTTAATTATGATTTTGTAATGCTATTTGCATATTTGTGAAGAGAATCCTTATCACTAGTGTCAAGATTCTAATGTAATGCCATTGTGTTCATGTGTGTGCAGTGTGTAATGTCACATAGTCAAAGAATTAACTTAGATCCTTCATATCGTTTCTTAATTTAGGACTAAGATAAGATATCAATCATTAATACATAAATTAAAATATTCTAATGTAATGCCATTGTGTTCATGTGTGCGCAGTGTGTAATGTCACATAGTCAAAGAATTGACTTAGATCCTTCATATCGTTTCTTAGTTTAGGACTAAGATAAGATATCAATCATCAATACATAAATTAAAAGTTTAGGGAGCCCATCAAAGCCTCATTATTAAGGAATAAACCCTAAGTCATGTTTAGGTTTGAAGAGCTTCTTCATGAGCTTATTTTTTAGAATACATTAGACCCTTTGTATATTTACTCCCTTAGAAAAATGTTGGTTGAGCCCCTAATACTAAAGTTTCAATTAATATTCTTTTGTTTACTTTTTTATCCTCAAATTAGAAGATGGTATGCCCTTATGATGATATTTTATATTTTATAAGTTCTCTTTTGATGTTTTTTGTGATTGTGTAGTATAAATTTGACAAAGAGATTGGTGGTCATGCATCGTGTTTTGATCGAATGGCTTGCATATTTGTAGTCATTATCAAATGCATATTAATCGCCCTAGAGTGAATTAGTCCTCTAATATTCACTTCATCCTATAGTTCACATTAATCCTGAGCAACCCCATGAAATTTTTCAAGGCCCTCATGCACCATTTGATGAACTCCAATTTTATTTTTTCAAGTATGTATATGTTAGCAATGATTATATCTAATTACCACATTAGATAATCTTGCAACCCACAAGGATTGTTTGGGATTTTTCCTCCTAGTGATGCACTAATTATTTTTTGAAAACATGATCTAATGTTATGTGTACTCATATAAGGCTCCAAAGAGAATGTCAAAATAACATTGTTTTATTGATTGATAGTATTACATATCAGCCACAATTGGTCCTCTATCCTATGTCTTATTGAGTTATCATGCCTAATGGGTGATGATATTGAAGATAAATATTGTAACCTATTTTACTCTATAGGTGTTATCAAAGCTTCCAAGCTCTTATAGATGCACCATTGGCTAGTTCATAGCCATGAATTTTTGTGGTGGGGCCCCTTCCATATAGGATTGTAGGAAAAATTCTATTGGTTATTGTTACAAATTAAAATTTATTACTGATCCTTGATCATTAAATTTTATATGGCCTACATAAATTTATTCAAGTATTGGTCAAAATCTTTTCATGGTGGAACATATGAGATTTTTTTTTGAAGGAAAAGTGATTTCCTTAAAATCACGACTAAAAATATCTAGTATTGAGACATATAGTTTGAAGACTATCATATGGTTAAGGGGCTCTCTTTGTGTCAAATCAAAATTACATCAACCATTCATCTCACCTCCCATAAATTCCCCTTGGTTTTACAATTAAATTCAATTTCCCCTAACTTAATCATGAACACTTAATCATAACCATCTACCACTATAGACGATTAATTAATAGTATGATTTTCAAACAAACACTAAAACCACCAATGTGTTCTTTAGCTCAACACTACTCTCACTAAATAGGACTAGAATGTTACTCACACCTGCTAAACTTTACTCATAAAATTTGATGAATTGTACGATTTCATATTCCAACTGGATATACCCTTAAATCAATAGCAAAATGAATATCACTATATCAAGCGTTAATCTTGTTGATGTAAGTAAATTGTTAGTTTTTGCTAGACTGTACCTTGAAGTGTTAGCTTGGTAATTGATGGAAATTGATAGAATAAAGTTGAGTTTACATTGATTTATGATGTGATTGAATGATGCATATGCAAATTAGGAGAATTTTTTTTCAATGGTTTGTCAAAACATTCTTTTTATAGTGATACTGTCCATAATGTGCAATGTCTCATATGATATTTTTAAATACACATCCTAGATATATGAAATTAAAATTTTGACACTTCTCTAAGTGAGTAATGGTTAGATTTAAAGAATGCCAAAATTTGAAATGCGAAACTTAGAATTTTAAAATAAAATGACAAATTGCAAGTTTAACTGTTATTGAAGTTGAATAAGCTATTCAAATTAAGAACAACAAGATTCTAAACAAGAAAATAAAACATATTACTTTAATGAACTAGATTTTAGATTAATAAATACATCAAAATAATCAAATTATATACTAAATAATACATTGAAATCATCAATCTACATTTATATACTCTAAACATTTAAAAATAATAATCAAATGAACTTGGTATCTTTGCTAATAGAGTACTGATTTTTGTTTTTCCATTTAAAATTATGGGTTTACTCTTTTGCATGCACGTCTACCAGGGCAGTTGTAGCTACAAGATATGACAAAATTCCTCTTTCCTTTATACTGTGATGGATGTGGACGCCCCATTCCAAATCTCTGATTTTAGCAAAGGCAGATAGGATGCTAGCAAAGATTGCAGCGTTTGGCTTTACACCTGCCAATTAAATTTGATTGAATTTTTTAAATCCTATTCAACAAACACATTTTGTGCATATCCTGCAAGCATAGCATTCCACAAGACCATATTTCTTTGAGGCATCCCGTTAAACAATTCATGTGCCTTGTCTATGCTTCCACATTTCGCATACATGTTTACCAGTTCAGTATGGTTCGCTGGATGCCCATACCCTGTTCCGAAGCTCCCATTATCCCGATTGCAGCAACCATTTACATAAACAGATGCCAATGAAGCGCCCATCTGCAGAATAGATATGCACATCTCAAAATCTCCATGGAAGCCCTGTTCCGAGTGGCTGGATTTTTCTGCCATGGCCAAGAAGCATATAGATGTATGCAAAATAAAGTTGAAGCACAATAAAGGTGAATATCAAAAGCTTACAGGCATCGACCGTACTTTCAAGCGGGAACAGTTTGAATTTCGAATAATTAACGGCGAAGACTGTCTAAACGGAAGTGGACGGCGAAAGGAACGGGCCCACACCAGCCACCTAAGCGGTCAACGCTTAGAGTGTGCTGGTTAAGCCCAGCCGTTCGGACGATGGCTCGTCGTTCAGATCTGGAAAGGCCGGTATCAAACATTTTCAATCTCCGACGGCCACCACCACTTACAATCTCCAATTCGTAGCCATAAGAGATCTGCAACTGACAAGGAAGCCGTAGATGCCTTCGTGCTGGCGTACAAGAACGACAATGGGAACGACCATGTCCCATTTGTGAACATTCCCACGAAAGCCTATGCAGCGAACACCTTCCTGTTCACTGTGGGTATCACCGGCTGCTCGGTGATCGTCACTCGCTTGGACAACAACACCTACCGCGTTTTCCACAACAGTCGTATGGACAGCGCCGTCCTCTACAACAACGTACAAATGCGCGTGGACTTCAACGATTACCGGATCGGCGGCCGCTACCTCTCTCGCACAGGGTATGAGATCACCTTAATGCTCTTCCAAGGCGGACCGTGGAAGATGTTTCTGCAACGTTAGCTTCCGCACCCGGATACGAGTAAGCCAACCTGATAAGTTCATGCCGTTAAGCAGACGGGCCCTGTGACTGCAGAAGCGCTTCAGAAAGTATTCATTGACAACCGCGCCACCATTCAGAATAGGGTCAAGGCCAATGGACAGAATTTGAAGGTGGGTGGCAATCTCATTGCCGGTGCTGTTGACGGCGTCGTTGTAGGGGTGGCGTACAACGCGCAGGTGATTAGTGGGTGGAAGGCTCCGCGCAGCGCCATCAAAAGCAAGATCGATATTTATCACCAGGATCCCAAAAGGAACCCCACTCTCAAGGATACGTATGATCGTTTTGCGGACGACAACAGTGCTTCGGAGCAAATAGATAAGACGTGGATCTGGTTGCATATCAAGAAGAACAGAGCTAGAGCTCAGCAGCACTATATACGATGTTTCCATCCCTTTCTTTCATCTTCGTTCCTGTTAACGTCTGTGCTTCTTCTATCCACCTTATTCAACTCCTTCCACCGACCTCTTAGGAAGCAATAAAACCAGGAGCCAATGTACTACGTGTTCCTTATGTACTGTGTTTTTACTTCTATGGATAAAATAAATTGAATATCAATAGTTATTTCTGGATTCAATTGTGTTTAAGCTTTTGAATCAACGTTTCAAATGAATCCGAAACGTTGATTCAAAAACTTAAACACAATTGAATCCATATATAATTATTGATATTTTTATTGATTGTGGAAATCTGATAACATTAAAATAGATTGAGTTTAATTACATCAAAATAGTTTATCTCTATAGTTCATGGGATAAGTTCTTTAAACACTTTTTTTTCCAATTTATATTTTGGTTTTTTATTTAATCTTTTAATTTTTTAATAATATTTTTAAAATATAAAATAATAGCAATTGATAAGGCACAACACTTGCTGAAGGTTTTACAAATGGGGTTGCAATCTAAGTGGGGTTAACCTTGGAGAAAAATCTATGGTTAAGCGTGCTTGAGCTGGAGTAGTACTGGGATGGGTGACCTCTGAGAAGGCCCAGTGCTTCACTTTTGTGAGCATCACCTAGATGCAATGAGCGCTAAGTGGACCATTCATTATCATGGGAGATGGGCTCTTGTGAACCACTACTCATGAAACATGGGTCAATGAGTTTGATTCCTATAACTACATAGTTGAATCTTGATAGCAATATCACAATTTGACACACTATGGAAAATACCCCCTACTTATCAATTGATGAGCTAAAGGGGCTCTATAATGAATGGTTCATAAGGCACAACGCTTGCTGACGGTTTTGCAAATGGGGTTGCAAGCTAAGTGGACTTAACCTTGGAGAAACTTTGTGGTTAAGTGTGCTTGAGCTAGAGTAATACTGCGATGGGTGACCTCCTGGGAAGGCCCAATGCTTCACCTCTGTGAGCATCACCTAGATGCAATGAGTGCTAAGTGGACCATTCATTATCATGAGAGATGGGTTCTTGTGAACCACTACTCATGAAACATGGGTCAATGAGTTTGACTCGTATAACTATAAGGTTGAATCTTGATAGCAATATCACAATTTGAAACACTATGGAAAATACCTCCTACATATCAATTGATGAGCTAAAGGAGTTCTATAATGAATGGTTCATAAGGCACAACACTTGTTGAAGGTTTTGCAAATGGAGTTGCAAGCTAAGTGGGCTTAACCTTGGAGAAAAATTTGTGGTTAAGCGTGCTTGAGCTGGAGTAGTACTGGGATGGTTGACCTCTCAGGAAGGCCCAGTGCTTCACCTCTGTGAGCATCACCTAGATGCAATGAGTGCTAAGTGGACCATTCATTATCATGAGAAATGGGTTCTTGTGAACCACTACTCATGAAACATGGGTCAATGAGTTTGACTTGTATAACTACATGGTTGAATCCTAATAGGAATATATCACAATTTGACATGCTATGGAAAATACCTCTTACTTATCAATTGATGAGCTAAAGGGGATTTATAATGAATGGTTCATAAGGCACAACACTTGTTAAAGGTTTTGCAAATGGGGTTGCAAGCTAAGTGGGCTTAACCTTGGAGAAAAACTATGTGGTTAAGCACACTTGAGCTGGACTAGTACTAGGTTGGGTGACCTCCTAGGAAGGCCTAGTGCTTCACCTCTGTGAGAATCACCTAGATGCAATGAGTGCTAAGTGATCCATTCATTATCATGAGAGATGGGTTCTTGTGAACCACTACTCATGAAACATGGGTCAATGAGTGACTCGTATAACTACATGGTTGAATCCTGATAGCAATATCACAATTTGACATGCTGTGGAAAATACCTCCTACTTATCAATTGATGAGCTAAAGGGGCTCTATAATGAATGGTTCATAAGGCACAACACTTGCTAAAGGTTTTTCAAATGGGGTTGCAAACTAAGTGGGCTTAACCTTGGAGAAAAATATGTGGTTAAGTGCACTTGAGCTGGAGTAGTACTGGGATGGGTGACCTTCCAGGAAGGCCTAATGCTTCACCTCTGTGAGCATCACCTAGATGCAATGAATGCTAAGTGGACCATTCATTATCATGAGAGATGGGTTCTTGTTAACTAATACTCATGAAACATGGGTCAATGAGTTTGACTTGTATAACTATACAGTTGAATCCTAATAGCAATATCACAATAATAGCAATTGTTTTTCAATCAAGATAAAAAGTTAATTTTTTTCCTTCTTTTACATGTTAGTAATTTGATAATTTTTTCTTTTTCTACACACACATGTATATTAAAAAAAAAGGTTTTAGATCATATTTATTGTAGAACTTTTTGTCCTAGAGCAATTGCATTCTAAGATTAGGTGTTCCAAAGTGTGATCAGAAAGATGGTATTAAAAATAGGGGCTCTATGATTTAAAAAATTCAACCACTTATTTATGAGTGTTTGTGTCTCCTATGATGAGTACATATTTAAGGGCATTTAAAAACCCTTCTCTTACCTCATCATCATCTTTAGGATGCAACTCTCCTAGGCTTTAATGCATACCTCTTAGGTTTTTCACATACATAAGCATGCAGAGAGGGTGTTCATCTTATCCTACTGGCTATGTACTATAGGTCTTATATGGCCCTCATAAAAGTTTGTTTCTCTAACATAAATTATTTTCTTATCTTTATCAAAATACTATCAAATTTCTTATAAACGTCTCCTAGATTGTGAATGTTTATATCAATATATCTTGTGATTGCAATAACATAAAAAATGAAATACATAATGTACCTACAAGAAATTTTATAAAAACAAAGCCATGAGAACTCAAAATACAAAGATTCATATCAAATGGTAATTTAAAATATCAACATTCCTTATCTTGTTTGCATCGATCAATCTTCATCCAATATTTTTTCTCAATTCTTTAGGTTCATCTGGTGGCTAATATTCCATACTGGAGGCAAACCTTTAGGTAAATTATCAAAAACAATATCTTGAAACTCATCCAACAATTCTGAAACCTCTAATGGTACCTCATTAGTATCTTCTTTATCAACCCTAGGGATCAATGCAAAACACATATGATCATCTCTCATACCTTCTAGGAACTTTCTTCCATGAACCAAATAGATCCTTGCATTACTACATACCTTTTCGTCTTGTTCCTTCAAGGGCTTCAACTTATGATGAATGCCATTCTTTTCCAAGGAATAGGTGTTAGCATGTCCATCATGTACCACTTGCCAATCAAACTTTCATGGTCTTCCTAACAACATATGACAAAAATCCACATGAATAATATCACACAAAACCTCATCCTAATAGTTATCAATCTTAAAGTTTACCAAACATTTCTCATTGACCAGAGCTTTATGGTCCTTCTACAACCATGCAATCTAGTATGGATTCGGGTGCCTTCTCCTCTCCAATTGCAGCTTAGTAACCATTTCCTCTAAAACAAGATTATGAGTACTACCTCCATCTATGATAACATTAAAAAATTTACCTTCACACTTACATCAAGTGTGGAACAAGTTTTTTCATTGAATTGGTTCCCCTCCTCATTCAACAAGGCTCTTCTGATAACAAGGGTCTCTCCTCTTTCAGTGTCATTAGAATGTGAAGACTCGACATCTTCACCCACGTGCACAACTCTTGCATATCCTTCAAGTCTTCTATTTTTCTTCCTTTGATGTTGGGGACACTCGTAGGCTCTATGTCCTCCACATTGGAAATAGGTTCCACAAAAGCCTCCTCTTCCTAACCTCCTCACCCAAATATTTCTCTTCCTTTTTAGTCTTCAAATTATTTTGGTCTCAAGGATGGTAGGTACTATCTCCCTTTTGGTTCTGACAACTACTAGATCCTTCGATCTAATTTTAATCTTCGCTTCAGCCTCCATATGACCATCTACTAGTCTTTCCACCATGACCTCCACCCCTTTGCTTTCTTTCAAGCCTTATGTTTATCTTTTCTTGTACCTTCAAAGAAAATTGATATGCATCTTAAATGGTAGACATTCTTACCAAACTCAACTCCTCTTGGATGCTTGGTTTCAACCCATCAATGTAATGGGAAACCTTCTCCTTCTTGGCTTCAGAATGGCCTATTTGGATCAAGACCTTGTAGAATTCTTTTGTGTACTCTTTGATAGATTTTCTTGCTTGCTTCAATCCTTGCATCTTCTTCAACAAATATAATTCACAATCTATAGGAATGAATTTCCTCTTTAGTTTCTCCACCATCTGATCCCATTTGGTTATCTTCTCTTTCCCTCTTCGATATATCTCCAACTGGACTTCTTCCACCATATGCTGGCATGGCCCTTTAGTGTGGCCTCTACAAATTTAACCCTTTCTGGATCTTCTATTTCCTCATACTCAAAATACTCTTCCATGTCATTGATCTAATCAATCAACTTTTCTGGATTTAGGTTTCCAGAAAAATTAGAAACTTCTATCTTTGGCCTCTTTCCAATCTTCAAAATGGTGCTAAGAAATTTGACTTCTCCAGGATTTATTGCATCTTGTGCTTCTTCTTTGAATGACTGTTCACTTGCAACCTCATCATCACCTTCATCTCTTCTTTTGACATCAACTCCTCTATGCGGCTCCTCTTGCAGTGCTTGAACTTGTCTCTAGAGGGCTCTAAAACCCTCTTTTATTACCCCGACATCTCTTCCATCATGGTTTCTTCATGGAGGCATTTTTCCTCACAAACCCAAAACCACAAGTCCTAGTGTAAACTTCCTCACATTCAACAATCTATCTACACACGCAGGAACTCTTGCTCTAAAACCACTTGATGAGGGCTACATGGCCCAAAACCCACACAAAACACAACAAAAAATATCAGCATAGAAATTGCAAGACATAAAATAACCCACTTTCCATTAATTGAAAGTTTGTGCAAAATAGGAACACCATGGACCAATCAGTGCGTGACAGGTGCTAGTGTCGTGGAATTTTTAAAAAAACTAAATTGGTAGATGTACAAGTTGCAGGGTCACGTGGCGGGCAATTATGTTCAAGATTTTTGGTCCACCAAGCACTCCATCTAGACCTCCAAACATATGGTGTATATGATTTCCTTAATATAGAATGGTAAAATAGTTTTCATCCATAAAGTCAACAAAAGTAGTCAAATGACTGTACCTTCAAAAATTGTATTATAATCAGTTTATATTTGTCCCAAACACAAATAGTTATTCATAGTCTTACATTTCATAGAATATTCAAAGCACATCTGATACCACAAACATACAAGCCATATTTCTTGTTAACAGCTTGTAGGATCATTAAAACATGCATACATATATGTAAACATATATATACACATATTGCTTGTTAATGGCCAGCAACATTAAAACATGCAACCAAATAAAATTAGTATAACCCACACTCCCCTTAAATATCGCCACTTGCATTACATCAGCACCAATATTTTCATAGATACAATGCCATGAGAACAATAAGAGCCAAGACTATCCCACCACCAAATCCAATCAAACCCACCCCCTATCCAATTTTGCATAGCATACAACAAATTGGCATTCAAAGGCATAAAGAATTAATTGTAGTAGAACACATGTAACTTTATAGTGTCATGTTGTTGTTTATGCTCTTGCCTCCACTAACTCCATGTATATATGAATATGGAAGTGAGACATGGTAAATGGAAATTGGAAAAGATTGAGAAATGCATTTTTGAATTTGTAAATCTCTTTATATGTTCAATGCTGGTTTGGTATGGAGTCTTTAATTTGTGTCCTTCTTTTTCAAATTTGAAAACTTGTTTTGATGCCTTCAATTGCAAAGATTGTATGTATTTATGGCATGCAATCCTTGTTTTCTCATCGGGTGATTATGATGGCCTTAACACATTGTTTTTTGGTGGTTGTATGTGGAAAAAGAGGAGAAGGCAACTATAGTTGTGTGTTGTAATTTGACTAATGGGACAAGTGTGAATGATTGATTTTCCATGAGTGTTGTGTTGCTAGAAAAGTGGGACATATACATATACATGTACACATATGTATACACACACACACATATATATGAACTATAAATATGAACTCATGTGTACATATATATACACATGTGTACACAAATATATGAAGTATGCATATATATATATACTTAAAGAAAACCAATATGAAAAGCAAATTGTAGAGTTAATGTTTTTGCAATGATGAGCACACAAGTAGAAGTGCATTGCAGAAAACCCACTAACTGGGAACCAATCTAACCCTTTCCATATTTCGTGGTAACAATCACATATGTATATGTGTGTGTGTGCGTGTGCGTGTGCGTGTGTGTGTGTATGTATGTATGTATGTATGTATGTATGTATGTATAATTTTACACACATATATATAACACATTTAGATGTGTGATGCCCCTACCTACAATAATGACAAAATTCTAAATCCTCAAAGAATTAAAATTACCATGGCTACACTAAAATCACCCAATTTGAAAGGTTGCCAAATACATCATGTTATAACATAATTTAGAGAGCGATTGTTGATAATTATGGCCAAGTCGCACTATTTACAATGATCACTATAAATATAATCCTAATTACAAGTCATAAAGGTCTATAAAGGAAGCACTTAAAAGGAGAATAATCAATGTTATAAAAAATGAAATTTAATAAAGTTTAGTTTTTATTGAATTAATATATATTTAATGTTATTATTATTTGAATAATTATTATATATTTTATTTTTTTATCATATATATAATTATACAAATATTATATTAGAAATTAATATATATTTAATATTATGATAAATTTAATAATTATTATATTAATAATTTTTTATTATATAAGTATATAATTTATATTATTATATATTTTTTTGTATTATGTTAATAATATTACATTATGGAATAGAATAATGCATAGTGGTTTATATATGTTTTAGAATATATTATAAATTCAATCACGATTGAATAAAAATTATATTATTTTTTTGTTTAGGTTATTTAAACTAGAAAGAAATATTAATAAATAATTTAAATTGAAATGTATATAAAAGAAATGTTAAAATATCAAAACAAATCATTGTAAAAATGTCTATTGAACAATAAATCAATTATATGAAAACAATAAATCATATTTTACCAATTAAGCCACTCATAAAATTATGAAATTATATTAATATGGAAAAAGTGAAATGATAAATACCTCTATAATGTTTGTAGAACGACTTGTCTGTTGCTAGTAGTTTCTTTGTTTGTTTCCTGAAAATAAATATCACAATTCAAGTTTAAATTTTTAAAATTCATATTTCAACTTTTCTATCCTTTTCTACAAGCTATTATGAGTCAGCTTAATAATGTTTGTGCAAATTTTTCTGTCATGGCATTTGAAAACATTCAATGTGCCATAAATATATATGCTAGATTTGCAAATAAAAAGAACATCAAATTCATCTTTCAATTTTTATTAGTCATATGAGTCACCTTCATACATTTTTGTGAAATATGTCATTATTTAGTGATAATTAAAGACATTCAATGTGTCATTAATAAAAGGAACATCTAGAGCATGCTTCAATTTTCTAAAGGGAAGAAAGAACCACATCTACATAAAGGTCATTTGAATGTTAGTGAATGTTTACTTCTTGATATTTCTTATTACATTTAATCTAGCTCACCAAGGGGATTGGCTTAGAAGAACACAACCACCTACCAATTTGTTGATATCTCCAATTATGTCCCTAGACACCACCTTGATAAGTTTGGCTATCAAGAAAACAAAAGAAATTGGGTTTTTAGGTGAACAATATGTTAGTGAACATATTTGTCCTTTACAAAATGAATAACAAAATGACTCTATAATGCCTAAGAAGGACAAACCAATCCATAATAGTTGGAGAGATCACCATTGCATTGGTGATCTTCCTTTGAATTTTGATTAAGGTACAACTCCCTCCTCTGATATATTTTTTTGTTTTTTAAATATATAAACTTAGGGTATGCTTTTTACCAGAAAGTAGGAAAGGAAAACTAACACTTGTTCATACCCATGACACAAGTGAAAAGAGTAACAACTTAAACTAGAACTAGTGTTGAGATGAAAGGACTAGCAAACAATTAATATCATGAATCAAATATTAGATTACTAATGTTTGCTGACTCGACTCAACACAATTCTAACCATTTACTATAAATAGCATGAATCAAATGTCACAAAACAACACATTCTCAAAGGAAAGGAATGTTCAAATGCCTGTTAAAGCTCAAATAATTTCTCACAAACATTAACATCCAATTTGCAATTACTACTCAAATACAATAATCATCCACAAGAAAACGAATTAAAACTGCAAAATTTGATCCTTTATTAAGATCAATTCTCACTCATGCATCAAACTGCAAGGGGGATCAAAATGTTGGACCCCTTCCTCTTTGAAGTCTTACAATAAATAGAAAAGAGTGACCCTTTAGTTTCTATAACTGACTCCTTTTTTAATTTGGGAGTTACAAAGACTTACAAAAATAAAATAAAAAATAAAATCTCCATCTTTAGAATTGCTTCTTTAATAAAATTCTTCCCTTTTATAACCAATATTTAACACCTTTATTCACACCTCCATATATTTCCAATTATGTATCATCCTTTAATCATTGTAGGCATTGACAAAGCTCCAAAAAAGGCTATTGAGCCTCCTTTCCAATGTTTCAAACCTGGTCATAGGAGTCATGAGGTCTTAAGCCATCTTCTCGCAACTAGGGAAATTATCCTCATGATCTTTTGTGGGGGTGAAATCCTCTAGTTCATTCAACATAGCATTCAATTTTGGCAATAGACTAGGACCATTAGCATACTTCTTTACTTCCTTTGAATTGTCCTCATCACTGCTTTCCTCATCCCTCTTATCTTGCTCAGAGTCATTGAAGGTCTCATCAATTGTTATCTTAGTGGCCTGCTTTCCAGCCAACAGGTGATCCCACAATACTAGTTTACAATTTTTGGCCAAACTAGACACTTAACTGATTTTTTCTAACTAAATCTTCACTTTCAGGCACCTATAGTGCTAAATCCTGAGGAATTTGAAGATGATGCAAACTAGTGATTTGTGAAATTTTGTCTATAGATTCTAAATATATTTTATCAAATTTTTTTTAATCATATTGCACTTTTTTTTACATCTCCTAAAACTATTTTTTTTTAGTAAACACCATTTTTAAGGAGTCATGCTCACTGTATACAACATATCTCTTTTTCCATGAGATAAAATCATTTTTTTTTTGAATTTAGATTTTTAATTACGATATCTAGTGCTTTCATTTGGTTTCATAGTGTTTTATTGAATATTTTTTTCTTAATCAAATTTCAAAGTCAAACCAATTACAATTCAAACATAGGTGAACCATATACAACATAACTCTTTTTGTATGTATCGAAATTCGACTTTTTTTTGTTGTTGGATCAAGGACTCCAATATCTAGTGCACTGATATTTTTCAATTTTTTTTTGATAATATGCTATTTTTCCACATGTGTAGAACAAAGAGCTTGATTTTTGGTGAACAACCTATGTTTAATCAAACTTAAAAAGTAAATACATAATAAAACCAAAATATATTAAAATTATATTTGTTGGATAGCTCATTCTGAGGACTACCATCATCAAGTTGGGTCTATGAAGTCTCCTCCATTTTTATCCTCAACTTGACCTTCGAAAGGAAAAATACTAGAGATTTTTGGTGCTAGAGGGAGAGAAGGTGGGAAAAGGGGGGTTTGAGCAAACCCCCCTTGGAGGATCGAGCGAACCCCCCTTGGAGGTTTTGTTGAACCTAGGTTCGAGCAAACCCCATTTCCATAAACTTTTTCTTTTGTTTTTATTCTTGGGAAATGTCGGACCCAACATTTAATGGGTTTGATCGAACGGGGGTTCTAAGGAACCCCCTTTGGGTTCACTCGAACCAAATGTTCGTTTGAACCCCCAAAAACCTAAAAATTCTCCATGGGGGTGTTTTTTGAAATTTTCCTTCCTCACTAGAATTGTAAACCAATTTTGTGGGTTTACCCCAACCTATGTGATCTTCAAACACTAGGGTTCTCAACATCAATGATAGGGTCAGTATCTTTAGTATTATCCTCTCTTTTTATTTTTTCATTGTTCACATTAGTCTTCTCCTCATTGAAGGTAGCTTCCTCCACATAGAAGGTGTATTTTTTGTTCTTTTTATTGGGGTCTTTTTGTCAGGTATTTTGGAGATGTAATTTTTAGCACACAACCCAACAGTCATTGATTTTTGACTCAAGATTTATAGGTTTTAGCCTTTTTGGATTCCTTGGCAAGGGGTTTTGGATTAGGACCAGGGTTACCTTGTTTAGCAGGTCGAGATAACTTACTTTTTGCAGAGGGCTTAACAAAACCCTCAATGCAAGTGTATTGGAAACATGGGCATGATGGTGTATGGTGTTGTCGTTGATGTCAACCAATTGTAGAATTGATGGTGTATTTGTATAAATATAGTCTAAAGAAGACCAAGTGTTATTGGGAAATTGGTTGTGTCCCAAATTGAGATAGTGTATTTTCAATGTAATAAAGGAATAGTTTTGTGGTTTGCATTGTTCTGAATTTCATTATTGTGTCATGCAGTTTTGAGGTAACAATGGTATGTATTGAAGGAGTTCATATCCAAATTTCTAGGGTTTTATGTCTTCTGCAATAGAAGATATTGATGAAAAAGTATCAGACTAAGTAGAGACAAAGTTATCAGTGTAGAGTTCATGTTGGAATGCTCTGCATTGGACCCGATGATCATTATGTTTTGCATATTTTAAGAAGTGCTTGGAGATGCAAAATGTGTGTGCATTCTGAATTTCTAAGTTATAAGTGGTTTGGTGATCTGTGCATTGAGTTTTAAATGAACAATTGGCTCATTCAGTTGTTGCTTTACTAGTTTGGTTGTGTGGTGCTAACCTAAGGGATTTAGGGTTGTGTTGCACTAAATTGAGTATGGAGTAGATTCATGAGAGTATCTATAGGTCATGCTAACCTATTTTGGTGAAGAACGCACTTTGATTATTTTCGTTAGGCATGTATGTTGGAGTTTTGAGCCAATAGGTTTTGGGATCACACGTTTCATCCATTTAGGCCAACCTAGTTAATGGTATGATCGATTGTGGAAGATATATAAATATATATATAGAGAAGGACAGTTCATTTTTTTGGCATACAAAGAGAAGAGCATCATGTGATCTTGTGCATGTGAATGATGATGCACGTGTAAAGTTAGTGTTTTTAATATAACAAGGAACTCTGTCTTCAGTATATGATAGATGCATTGTAAATAGTTCAAACTCTAGTAGTGAGTTATTTTTGTATGTTCATTTGTAATTTGGGAAGAAGTGATCTTCCTTGGTAGTGAGCCCTCCTATTTTCTTGACAATGATTCACTTAAATAGTGATCTATTGTAACTAGTTATACTATATAGTGAGCTAATCCTCATCATGGTTTTTTCCCTTTAAGGGTTTTCCACGCAAATATTGTGTTCTTCTATTAAGTGTTTTGATGCATGTTTTATTTGTATTTTCCCATTTCTGTACATTTAATGATATGTTTTGTAATGCACTTTTAATTTAATGAATTTCAGGGAATACTGATTCATTCCCCCTCTTAGTATTTTGAGTGTTCAACAGTTGGTATCAGAGCAAGGTTCCTTCCAATTGCTTAACACTTGAGGTAAATATTGGAGATTAAATGCATGGAAACTAGAAAGTATCATATCCCTTTGAAATAAATTATAATGGAAGGTTTTACTAAAGAATATTGTGAAGTTGATATGGAAGGAGAACTCAAATCTGCTCTTGATGACCTAGATAAAGTAGAATGTGAGAATAGATATCTGAAAGAAACTCTTAAGGAAGTAGAGGATTGTATCAAGAAGTTGAGGAATCAAGTCAAGAATCTTAAAGATCAAATCAAACAATCAAATGAGACAATCACTAATCGGAAAGTGTAAATTGAAGAAGGAGAAAGAGTTGAAGACTACTTGAATGCCAAGTTGAGAGACAAGTCTGTAGAATGTTGAAAGTTTGAGCAAGAGATTGTGTCTCTAAGAAAAGATATGGAGAAAGCAAAGAGTCGAGAGGAAAAATTCAAGAAGAGCTACACCTTGCTTGATAATATGATAAATATAGTAAAAAAAATTCTAAGGAAAAAGAAGGATTAGGGTTTGAAAAAGGAGAAAGGTCAAAGGAAAATTAGACTCCAAACAAAGTTGAAAAGGAGAATAATATCAAACATATATGAAACCAGAAAATGGATTTCAAGATACCTCCTTTCAAACAACCAGCTGCACAAAGGTATCCATTTTTTAAAATTCACTATTATTCTTGTAATAAATTTGGGCATAGAGCTATAAAATGTAAAAGCAGGATGAGTTAGAATTTTTAATCATTTTCAAGTCAATGTTATGCATGCAATAGAATTGATCATAAGGCTAGTGAATGTAGAAGATATATGTTGAATGGTTGCAATAATGGCATGGTGTTTCAACCATTACATGGTTGTACTCTTACTCATGTAGTGGGTTTGGGCATAAGGCTTCTAAATGCAAATCTAAAATGGAAAGAAGTAAATTTTCTTTGCAACAAGGTTTTATATGCTATAAATGCAATAAACCAAGACACATAGCTAAGTTTTGGAAAGGAAAGAATGTGAAACTCTCTGTTTCACAAAAGAAAATAGATTTAGTTGAAGTAAAGAAGGAGATGAACAAGATCTAGAAGAAAAAGAAGAGAATGATGTGAAGAATGAATCTATGCCAAATTTTGGTGCAAATGTTCCCTCCAAAAACTAAATAGAAATCATTAGCTTAAGGGGAGTTTTAACAAAAAACTTTCCAAACCCCTGCCAAAGATGAGATGCTGATGTTTTTAGCATACTAATGCATGAATCGATTGATATGCTTGATCCATTGATGAAATGTTTTGTGAGAAATCTTTTGATGTAGAGATTTGTGGAGCATTTAGAAGTGCCTATGATGATATAGAGAAGGCTTGGAAATATTTTGACCTAACTTTTCATTGTTGCATTTAATGCACATTTTAGGTCACAGGTAAAGTGTTTATATTTCATTTTGCATATTCTAAAGGCATTGGTTTTCGAGCAATTAAAAGAGGAGAGCTGAGCGAATGCAATCTAAAGCATTTTTGGAGTATTGAACAAAAACTTACCAACAAAATTCCATAAGGTATTTACAAATATCTTGCAAACCCTAGTTCAGAGAAGTTCATAGTATCTATTCCTCAAGTTGTTGATGTGCTTCAGAGGTGAAGGCCTAAATTTAAGAAGCACCCACACAAATCAATGGAAACAAATAAAGAAGGTGCATTCTCTAGGGTTCTTATAAATGTGTTGCACACTGAATATGTGTGAGTTTACATAAATTCAAAGATGGACAAATATAATAATTGGCTAAATAGAGATGATTTCTAGTTGAAATGAGAGTATGCCAACTTGTTGGAGAAAAAGTTGGATGTATGGATAGAGTTTCCCAACTTTTGTTTCGAAGATGAATGGATGAATTTTCTTCTGAGTATAATACATGATAAATTCATGTGGTTAGACATGTCATATATTATATCCAAAGAAGCAATAACGATTCTTACTGGTTTGAGCTCCATAGGACCTATCCCAACACTGAAGGCTATAAAGAATGAAGATGTGATGAGGCACCAAAGCTAAATTTGACAAGTGTTGCCTAACCATGGACAATATCAAAGATCTTATAGTCAAATATGCCACAATGATGATTTCTTACAATTATTCTACACAAATAGAGAGGGTTCTACCACTTCCACCACAATTCACACAAAATATCAAATGGTAAAAGAAGGTAAAGACTTTGATCTATGTGAGCTTTTGTGATTGCAATTGTTGGAAAATTTGTAGAGGACAAAGGAGAAAAGTTACCCTTTCCGATATGATACTCTCATTATTTGCATAATGTTTTACTTTCTCAATGAGTTGCTCAGAGTGAAGAATGTAGTATGGAAAAACAATATCCCTGCAGCTTTTAAAATGAGAGATCATTTAAGGAGATTTGAAGATAAAGAGTCATGTGATTCAATGTTGTGGGTATTTTTTAAACCCTTTCAAGCATGGATGAAAGAGAGAAAGAATTCCAAATAAATTCATGAAAATGTATAAGAATGAAATAAAATTTATGGTTAGTAGAGATTACTGCTACAGTTGAACCCATAACTATTTGGGTTCCAGAGCTACCTTATGTGGTAGCTAAATATGATTGGATCACCCTTGTAGAGGTTGTATTGAGAAAGCCTAGAGATACAATAGTTGAAAGGTTTAGTACATACGAATAGTTAACAGATAAACTAATCAATTAAAGTGTGGAAGAATACCTGGAAAAAGGAAAAGAAGGATATTGAAGAAAAGGTTGGTCAATTGAAAGTTGAGTTGGAAAGGGAATTTGGTACCCCTATGGACCCTATGGAAAAGTTTAAAGGAACATTTTCTCCTATGTAGACTAGACTGAGAGCAAGAATGTCAGACAAGACCTCAGCCTACACACCTATTGTGTCAAATTATTCTTAAACAAAACAAATAGGTAGATCTAAGAAGATAGACACATCTAGCATCCCTAAGCAACAAAAGGATCCAAAGATAAGATACAAATAAAGAGAAAAAGGAGATAAGTATATTAGTTTAAATAGAAGAAAAATAGGAAGAGGAAGAAGCTCAATTGGTTAGCAAAAGGAAATTAAAAGTATCTCAAGAAGATACCAGTGAAAATAAGGGAAAGGAGAAAGAGAAGACCCCTTTGATCCGTCAACATAACCCCATGAAGCTTGATACACTATTCAATGCCATAGCAGAGTTTAGAATTCTAAAGGATACAACTGAATGTAGATAAGGCAACAATTGAAGAGGCCATTTCCAAATACATGGTGACAGTTAACATTGGCCTAAGTGAGATAGTCGATCAATTTTCAAATGAATTAAAAGGAGTATTGAGTGCAAGAAGATAGGAGGAAGTTGAAGAAGATGCAAAGATTAAATACTTTGCCTTGTAGAAGATTAGTTTCTCATTAACTTATGAGGAAAAATTTAAGTTGTCTCAGTTGCAAGTCCGAGAATTCAAGATAAATCAGAGAGTAAGTATTCTTATGGGCAAAGACAAGAATGATATAGAGAAGCTAAGGGAATAAACAATAAAATAAACTAAAAGATTTCATAAAGAATTGGGAGCCTCTTTTGGTGATGAAGATTAAATGAAACATTGAGACACATCCCTCCTAGAAAGAAATGAATGAATCAAAGAGAAATATGAGCATGAGCAAGGATAAACAATGATAGATAACACCCCTTCGGATGATGTGATAGCTATCAAGCAGAGAAAAGAAGGTAAGCAGAGTCCCGGAGAAGATAGAAGCTCAAAAGGAGCAAACTATGTCTCCTCCAGAAGTTGAGAAGATTGCAAAAAAGTTTTTCGACAGTGGAAAG
This sequence comes from Sequoia sempervirens, assembly GCA_007258455.2. Classification (NCBI taxonomy): domain Eukaryota; kingdom Viridiplantae; phylum Streptophyta; class Pinopsida; order Cupressales; family Cupressaceae; genus Sequoia; species Sequoia sempervirens. Next base: position 367,616,143 of record VDFB02270651.1, read on the forward strand.
AAAGAGGAATGAATAAAAATGCAGAAGAAAGCACAAAATCAAGATGTGAATTCTTCGCACCCTCCATAGATTCATTGCAAGATCTTTTGTTATGCAAATGTAGTTCAAGCTTGTGGTGTCTCCATAACTACTATAAATTCCAATGAAACAAGGTCAAGTGGACTTGAAAAAGATTTATCCTCTCCATAAGTTGTAGCTTGGTGATTTTTTACATGCCTTCGCAAGAAAGGAGATACTACAAACTCACCATAAAGGAAAAGAGTTAGTTAGTGAGATTGTTAAGGTGTTGCAAGAATGCCTTCTTGGAGTATCCATTGATACTTCTTTCTCAAGTGTACAACAGTTGAAGTTACTACTAGATTCCTTTAAGGAGTACTCTGCAATTATGGAAGAGAATATTGAGAAGGAAGTAGGAAAGAAATTTAATGATAAGAGGATAATTGATGCCTCAGATAAATGTGGTATTGCACATACCAAGTTGCAAGGAAACTTGCAGGATGTTCAAAAGAGTTTGGAGGAAGCCAAAATATTGTTCAATTTTGTTTGAAATAGCCATTGTCTACAAAAAGTATAAAGGATCAAATGGACTTAATTGAGTATGAAATTGCTCAGGCCTTAGGTGTGTATGATCCAATGAATGATGGGGATGGAGTAACTAGAGTGATCATTGAAAATATACACACTCAATTCTTTTTACTATGAGAACAAAAAGAGAAAATCATAAAACAATACAATCAACTCTAAGATATGATGATTCTAAGGCTTACATCTTTAACTAAAGCTTTCACGAATGGAAAAATAGTTGTGTAAAAGACAGCAATGCGTAGCTCTTTGGAAGAAGGAGAAGACCTCTATGTACAACTTGAAAACCAAAGCTACATGCTTGCTTTTTCCAAGAGGGATTGGGAGGTGTACCATAGAAAAAAGGAAACTTGCTTGATTTGGGAATAATTGATGATAAATTGGACTTAATTAGGCCTTGATTTGGTGTTGTGAGGTGTTTTTCACATCCATACTAGGTCTTGGACCCTTTCAAATGCATCTAAAAATGCCTTGTAAAGGTGTTGTAAAGTGTTGTAAAAGACTTTCATTCCTCTCTAGACTTAATAAACTCATCTTCCCTTAATTCAACATTATAAAATATATTTAATAGTATTTTTACACTAATCTAGAAGGCTTGTTAATTAAACTTAATTATAATCTAGTGTTGTAATGTGTCTTACACATTCACATTGGATGTTGTACCTTTCTAGGTTGTATGGACCTTATTTTAATGATGCAAAGTGTATTTAATCACACTTTCACATCAAACTTTGTGTCCTTGGCATTATCCACCCTTTACATGATCATCACTAATAGGCCCCTATTACCCCTTATTGTGCATCCCAAGGCATAATTTGATGAAATACTTGAAAAAGTAACCATATAAACCCTATTTCCTCATTCCCCAACAACCTAGTAGGAAAATGGGCCCCTCGAAAACTAATTCACCATCTGTGGTGAATGAGTCCTTGCTAGGTGGGACTGATTCACCCAAGGTGGCGAATTAGTCCCATTTGGGTCTTTTTTGAGTTTTGAGCGGGAAAAGTTGGAATTTAATTTTATTATTCTTTCATGTCAGCCTTAGGGAACTAATTAATGGGTAAATAAGGTGGAATTCCTATAAATATAAGTTTCTAAACCCTAATTTACATCTCTTAACTCATTCATAAATTATTCATCATTTTTCTTTCACTTCAAGTCAAGCAAGATATGGTTTTATCATTCCAAGTCATTAAGATAGCTTCCTAAGAAATTCAAGGGTAGGTCCTTCATGTTCTGCAGCTATAGAAATTCAAGATCAATTATCATGGAAAGGTAATAACTCCATTATTGCATGCCTCACTACATTCTTTTCTCATTTTGGTTTAATTACCTACAAAGGGGTTTGACCAAGGCAAACCCCTATGCCCTAACATCCAACATTTCTCCTTCTCTTCTTCTTTGTTTGCAGATTTAGACATCTTGAAGGCTTGGAAATAATTAAAGATCAAGTTGAAAAGTTGTTGAAGACATCTCCTTGTTGACCAAGTCAAAATATCCACCAAAAGTCTCTTTCAAACCTAAAAATCAGAGTTTCAGAGGTAAATACCTATCAAAAACCAAAGAGTAGACTGAGGGATTTAGTTTCCACCTTTGGATTTTTAGAAATTCAAAATTGGACTAATTCACCATGAGTGGAAAATGAGCCCCATTACCAGACTTGATTTTGGTTTTCTATATTTTTGGGTACCCATTTGTCTGAAACGGTCTCAGGAATAGTTTCCAAAATCTGAGACTAATTCTTCTAGAATGGAAAATGAGTCCTAGTAGGCCAAAATTTTATCATCGACAAAATTTCAAATGTCATTTCTATTCTCTAGCAAGATATTAGGTGCACCTCTTTAGTTTCATCCATTTGTGTTACTGTTTTCTTTCATTTCTAGGTTCTTTAGCATATCACAATGTTTTTTCAAACAACTAGCAATTCTTTAGTTTCCATTCAATAATAAATATATTTCTTTGGTTTTCTACATTTGGATCATCTCATCTAGGCATGTTTCATTTATATTTCCATTATACTTCCATTATTTTGAGTGAACCACGTAGATTTTGTGTGGGACCTATCTCTCTCCTTTAGGTGAAAAACCCTAATAGAGCAAGAGAGTCGTAGCATTTCCTAACACCTAAAAATATATGGTTCAGGAGGTGAACCTTCTTTTTGAGCACCTTTATTTCTAATTTAGGGTCCTTCATTTCCTACATTTCCTTGCATTAACTTTGCATTGCATGTTGCATTGGTTAGTTGGCATTCTAGGATTTCAAATATTTGCATTAGTAAAAGTTTTGAAGAACATGGATAAAATTATTTTTCACATTTGGATATACAATATTTCTATTCATAAAACTTTGCATACGATTGATAAAAATTCTTTTCATTCTCGCACATACATTGTTTGCATTCTTAAAGATTTTCATATATTGGATAAAAGTGTCTTGCATCATTGGATATATACAATTTACATTGCTGAAACATTGCATGAAATGGTTACATGTGCTTTTCATTTTTGTTCACACAATGTTAGTGTCTTGCATATTTGGACAGACTAAGAAAAATTTCCTATCCTCTCCCTATGAGAGTGTTTTTGTGAAAGAGACTACAACCTTGGGCATTCCTAACAATTATATTTGTTCCTCTCCTAGAATCTCTCCTATTGGTGACGAAGATATTTTGGTAGAAGAACCAATCCATGAGAGTTTTGAGAATCCTATTTGTTTCTCTCCTCTTACCTCTCTTAGTGGAAAAGACATTGATAAACAAGACAACACAACCATAGGTAATCATGACAACAAAAAAATTTCTTCTCGTAGTATCTCTCCTAGTTGTGAAGTAGATACTTTGATGTTAGACAACACATTTGATGAAGGTCATGAATATCTTAGTTGTCCCCCTTCACCTAATGATACCCTTATTCAGCAAAACAATTCAACCATTGATCATTCCCCTACTTGCAATGAAGTCCTTTTAGAAGAACCAACCTTTGAATGTCAAAAAAATTTGGCTTGTTGTTCTCCTAATAACTCTCCTCCTAGGGAGAATTTCATGGTGCAAAAACATATGATCATTGACACATATCCTTTAAACACTAAACCTTCCCTAGGTGAAGATAATTAAGTGACATTCAAATCCCCTTCATTAACAAATCATGCTAATAAAGACAAGATTCTAGAGTTTATGATGAAACAAGTGGGATATTCTTTCGTTAGTGAGCTTCCTAAGTCACCTACCATTAGTGACTAACAAAAAAATAAGAGATGTCTTGAAATACATGATGCAATATAATCAAAACAATGTTTTGTAGTTGCTAAGTTATAACTTAGTGAATCAAACATCTAGGGGATCACACAACACTCCTACTAAATTACCTCTTTATCCACATCATGTGCCTAGTGTTGATGACCTTTAAAAGACTCTTGTTAATAGATTTGTATGGCAACTAATTCAGACATAATTATATGTAACAACAAAGGAGCGGTGGGTGAATGGGAAGGAGAAGCAGAATTTTGAATCTTCAAGCAATGGAGCTGGTCATCGTGGAGTAGGCTCTGAGGATTTTCAAGCGGTTTTGGTGCAAATTTTGAGTGGAAAGGAAGGTAAGGAGGAATCGGCAGAGAATCATCACGACAAAAATATTCAGGTGGACCCGGCGGGAAGGCTGCCCTGAATGTTAACTCTAGTGGGGGCACTAAAGGACAGGAGGTTGAAAAAGCTAGAAATGTGGTAGGGGTTGTTGGAGGAGAAGGAGCTAAACTAAAACCTTGGTCGTATCTGTTTGGAGTCAAACGTAATGGTAAATTAGTGTTCCCTCTAGTCCGCAACATTTCTGAACTGGGAAAGGGTAAGTTTTCCATTTCTATCCCAAATTTGGTCATTGATCATAATATTTCTCTAATGGATAGAGTATTGGTAGGAAATTTATTGGCCCTATACCAAATATTGAAGTTGTTAGGGCTTTTGTTAAAAGAAAGTGGAGAACCAATGGACATGTCATTCTCTCGACTCTTCCAAAGGGTTTCTTTGCTTTTGATTTTTCCTGTAAGGAAGATATTTTGGCTGTAAGGAGTGGGGGACCCTGGGTTATTGGTAAGTCATCCATGGCTCTCAAGAAATGGACAACAAATCTAGACCTTTCAGATTCTATATTTAAAACTTCCTAGTGTGGGATAGACTCCTTGGTCTCCCAATGGAATATTGGAATGAGGATTTCTTCAATGGCTTGGATAATTCTTTTGGAAAGCTTCTATCAATAGACCTGTTGATGACGACCAGGAAAAGGCTTGTGTTTTCTAGAATCTATGTGGGTGTGTCTCAAAATATTGACCTACCGTCATCAATTGAAATTTAATCAAAGTTGGGTACATGGGTTCAAGCTATTGAGTTTGAATCAATTCCTTTTTCCTACTTTAAATGTAGAAAAATAGGGAACTGGGAAAAGAAATTCCTGCTCAATGCCAGCTCTATGAAAGAGAAACCCCAACCTAAATTGAGAACAGTTTGAAAAAGGAAGCATGAAGGGGAGGGAAAAGAGACCAAAGGAGAAAATATTGAAAATTTTTAGGGTAAGCCATTAGAGGTTCTTAAGAAAACACTTGGGAATATGCAAGATGGGGGGATTCAGGTTGATTTGGAGCTTGAAGTGCCTCCTATCAACAAGACACAGATTGATGTTTATGGTAAGGTGGATGGAGAGGCTGGCTTGCAAAATGAAAAGTGTGGCCTTGAGAATCAGGAGCATCTAGATAATATTCCTGAGAATGTAACAAGATGGAAGGAGGATGGTGAGATTGGTCTAGAGGATATTTCAAGTCAGTGCTCTGGCTTTCTAAATAAGGAAGCCAATCTATCATTGGAGATTGGGGTTCCCTTCATGCCATCATTTTTTAGAGGAAGAGGCCTCTCTAGTCAGGAGTCTGGTCAGGAGTCGGAATCAACATATTCTCAAGAAATTGCTAAGGATACCTTTGAGGACCTGAGCCAATCTTAGGAGAACTTGAGTAAGATTTTGACCTAGTATAACAATGGTTAGATGGATACCCTTCCTTTGAGTGAAAAGGGACTCTCAGATAAGGAGTGGGAATCAGGAAAAGAGATTGAAAGTCAAGAAGAAATTGACAGAGATGTTTTTACCTCTTATACTAGGAAGAAGAAGAAGAAAAATAGATTAATTAGTACACCAAAAGGTGTCTCAACCAGAACTAGAGCTAAGGAAAATTGTGGGGCTATAAAGAATAGTCAAGGAAGGAGATCTGCAAGATGGCATAGGGAGCAAGAAAGCTTTAATGACATTTTGGATGGGATTCAAAAAACCATTCCCAAGATTTGCAAAATTCAATCCCTTGGTAAGCTATGAAGATTATGTCATGGAGTATAAGGGGGTTGAATAGCCTCCATAAGCAGGATGTGTTGCACAATTTTGTTAGGGATCATAAACCGGATATCTTACTTGTTCATGAAACCAAAATTCCTAAAGAGAAAGTGGAAAAGATTAAAATGTTTAAATTTTGTGGTGTGCATGGTAATAGTTCTAAGGGTGCCTCTGGAGGAATCGTTACATTTTGGAATTTGAACTTTATCTAAGGGGAACCTCTGCTGGAGGGCACGAATCATGTGGCTACCAGATTTACCCAAATCAAAGACAATTTTTGCTAGATCTAGTCCAACATCTATGCTCCAAATGGGTAAGGAGCCAGAAAGACCTTTTGGCAAGAGTTGGCTGCTTTCTAGAGGAAGTTCAGTAAAGAAACCTGGGTTGTTATGGGAGACTGCAACACACCTCTTTAGGAAATTGAGAAGTTTGGGGAATCCCAGGTGAACCTAGAAAGTAGAATGGATCTCTTGGATTTCATTAATAATTAGGGGATGATTGACCTTTAGCTACAAGGAGCCTCGTATACTTGTTAAAATTGTAGAACTGGTAAGGATTTGATTCAATTCAGATTAGATAAAACTTTAATTTCTGACCATTGGTTTTTAAATTATTTTTGTTCCTTAAAAGCTCTCCCAAGGGTGGGCTTTGATCACTATCTGATTAGTTTTGTGGAAGATCCTATTGAGGCCAAGAAAAATTTCCCCTTTAGATTTGAATGAATGTGGCTTTCCCACCCTTAGCTCCTTGAGGAGGTGAAGAGGTGGTGGAACATATTTGTTGATGGAACTACTATGTTTAGGGTTGCCAAGAAGCTGGGAGAAGTCAAAAATAAGATAAGAAGATGGAATAAAGAGAATTTTCACAATATATTTGGTATCAAGTCTGAATCACAAATTGAACTAAAGGAGACTAAGGAAAAAATCCAGCTTGAGGGATACATTGCTTATAACAGGAGGAAAGAAAATGAGCTATTAGTGAAGATGCATGATATAATATCCAAAGAGGAGGAGTTTTGGAGATAGAGATCTAGGACCTTGTGGCATTCAACGAGAGATAAAAATACCAGATATTTTCACATGACAACACTGAAACATAGGGCTGCTAATAGGATCACTCACATCGAGTCCAATGGTGCCCATTTTGAGAAAGATGATGAAATAAGAAGGCAAGTTGTCCTTTTCTTTAGTAATCTTCTTTCAGTGACTCATGGAGTCAACCATGCTATGCAAGATTATCTTTTAGAGGCTATTCCAAAACTTGTTAAGGATGAAGATAACAATATGCTAACTGCTATTCCATCCAGGGAAGAAATCAAGAAAGTTGTCTTCTCTTTTGAAGGCAATAAGGCTCCAGGACCGGATTGGTTTCCTATATTCTTTTTTCAATGGTTCTGGGAGATTGTTGAAGAGGATGTGGTGAATTCTATGAAGGATTTCTTTAGCTTAAGGAGTCTCCTAAAAGAACTAAATGCCACTTTCCTGGTCCTTATCCCTAAACGTCCGAGAGCTAGAGACTTTGAAGCTTTTAGACCTATTAGCCTCTGCAATTCCTTCTATAAAATTATCTCTAAAGTGTTGACTTCGAGGCTTCTTATTACTTTTCCTCCCTTGATTTATCCTCAACATAATGGCTTCATTCCTGGAAGGTAGATTCTTGATTCAATTATTACCATCCATGAAAATGTTCATTCTCTCATAAAATCAAAGACTTAAGGTTTCCTTCTTAAATTGGACATTTCAAAAGCCTATGATCGTGTTGACTAGGATTTTTTACTTAATATCATGAAGGTGTTTGGTCTCAATAATAGAGTCCTCCAGATCCAGTTGGTCAAATAATTTCTACTAATTGCATAGCTATCATGGTGAATGGATCCCCTTCACATTTCTTTAAGAATTCCAAAGGCCTAAGGCAGGGAGATCCTATTTCCCTTATTTTATTTACTATTATTTTGGAATGTCTTGGAAGGAACTTAAAAAGAATGGTTGATCAGGGATCATTAGTGGGTTTGAGGCCTTCATCTAGTAATCTAGTCTGCTCTCACCAATAGTTTGTGGATGACACAATTTTATTGGGGAGATCTACAGTGGCTAAAGCAAGGAATCTTAAAAAGGTCTTGGATGATTATGAGAGGGTTTCTGGTCAAATGGTTAACAAACAGAAAAGCTCCTTATTCTTCTTCAACACGCTAGAGCCTAGAAAAAATAAGATTACCGGAATTATGGGATGCAGAATGGAATCTTTAACGTATATTTATCTTGGCTTGCCTTTGGGCCTTAAACCTCTTGAATCCTTTTGGAAAAATTTGGTTGATAGGTTCAGTAAAAATCTTGCTAGATGGAAAGGAGCTCTTCTCAGTCAATTAGGTAAAATTTAGCTTCTTAAAGCTACTCTTCAGAACCTTCCAGTATATGCTTTAAGTCTTCAAAATACCAGCCAAATATGCAGATGCTATTGAAAAAATCCAAAAATCCTTTCTTTGGTTAGGTGTTGATGAAAGGAAAATAATGCCTCTTATTGGGTGGGATTCTATTTGTAGACCCAAAAATTTGGGTGGTCTAGGTCTTAGAAGGATCAGAATGATGAATAAGGCTCTTCTTGCTAAGCAAATATGGAGAGTTTTCTCATCTAAAGGATAGTGGAATGACATTTTAAAGAGAAAATACATGGCTAATATTAGACCTCTCAAGACTCTGCTTGACTCTCCAAATTTTCCCTATGGTTCGGCTTTCTGGAACGATGTGACCATAGGAAGATACATTATTGATAAGGGAGTTGGTTGGAGAATAAGAAGTGGGAAACAAGCTATGTTCTAGGAAGATAGATGGTTAATGAAGGATCCATTAATTTCATCCCAAAGCTTTAATGGAAGGGTTGATATCTGCAAGCCCAATTTTGGGAATTATGTTAAGAATTATTGGAGAAATGGGAGCTAGGTGAATCTGTGCCAGATCAGTGTGGACCTTACTCCAATTCAATCCTCTCTATTGGTTGTTAGAATGGGGTCGAGCCAACATGATGATCTTTTAGTTTGGACGTCTAACCCTTCAGGTAGTTACTCAGTTTCTTCGACCGTCTCTTTGTTGTCCTTTTCTCCTTCCCCCCATCCCTTTTGGGCTAAAGCTTGGATTAAACACCTAACTCCTAAGGTTAACATATTATTTTGAACTCTTCTTCATAATAAAGTGCTCACAGTTGATAACCTCTACAAGCATGGCATCCAGATCCTGAACCGATGCTACTTGTGGTAGGAAGAAGCGAAATCTGTTAATCATCTATTCCTCCACTATTTGTATGTGGCTTCTATACAGGGAATATTTCTCTCTCTCTAGAATCTCTCGTTGGTGTTTCCTGGCACTATTGAAGACCTTTTTATTTAGTGGAATGCCCCCTCTTAGAATTTGTTTATTCATAGACTTTGGTCTTTTATTTTTCCTTTTATAGCCTAGGGTGTATGGAAGGAGTGCAATAATAGTATCTTTAGGGACAAGGAGGCTATAGAAAATATTGTGCATGAGAAATTATATAGGTTAATTGTGGAGAATATTAACAATATTCCTAATCAAGAGACTAAGATGGAAGCAGTGGTCTACTCAGAATATGACCTCAAGATGGCTAAAGAGTGGAATATTAAAAGGGATATATCTAGAAGGCTTCAAGACTAGCGAAAAAGAACCATGAAGGAATCAACTGGAGTCACCAGCCTAGGGAATGGATAAAGGATAATTTTGATGGGGCAGCTAAGGGAAACCCAGGTCTAGCTAGGAGTGAAGGTGTGATTAGAGATCATAATGGAAAGTTTGTGGTGGCGGTGGCTATCTCGTTGGGCATGCAGTCCAATCATATAGTAGAAGCTATTGGAGCCTTCTAGGTTATTGACCTTGCTAAAATATTACACTTTAAAAATATATGGATCGAGGGTGACTCCAAAAATATTATTGATTGTCTCCTAAGAAAGTCCCCACCTTCATGGACCATTAAATGTTGGATAGAGGAAGCTAAAGCTATTTTATCCAACTTTGATAAAGTCGGAATATCCCATGTCTTCAGGGAGGCTAATAGCATCTCAATTTTTTTTGCGAATGAGGGGGTTAAACAAAATGGGCATCATATGTGGCAGGACTATAATGAATTGGGAGCTGATGTAAGAGCCTTAATAAAATATGATATCATGCATGGGAAGGTTGCCGCTTTTAATGATGAATATAAAGAATAATTCCAGGCACTACGAAATCATTAAATACGATGGAGGCATTGTAATTAATCCTACAGGCTATAAAGGTTGGCATGTTTTGTGGGTGCTTTGAATCTATTGCTGGGTCTTTGTTAGATTCATTTTCCCTACTAACAATAGAAGCAAGATTATTGCTACTATGGTGAGAAGCAAAAAAATGGTGGAGCCAATGAGTAGAGAGAGGCATAAGAAGAACTCGAAGGTTTGGAGGCACATTCAGCAAGGTGGCCTATAGCCCTTCATTGATAAGCTCCATAGCCTTGACCCTAAAGTCATTGTTTATTTTTCTAAGCATTGGAAGAAAGGAGAAATCATTCTCTTAGGAAGGAAGGTTAAGGTGGGAAAAGAGCTCATTGGGGAAATCAATGGTCTCTCAACTAAGGGGGTGAAGTTTTACCATGACAAAAAGTTTTTGAATGAAGCAATTCTCTCTTTCCCCAAAACTGATAAGGAGAGGAAGGTTCTGGCTAAAGTTTCTTCTAGTTACTTTGATTTTGGGATGGTCAAGAAGGTGTGGAGGGAGGTTTTCAAAATTATCATGGAGTACATTACCCTAGAAGGAAAATTTACCAAAGTTTATGGGTACCACTTTTCCCTCATCAATCATTTTTGGCACAAGGTAAGGGTTTCCTTTCCCCACTATCTACTTTGTTCCTTGAATAATAATATTGAGGAATAGAGAAAGAGTCCTAGGAAGAACCTGGTCCTACATACTACTCTCATTAGGCTTAGTCACGAGCATTTTAAAAACATGTTGGCCTTGTCTAACCCGTTAACAGCCTTGGCCTCTGATGGAGATGATAGGAAGATTAGCTTGTCCGAGGATAAAGATGATTCTGATACTGAGTGGGATGAGGAAGACTCTCCCTCACCCAATAATAAAAATAAGAAAACCCCTCAGAAAAAACCCTCGAACAAAAAAGTGGGCACTACGAAAACCTCGAAGGGCATGTCTTAGGAGGCTAAAAGAAAAAAGATGGACCCCCTATGAATAAGCTGGTTTCTTATTTGGAGGATTCTCTTGAGGACAACTCTGATGATCATAAAGCTACTGAGGATTCTTATACCTCTTACCCTACCACTGATAGAGAGAATAGGCCCATATTCCCTAGAGACCTCAATCCTAATGACCACTATTTCAAGCCGGACCAGGAATTTCCAGACAATATTATGGCTATAGCCAAAAATAGGGTTGTTGACTACTTCAGGATCATAAAATGGGTTTTTCATGAGATTAAGTATCTTAATTTAAAAAAAAAGGGCTCTCATTGGCAAGATGGATGATTTGGAAGCCAAGGATTCTCACAGAATATTTTTGGTGTTTTGTGGACTATGGAAGAGAAGAGGGCTTTGGCCGAGTGCCTTCAAAGAAATGTTGAGCTTATGGAAAAGATGAAGGACAATGAGAACAAGGTCAAGTAGCTTGAAGGGGAAATTGGAAAAATAAAGGATACTACGCAAAATATTATCGAACACAGCCATAGAGTTGTTAATCAAAATGCTACTATCTTGAGGACCATGATGGAGAAGATAGATAATACTCATCAAGGGTCGTTGTTTTTGGACTTGGATGCTAATAGGGACAAAGGAAAGAAGGATAATTTTGGCCCATCGAAAAGGACTAGAGCCAACCTGAAAAGAAAAGCGGATTCTTCAATGCCGCAGGAGATCTAGGACCTAAAGAAGGTTACTCAGGAGATGTGCAACCTTGAAGCCGAGGTAGGTGAAACTTTGAAGTCTTTAGGTTAGTTTAGGCTATGTTGGGTGTTGGATTCTTGCTAGTTTTTTATTGGTTCTTGATTCGTAGTTCCCTTCCTTTCTATTTTTTGTGTCGCATCCTTCTTTTTGTTGGGTACTCTGATGATTTATCTTTCTTTTACTTGTAAAATATATGGTTTCGGGTCCCTGTAAAACCTATTTTTTCCTTTATCAAAAGCTATTTCCTACAATCAAATATCTCTTCAACAAAATATTACAAATACAAAAGGAGGAGATCCAATCTTACATAAAATTGAACAATGTAACATCCCCTCTTGTCCCATGCAAGTCACCTAGTCAAAAATCACATTCCCTAAACATGAATTACCCTCACTTGCAATTCAAAACAAGAATGATCCCTTGATGATAAACGTGATCATTAATGAAACTTTAATTAGGCACACTATCATAGACAATGGATCTGAAACCAATATTTGTAGAATTGACCTCCTAAACAAACCTGGTATGGACAAAAAGCTCATCCAACTTAATGATCATATTTGTGGCTTCGAAAATGTTAATAGGAAACCACTAGGGATGATCACATTACCTATTGAGGTCTGACCTATAGTTTTTCCTACCTCTATCCATATCATGCAAGGACCCTTTCCATACAATCTTATCCTAGGGAGACCATGGATTCATGTTATGAAAGGAGTCCCATCTAACCTTCATCGTATAATGAAATTTGAGTACAATAACAAGATATACACAGTTGATGCAGATGAGCCAAGCTATGCATCAACTGATCACAACACATCCAACTCCCCTAATCCTTTCATTCCTAGATCAAAATTCAAACCTATACAAGTTGATGCTAATTCTTCACCTACAACAAAACTCTTTTGTGATAATTGGGGGTCATTAGATTTTACACCTTCTTTCAATAAAGCTTCCAAAATCTCACCGTCATGTTCCAAAGAGTCATATACAAACGATTCATTTTTAGACACAATTTCCAGTAGTGATTGGCATTTCACACCTTCCTTTAGGATTAGGTGTATAATATCACAACCTAAACCAAAACAACCTTGTGTTTCATTTGCTCAACTTAGTTCTACCAAATCACCCCATGGTGGTGATGGGGGCAATATAACTTCCATCCCTCATGAAGGAATGACAAAATTAAAAAGGATTTGTTTTCTTGTAAAGAAACCAATCCTTCTCCAAAACACACACCCCCTTCATCTAAGGGTATGTGTAGGATCATGATGGGCCAAAAAGTGGCAATATGATGGGTATGTGGCTGATGACTTTTTTTTACCCAAAATTGAGGAAATGAAAAGGGTTTTTAAAGGAGATTCTCAACTTTCTACCAATATAAATTATTTTTTACTTTGAATTTCATAAATAATTATTATTCATTTTCTATTTGAATTATGACTAAAGTCTTGATTGATAGGCTGATTGAAAAACATCTATAGCTTTCAAATGGTATCAGATTTTTTGAATCTAAAACATGTGTCACATTCTATGCTTCACATACTAGATATGATTAAAAAAAAAAAATTGAATTTCAAGAAGTTTTGACCAAGTTAAGGTGGTTAGACATACAAGTTTTTATATTTTTAAAGGTTGTAATAAAAAAATCATAATTAATTGTTTACTTGGAAAAAACTACAAAAATATGCATCACATCCAAACATGAGTCCTCTAGTTATATCTAAAATATTATAAAAAATATTATCATTTTCTTGTGGTTAGGGTGGTTAGATAGACACCTAATTCTTATTTTTTTCATGAAATTTAAGTACTACTACATTGAAATTTCAATTTTTCACCAAATAGATTTAAAAAAAAAAAAACCTAATAGTTTATAAAATACATTCATTTTTCTACATATTCTATTTTTACATATTTTTGAAATAATATAGATAACTTATTCAAATTCTTACGTCAAGTTACCTATAATTTTTTTGAATTTTTTGCCACATAAGGGCCTGTTTTTTCCATGATGATCCTGCACATACCCCTAACTTGGAAGTTGTTATGGTATCTGGTACAATCTCCTACCTACACATGGATGCAATGAACACATGAACAAAACTTACATAGCATGTACTCTTTCGAGAAAGATCTAGGGGTATCTCCCTTATCTCCACTCTCATCTCAAACTTTGCACAACAAAATTAGACATCTCAAGGAGTATGGTGCTCTTCCTTGTTTTGGAGCACCTAATTCCTCTACCTGATACTTACTTTCATTCATTCCAAGCTCACCTTTGTCCTACACTAAGTGGGGGCAAGGGGCTTGATAGCCTTGTCCTCGTATGCCATTTGTCATTGTCTCTTTTGACTCGTTGTTAACCTTTCATGAACGTATAAGAGCAAGCTTGGGATGTGGACGACATGTATTAATATTGAATCACATTTGACATACTCCATTTATTCCTAATGTAGCTTATTGAAAACATATGACTTGGCATAGGGATTTTTGGCAATTTCTCACAGTAATGGTGTTAGCAACCACTTTAAAGTGGGGGCATACATAGACAGCATCTTTGTGAAAATTTCATGGTGTAATTTTCCTTATTCTTGTGATGTGTCCTCTTCTTGGTGGTGTCATTAGCTTTGATTCCATCCAAGAGTACACGATCAACTAAAGTTCCCTGATGTCAATGAGCCATCCCATGGATAACGATTTGACACCCTGACTTGTCCTCTCTTGGAGACATTAGGCACAATGCTCCCTAAGAAGAAGACCTTACATGAAAAAAGAAAAATCAACTTTAGAAAAATACTTTACAAATTCAAAAACATTTACAAAAAGCATTACATTGTGGTACCTTGTTAATGTTATTAGGAGCATAACTTTGGTATGGTTTGTACAATGGGAAGGCTGATCCAACAAAGCTAGTTTAGAATTTTTGGGAGATTTTGATTTTTGTTGAAATCACATATTTTTAGAAAATATAATGATTTAAGCCTTAAAAATTTCTATTTAAAGCATTCCAATAGAAGAGGGTTTGATCAAACTACCTTACATCAAACCCCCTTGGATAGAACCCCGCTAGTCTTAAACCATACCTATAATAGAGTCTCCTTTACACCTATCAAAATGCTGATAAAAAATCACTTTTGATTTACCTTTTGGAGGATAAAATGAATTCATTTAAAATTTATTTTTTGTAAGTATGTAGTCCTTATTATAAGCTTCCCAAAAAGTATAATTTTAAATAAATTTAATTTTATTATTATATTTTTTTATTTCTTCTGAATGTAGGTTTTTTACCAAAAATCAAGCTCTTTGTTCTATAAATGGTGAAAAATGGAAGATTATCAAAAAAAGAAAAGAAAAATATGAGTGCACCAGATATTGAAGTCCTTGATCCAACAAAAAAAAAAAGAATTTTGATACATACAAAAAAAGTTGTGTTATATAGCCCCCCTATGTCTGAATTGTAATTGGTTTGAATTCAAAACTTGATTAAGGAAAAAATATTCATTAAAACACTATGAAACTAATTGGAAGCACTAGATATCATAGTTACAAATCTAAATTTGAAAAAAATAGAATTTTATCCTTCATGGAAAAAAAGTTATGTTTTATACAATGAGCATCACTCCTTAAAAAATGGTGTTTACTGAAAAAAACTACTTTTCGAAGGAGATAGAAAAATAAGTGCAATCTGATTCCAAAAATTTTGAAAAAAATATATTTAGAATTTATAGACAAAATTTCACAAATCACTAATTTGAATTATCTTCAAATTTTTCACATTTAAGCCACTATAGGTGCCCAAAAGTGAAGATTTAGTTAGAAAAAATCAGTTTAGTGTCCTGTTTGGCCAAAAATTGTAAACCAGTATTGTGGGATCACCCAAAAGCTAACACACTGGCATGAATTTGTCATTATATGGTGGGAAGATGACACACTGGCATGAATTTCTCACTAAACCACTTCTTTGGGACATCTCACTCCATGGACGACCTAATGTTCTATGGCCCCAGAGTGAGTGCATATTTTCCTCTGCATTTTTCTTTCCTTTAGTTCTTGACATTGAATGAATGTGTATCTTGATGATTTGACTCAAGATCTTGGATCCTTGGGTCTTGACTACCTTCTTGATCTTTTCCATCCTTTTTTTGTCTGCATTTGTACACTCAGATCTCTCTTGAATGTCTACTTTAGTGTGAGTTTGAAGCAAGTTCACCCTCTCACTAAAGTGGGGGCTAAATGTACCGTAGAAAAAAGGAAACTTGCTTGATTTGGGAATAACTGATGATAAATTTGACTTAATAAGGCTTTTATTTGGTGTTGTGAGGTGTTCTTCACATCCACACTAGGTCTTGGACCCTTTCAAATGCATCTAACAATGCCTTGTAAAGGTTTTGTAAAGCATTGTAAAAGACTTTCATGCCTCTCTATACTTAATAAACCCATCTTCCCTTAATTCAACATTATAAAATGTATTTAATAGTATTATTACACTAATCTAGAAGGCTTGTAAATTAAACTTAATGATATCTAGTGTTGTAATGTGTCTTACACATTCACATTGGATGTTGTGCATTTCTAGGTTCTATGGACCTTATTTTAATGATGCAAAGTATGCTTAATCACACTTTCACATCGAAATTTGTGTTCTTGGCCTTATCCACCCTTTACATCATCGCTAATAGGCCCCTATTACCCCATATTGTGCATCCCGAGGCATAATTTGATGAAATATCTGATAAAGTTACCACATAAACCCTATTTCCTCATTCCCCAACAACCCAGTTGGAAAATGGGCCCCTCTAGGACTAATTTTCCATCTGTGGAAAATGAGTCCCTACTTGGTGGGACTGATTCACTCAACGTAGTGAATTAATCCCATTTGGGTAATTTTTGAGTTTTGAGTGGGAAAAACTGGAATTTAAATTTATTATTCTTTCATGCCAGCCTTAGGGATCCAATTAACAGGTAAAAAGGGTGGAATGTAGATAAATATAAGTCTCTAAACTATAATTTACATCTCTTAACTCATTCACTACTTATTCATCATTTTTCTTTCACTTCAAGTCAAGCAAGCTATGGTTTTATCATTCAAAGTCATTAAGATAGCTTCCTAAGAAATTCAAGGGTAGATCCTTCATATTTTGTTGCAGAAATTCAAGATCAATTATCATGGAAAGGTAATAACTCCATTATTTCATTCCTCAATACATTCTTCTCTCATTTTGGTTTAATTACCTACAAAGGGGTTTGACCAAGGCAAACCCCCATGCCCTAACATCTAACATTTTTCCTTCTCTTCTTGTGTGTTTGCAAATTTAGACATCTTGAAGGCTTGGAAATCATTAAAAATCAAGTTGCAATTTTTTTGAAGATATCTCCTTGTTGACCAAGACAAAATATCCACCAAAAGTCTCTTTTAGACTTGAAAATTAGAGTTTTAGAGGCGAACACCTGTCAGGAACTGAAGAGTAGACCGAGGGTTTCAGTTTCCACCTTTGGATTTTCAAATATTCAAAAGTGGATTGATTCACCATGAGTGGTGAATGAGTCCCAATGCTAGGCCTAATTTTTTTTTTTTGCATTTTTGGATACCCATTTGTCTAAAACGGGCTCTAGAACAGTTTCCCAGATCTGGGACTAATTCGTCCAAAATGGAGAATGATTCCCAATAGGCCAATATTTTAGCATCATGAGCATTTAAAATGTCATTTATAGTTTCTATCAAGATCTTAGGTGCACCTCTTTAGTTTCATCCATTTTTTTATAGTATGCTTTCATTTCTAGATGTTTTTGCATATCACAATGTGTTTTCAAACAACTAGCATTTCTTATTTTTCATTCAATAGAGCAAGAGAGTCATAGTGTTTCCTAACACCTAAAAATCTATGGTTTAGGAGGTCACCAAGAAGGATTGGGAAACACACCTTCTAAAGTTAAAGGAAACATATAAGGGTATATTACCCTCAACCAATTAAGGTGTATATTTCTTTTTAAATTGTATAGACAATTTTTTATCTCAATGTACTTTTGTGGAGTTAGTAGATAGTGTTGCGATACAATTTTTTCTTTTTGGTGATGGATAAAATTGTTAGGGGGAGATATTCTCATGCAGATATATCAATAAGGGAATGTAATGTGGATTTACTACCCTTTTCCCTTGATGTCAAAGGGGGAGTGAAGTAGAGAAATGTTTTTCCATCAATGACAAAGGGGGAGATTGTTGGAAACATGAAGATGATGGTGTATGGTATTTTAATTGATTTCAACCCATTCTAGAATTGATTTTATATCAATATGAGGGTATGTCGAGGATTATCATGGAAAAAATAGGCCCTTAAGTGGCAAAAAATTCAGAAAAATCAGAGTTAGGAAACTTGACGTAAAAATTTGAATAAGTTATCTATATTATTTAAAAAATATGTAAGAATAGAATCTATAGAAAATTGAATGTAGTTTCTAAACTACTAGGTTTATTTATATAAAAAAAATCTATTTAGTGAAAATTTGAAATTTCAATGTAGTAGTACTGAAATTTCAAAGAAAAAATAAGAAGTAGGTGTCTGTCTGACCATCCTAACCACAATAAAATGATAATAATTTTTTATAAGATTTTAGATATAAGTAGAGGATTCATGTCTGAATGTGATGCATATTTGGTTGTAAGTAAATAATTAATTATAATTTTTTTATTACAAATTTTAAAAAATATAAAAACTCGTATGTCTGACCACCTTAACTTGGTCAAAACTTCATGAAATTTAATTTTTCTTCTTTTAATCCTATAGTATGTGAAGCATAGAATGTGATGCATGTTTTGGATTCAAAAAATGTGATACCGTTTGAAAGCTATATATGTTTTTCAATCAGCCTATTGATCAAGAATTTAGTCATAATTCAAATAGAAAATGAATAATAATTATTTATTAAATTCAAAGTAAAGCATAATTTATATTGGTGGAAAGCTAAGAATTTCCTTTAAAAACCCTTTTCGTTTTATCAATTTTGGGTAAAAAAAGTTCGTTAGCCACATACCCTACACATACCCATAATATTGCCACTTTTTGGCCGATCATGATCCTACACATACCCATGAATATAATCTGAAGAAGTACAAGTATTTTTGGGAAACTGGCTAAGTCCCAAACTGAGTGTATTTTCAATATAATAAAGGAGCAGTTTTGTGCTCCACTTTGTTTCACATTGTGTTATCTTGTCATGCAGTTTTGAGGTAATAATCATACATATTGAATGATTCCATATCCAAATTTTCAAGGTTTTATGTATTATGCAGTAGAAAAAATTGATGATAGAGTATCAGACTAAGTAGAGACAAAATTATTGGTACAAAATTCATGTTGGAGTGATCTACATTCCACTATGGATGATAATTGTGTTTTGTAGATTTCAGGAAGTCCTTGGAGATGTCAGATGTGTGTGCATTATGAGGTTTAAGTAGTTTGGTGATTCATGCATCGAGTTTTGGATGAACAATCAGATCATTCAGTTGTTGCTTTACCAGTTTGGTTATGTGGTGCCAACCTAAGGTTTTTAGGGTCGCGTTGGATTGAATTGAGTCTGGAGGAGATTAATGGGAGTAGCTATAGGTCATGCCTACCTATTTTGGTGAAGAACATGCTTTGGTTATTTTTGCAAGGCATGCATGTTGTATTTTTGAGCCAATAGGTTTTGGGGTCACACGTTTTATCCATTTAGGATGACCTAGTTGATGGTATGACCGATTGTGAAATATATTATATGTATATATCTTCATCAATCTATCTACCTTCCTCCTCACCCCTCTACTTCTCTCTATCAGCCCTTTCTGCCCCTTCCCTCTCTACTTTATTTCTCTCTATCTCACCTCTCTCTCCCTCCCTCCCTACCTCTTCTTCCCTCTCTCCTCCGCTCTCTACTCTCTATCTCCCCTAACTCTCCTTACCTACCTCTCTTTATTTCTCTCTCTCTAAATCCTTATCTCTCCCTCTATCCCTACCTCTCCATCCATCTCTCCTTCACTCTCTACTTCTCTATATCTCCCCTCCCTCTCTACCTCTCTCTCTCCATCCCTACCTCTCCCTCCATCTCTCCTTTCCTCTCTACTTCTCTCCACCTACTTGTCCCTCTATACCTCATTCTCTCTCTCCCTCCCCTTTCTCAATCTCTCCACCTTCCTCCTCTCTCTAAATTCTCCCTCCCTTCCCCTCTCTCCTTCCTTCTCTACTCTCTTTATATCAACTCTCTCTACCTACATAGCTATCCCTCCCTCCTCTTTCTATCTCTAGTATCCTTGTCTCTCCCATCTCCCTCTATACCTACCTGCTCTCTCTCCTCTCCCTCTCTCTACTCTCTGTCTCAACTCTCTCTACCTCTCCTTCCCTCTTTACCCTTTATCTCCCCCTCTCTTTATACCTACTTATACCTCTATATCTAATTCTTTCTCCCTCCCTTCCTCCTCCCTCTTTCTATCACTCATCTCCCTCTCTCTCCTCTCCCTCTCTATCTACCTATCCCTCTATACATTATTATTTCTCTATCCATCTCTCCTTCCCTCTCTATCTATCTACCTATATATCTCTCCCTCCCTCTCACCTCTTTCTATCTCTCCTCTCTCTCTCTCCCTCCCCTCTATTTCTCTCTTCTCACCCTCTCTCTACCTACCTCTCTCTCTTATTTATCTCAACTATCTCTCTTTACCTCTCCCTCGCTCCTCTCTTTCTTCCACCAACCTTCTCTCTCTAATGCTCTCTATCTAACCTACCCGTACATACCTCTTTCTCCCTCCCTCCCTCCCTCCCTCTATCCCTCTCTTTGTCTCTTTCCCTCTCTCTCTCTCTCCCACCAAGCTTTTCTCTCTACTTCTCTATACCTACCTATCCCTTTATGCATCTTTCTTTCTCCCTCCCTCCCTCTTTCCCTCTCTTAATCTCTCTACCTTCTTCTCCCTTTACTTATCTCTCTATCACCTCTCTCTCCCTCCATCCCTATCGCTTCCTCCCTCTCTAGACTTCCCTCTATGCTTCTCTTTCTCTTCCACTCCCTCTCTCTACCTACCTCTCTATGTTTCTGCCTCTTTTCTCTCCCCTTCCCTCTTTACTTATCTCTACCCACCTAGATACATCTTTCTTTCTCCCTCCCTACCTCCCTCCTCTCTTAGACTCTCTACCTTCTTCCCTCTCTACTTCTCTCTACCACCTCTCTATATCCCTCTATCTCCTTCCCTCTCTACTCTCTCTATCTCAACTCTTTTTCTTACTACCTTTCCCCCTATATACTCTCTCTCTATCTCAACTCTCTCTCCTTACATCTCTATTCCTCCCTCCCCCTCTTTCTATCTCTCTCTTCTCCCTCACTACCTACCTAGACATGGAAGAAGGAAGAGAGAGGGAATGTGCTTGGGAGGAAGGAAGACATAAATAGAGAAAGAGATAGAGATAGATAAAGAGGGGGAGATTCATGAAAAATAAAGAATGAAGGTTTTCAGAGAGCACAAAGAATAACAACAATGAATATTAAGCACACCAAAACAATGTTGCAGAATTTTTCTGCAATTAGGAGAATTTGAATTGGTTATATTAGACTATTTTACACAATATCAAGAAAGGATTCAATTATAACCTTATGATTGCCTAACATGAACCAAAAAAGTCTTCATGGTTGGCAAGATTTGGCCAAGGTTGACCTAGTAGGCTAGCTACCATTAACCAAGAATATTTACACATGGAAAGTTGGCCTGGTAGGCCACCTACCATTGACCAAGAATATCTTCACATGGAAGGTTGGCCTAGTAGGCCACCTAACACTGACCAAGGATATCTGAACATGGGTAATGAAGTTAACATATTCTAATAAAGAGTCTTATAAGTCATCTTAGCATCATAAGGAAGAATGTTAGAATATTGATGTTGATGAAAGAAGAAGACAACAAATGTAATGCCCCTCCGTGATTGTGGTCTTGCATGTTGACTCTTCCTTGAGGATAGGTTTTGATTAATGTTTAGTTTAATTTGATTCATTTTGGCCGATAAATGTTTTTGTGTAGGTATCACATTAAAATAGTATTATTGGATTAAATAAATTAAAACTTGAATATTATAATAAAATAAAAAGTGTGGGCAATAAATAATGAATGATAAATAATTTAAAATGCAATGCCTTACCTATATTTAGGCATTTGCATCTAATGATTTTGTAACCGCTTGCAAGGAAAAGTGACAAGTATCTGAAGGAGAGCATGCATTGGATGCTTTGTAACTAATTTGTTCTAATTGGATGCTTTGTAGCTGATTTTCTCTAATTGCCACTTTTTTGGTAGGTTTTTGCGGCATCGCACTGGCTTTACTCTGAATCTGGAAAATGAAAATATTCGGGGGGGGGATGCATGAAATAAAAAACCATCTCCAATACTTTCTTCAAGGAGACAATGATATATGGAACAAGATGGGAATGAAGGGAGAGCAGGGCAGCGGATGGAGGAGAAGGGGGTTTCCTTCTGCACATTTCCTTTGCATGTAAGTTTCTTAAGCCCTCTATGCAACTCCATTTTTGTGTATATAATGCATTCATTGCAGGACAAGAGACCACTTTTCTTCTAAGAATGTGTGTGAGGAAGTTCACATTCCCTTTCTAGGCTTACATATTTGCATACATGTCTACCGTAGCTTTTATATCTTCAAGTTCTGTGAAAATCCTCTACCCTTCATGCTTGATGAACATTCTCACCCTATTCCAAAGCCCCATTTGGCACAATGAGGATGTTGTCAAATTTATGGTATTTGGTTTACCTCTTCCAATTGCATTTTCTTGAAAATTTCTTAAGCCACTTCAACAAATCTATTTTGTGTTTTTCCTGCGATTATACTATTCCTTGAGGTGATGTCGCTTTGAGGCATTCTGTCTAACAGTTCGAGCATTGTCTTGTAGATAAGATTTGGGATTTGATAATAATGCAAGTAGATGGCGATATTTCCAAATTCCAATATTCACTTTCTATATACTTGGCAACCTATCATAGTTACAACATTTAGAGTCCAAGCATTGTACAGCCTCCCTGATACCATTGGCAACCTATCACAGCTACAAATTTTAGACTTGCAAAGGTGTAGTAAATTAAATAGCCTCCCTGATTCTATTCACAACCTGCCCCATCTACTATACTTGAAAATAGAATGTTGTAGAAATTTAAATAATCTCCTGATACCATTGTCAGCCTGTCTTGGTCGTAGAAATTGAACATAATAGGTAGTTTAAAGGTTTAAATCATCTCTCTGATTTCATTATCAGCCTGTCACAGCATCAACACTTGAAAGTGGAATGTTGTAGAGGTTTGAATAATCTCTCTGAATCCATCATCAATTGTATACGTGCCTTGCCTATGCTTTCGCATTTTTGAATACAAATCTTACTTCACACAGTATTATGGTGCAAGCTTATTTTTTAGTTTATTTCTTTTAAGAACATTGCCCCTCTTTTAATGATTGAAATCCCTAGCCTTCAATCTGGTATGATTCATCGGGCACCACAGGTTTAACTGGATTCTTTAATTCAAAAAATTTGTGAGCTTCCTTGTAAAATCCATTTTGTGTATATTGTGCATTCAACGCATTCCATGAGACTACAATTCTTTAAGGAATTCTATTAGTTAGTCCATACACCCTGTTCCTGCTGTTTTTGGTCTATTTAATGAGTCTTGTTTTAAACATTGAAATCTCTCTTGAAATATTCAAAATATTTTGTAGAGTTACTTAGAGGTTCATTTCCTTGACTAGAAGAAACTAGGAAGGTAATATTGAAAGGAAGTTAAAAGTACTATTTAAGATGAATAAAATTTGGATTCTTTCATAGATGCTTCTTTTGGATTAAATTATATTTATTAATTTAGTTGGAATAGAGTGAATTAATTTTGATTTCAGTTTATTGGGTATTGAAAAGGTCTAGGGAATCTGAATTACTTTCATATAGATAAATAGTCTTTAAATAGAAATATAGATGAAAAGGGGAAACAAAGGAATATGTTAGATGAGTGGGAATTGAGAAAAAACTAAACAAATAAATAAATACTTAAAGGGAAATTTATAATTGGTTGTGTAATAGTGAACTTAGATAATTAAAAGATGTGGTAATATAGTCTCTCATAATATTTTAAACAAACCATCATGAGTAGAGAAGTAAAATGTAAGTAATGGTTTAAATGTTCTTGAAGTTCATTACTTTTGATTTGTTGGTGAAATAATCGTGCATGTGATAAAATATTTATTGGGATATCTAGAAAATATGTTTAGAGAATTCCATAAGTTATCTTAAATTACTTCTAATTGAATAGATAAAATGTATTTGATTGTTTATTGATAAAATTTGGGAATTTAGTTATAGTTGGTTGTCTTCTTATAAAGGAAATTAGAGATAGCTAGTTAGGAATTGATGAAACAAAATATAGTTAGAAATGTAGTTTTGTAAAATAGATAGGATGGAATGATTAAAAGATTAGTGATTATAGTACCTTATAGTTGGTTAGTGAAATTGATTTGTAAATTGATTAATTAGGGGAGCAATGTTTAGAGGGAAATGGTTTATTTATATTTTAGATCCTTGGAGAGTTTAGTAATATGGTTGCATTTGGTAATCTCATAATGGGTGGTTGTATTGAACTCTTTAATAGTGGAATTGTGTATATTAGAATTAATTGGCATCCTTTTTCATGGTTAAGTATTGTTGTAAACTCTATTTGTCTTCATTTTGGTAGTTTTTTAAATTTGCATAAAAGAAATAAATTGTTCTTGAATTGAGATTTTGTTCTTAATTATTTAACTTGGATTGTTAGTTAGGGGATAACTTTATCACAATCTAAGTTTCTAATAAATGAGGTTCTTATATGGATAGTTATTTAGAACCTAGTGAGATTGTAATTGTTTTGTTTGTTGAGTAGGTTGGTTTCTTTTAATTGAGAATGTGAATAGATAATTGTTGTCGTTGACATCTTACTAATTTTATGAAGGTGATTTACGTGCCACTGTAAGGGGTTCTTGTGAGGAGAAAATTGAGGTCTCCCATGGAATGCCTAGTTGGTGGTTTTTGGATATTGAGTGATTTTTGTTGAATTAAAGGTTGGTTTTCTTTTGTGAATCCCTTTTTAAGGTGACACCATTGTTGATTTGTGGATTGTATTTATGTTTTAGGGTTGATTGATTTGTGGATGGGGTTTGATGAAACTTTCTTTGTGTGGCTTTTCTGAGTTAATCTTAGATTTGAGGGAAATTTTATCCTTGTGTTAGAATTATTGGGTAAAAACTCTTTTTGCTTCATTCTACCCTCATTTGTGGGTTGTCATTATTTTGGCTGCCAAAGACTTGAGATGATTGACAGTTGATGTTCTCTCTTTATGTTCCCTTGATGTGGCATGTGTTTTGGTATCATGATTTTGAAAGGGTTCTACGAGAATTGTTGAGACTCTGATTATGTGTTTATAGTGAGATGGGTAATGCCTCACATGTTTCTCTATTGAGACCTAATGTTCATTTTATGTAGTACAACCCTTAGATTTTGGTTTATGTTTTGGGTCTCTAGGGAGAGTGGCTCTTTGTGGGGGCCAGCACCTTAAATAGGAGGAAGAGCACAGGATAACCTACATAAAAGTTAGCTTAACAAGTGAAAACCTAATAATTGAACTTAGGGGAATGGGTAGTAATAACATAATAAGATAATATTTGATACCTCGTCTATCCATTAGGGCTATCACAGACTAATGGAAGACTAAGAAGGTCGTGGTTGGAAAAGTCATTACCTCATCCTCATGAGAGGTTAACGACTCTGCATGAGTCACCCTATGGGGTCGGCGCCTCAAGTAGGAGGAAGGGCTAGGATAACCATAGATGGGGTTCGACACCTCAAGCAGCCTAGTACAACTGGTGCTTGGAGGAAGAGCATAGGATAACCCATGTAGGACTATGCGATGACACTCTCCACTAGTTGCCCTTATGCTTTGTTTCCTAGGTTGCCTCTGGAGGTGTGTTATGATTGTGGTCTTGTATTTACTTTGCAAGTGATTATTATTGTTGCTTTTGATTTATCTATGATGTGTTTTTATGGTCTTGTATTTACTATGATTGGATCTTGGTTGTTGTCATTTATGATCTATGAAATCTTCTATTGTTGCTTTTGGAGTTATTGTTAATATGATATTTTGTATGATGTTGAGTATTGTGGTTCCCTGTTTGGATGTTCTTGGTTGAGGTCTCTTTCTTGCTAGCTCCTAGCATGGTGGGTGGGTCTTCGGACTCATGTGGTTGGGTGGAACATGCTAAGCAACCCCATTGGGTCCCCAGTCAAGGATTAAGAGGTGCAGATTGGTGCCAATTGTAGTGACTCCAGAGTTGTATCCATCATTGAGCCAGTTATGATACTTTGTATTCATTTGTTCAACTATATCTTTCTACATGGGTTCCCATTCATGTTGGAGAACACTGTTGTATCATTGTTACTCTTGTACATTGTAATGAAATTTAATGTTATACCTTGTGTGGCTTTTGATCCATGGCAGTTGTTATTCAATACATTGTATCTTTAGAAATATGTCCCTTGAGTTTATATGATGATATAAAGTTTATCATTTTTAGTTTTGAGGTAATTATGTATATATGTTGTATATTTGTATGTGGATGGTTTCTTATTAATGTTTTGTCATGTATGTGTTACATTCGTAAATGTTTACTTTGTTTTGGATTATATCTTTGGATTTCATTCTTTATCGATGTTGTATGGATTTAAGTTTCGTATTGACTCCTCGTGTACCCCAAGGGATGTAAGTGTTAATGGATTTGTTTAATTGAGTTTTATGACTTATGACTCAATGTGCATCTCATGTATGTTTAGATTTACTTAAAAAAAAAATGTACAGTAATTGTTGTTTTAATTGTCCTTTGGGGTTCGCACGATGAGGCGTTACAACATGGTATCAAAGCATAGGTTCATACACTGGGCACTATGTGTGCTCACTATGTAACCTTGTGTTTAGTTCCTTGAGTCTAGAGTTCCACTTTTTTGTTGTCATTGTTGTGAACCTGAGTTTCTTCCATTAGCCGGTGT
The DNA here is from genome assembly GCA_007258455.2 of Sequoia sempervirens. Classification (NCBI taxonomy): domain Eukaryota; kingdom Viridiplantae; phylum Streptophyta; class Pinopsida; order Cupressales; family Cupressaceae; genus Sequoia; species Sequoia sempervirens. The sequence continues at coordinate 367,643,098 of VDFB02270651.1, forward strand.
CAGGTCAATGGTGCAGGCAACTGATGGAAAGGATAGTTCCCTCGGTGTAGTGCGCAATGCACCAATATCCTTCATGTCAGGGATGCACTATGGACCCTTGTGTTTTTCTATGATGTGGTTTCCAGTGATGTGAGTTATGTGTGAATACGTCAAGTGTGTGTGGAATTTTCCTTCTTGTTGTCCTTGAGTGACGAATTATGTTTTCCTAAATCTGTGAAGGTGTTAAATTTTTCCTTTTCTCAAAATTGATGTGAGATTTGGTGTTGAATAATGACTGAACTAGAGTGATTTATGTGAAAATGAAGAGTTCTAGCAAAAAAGTGCATTTGAGAGGATAATTATGCTTCAATTTTATGAAAGTATAACATTTTAAGGTAAAGAATTAGCTTGAATTCTTGATACTAATGTGTTTTGTTCCATGGTAGTTAATAATCTCTAGGTAATTGGCTCAGAAACTAAGTAACAAAGGTAATGGAATTGGTATTTATAGAGATAGATATTTCTAATGTCAAGTAGAAATTCATTTTTGATACAGTATAGGAATTAGATTTATGGTTAGCATCCTTATATGAATATTTCCTAACTAATTAGAAGAAAATTGTTTACGAGTTACTAGAAATGTTTTAAATACTATGTGCGGTTTGGTGGGAGGGACAGTGTGGTATTACTCACTCGCGAGTGCCCTACTACATTGGGAGTTCCTCTCACGATGTATTTGTGATATATATGTATTTTGCACGACATTTTTTTGCATGCAGGATTGTGAGAACTAAGTCTTGATTCCACCCGTATTGTCAGGACAGAGCGAGCATCTTATACACCCAATGGGTTTGAAGTGGAAAAATATGAGCTGACAAGAAAGTTTCCCCAACCTAGTTCGTCACCCATCCTCGTGTTTGACAAAACGGTCTGGTTGCAACCCCATCACCACCTTCGTTTTGGTATCATTTCCTTATTTTTGGTTTGTTTAATTTTCATTGCTTACTTGACGACATTTAATTGATTATTTAATTTATGGTGATTGATGATATTGTTGTGTTACCATGTTTATAATTGAGCTCGACTTCTAGGAGTAAATCAAAGCCTAGGGGGGAAGGATGTAATGCCCCTCCATGATTGTGGTCTTGCCTATTGACTTTTCCTTGAGGATAGGTTTTGATTAATGTTTAATTTAATTTGATTCATTTTGTTTGATAAATTTTTTTGTGTAGGTATCACATTAAAATAGTATTATTGGATTAAATAGATTAAAACTTGAATATTATAATAAAATAAAAAGTGTGGGAAATAAATAATAAATGATAAATAAATTAAAATGCAATGCCTTACCTATATTTAGGAATTTGCATCTAATGATTTTGTAACTGCCTGCAAAGAAAAGTGACAAGTATCTAAAGGAGAGCATGCCTTGGATGCTTTGTAACTGATTTGTTCTAATTGCCACTTTTCTGGTACATTTTTGCGGCATCGCATTGGCTTTACTCCAAATCTAGAAAATGAAAATATTTTTGGGGGGGATGCATGAAATAAAAAACCATCTCCAATACTTTCTTCGAGGAGGCAACGATATATGGAAAAAGATGGGAACGAAGGGAGAGCAGGGTAGCGGATGGAGGAGAATGGGGTTTCCTTCTGCACATTTCCTTTGCATGTAAGTTTCTTAAGCCCTCTCTGCAACTCCATTTTTGTGTATATAATGCATTCATTATAGGACATCAGACCACTTTTCTTCTAAGAATGTGTGTGAGGTAGTTCGCATGCCCTTTCTATGCTTACACATTTGCGTACATGTCTACCGTAGCTTTTATATCTTCAATTTCTGGGAAAATCCTCTACCCTTCATGCTTGATGAACATTCTTACCTTATTCCAATGTCCCATTTGGCACAATGAGGATGTTGTAAAAGTTGTGGTATTTGGTTTACCTCTTCCAATTGCATTTGCTTGAAGGTTTCTTAAGCCGCTTCAAAAAATCTATTTTGTGCTTTTCCTATGATTATACTATTCCTTGAGGTGATGTCGCTTTGAGGGGTTCTATCTAACAGTTCGAGCACTATCTTGTGGATAACATTTGGGATTTGATAATAATGCAAGTAGATGGCGATATTTCCAAATTCCAATATTCACTTTCTATATAGTTGGCAACGCGTCACAGTTACAACATTTAGAGTCCAGGCATTGTACAACCTCCCTTATACCATTGGCGACCTATCACAGCTGCAAATTTTAGACTTGCAAAGGTGTAGAAAATTAAATAGCCTCCCTGATTCTATTTGTAACCTGCCCCATCTACTGTACTTGAAAATAGAATGTTGTAGAAATTTAAATAATCTCTTGATACCATTGTCAGCCTATCTTGGCCGTAGCAGTTGAACATAATAGGTATTTTAAAGGTTTAAATAATCTCTTTGATTTCATTATCAACCTGTCATAGCATCAACACTTGAAAATGGAATGCTAATGAGGTTTCAATAATCTCTTTGACTCCATCGTCAATAGTATACACGCCTTGCCTATGCTTTCACATTTTTGCATACAAATCTGCCTTGACACAGTATTATGGTGCAAGCTTATTTTTCAGTTTATTTCTTTTAAGAACATTGCCTCTCTTTTAATGATGGAAAGCGCTAGCCTTCAATCTAGTATGATTCATCGGGCACCATAGGGTTAACTGGCTTCTTTAATTCAAAAATTTTGAGAGCTTCCTTGCAAAATCCATTTTGTGTATATCCCGCATTCAACTCATTCCATGAGACTACAATTCTTTGAGGAATTCTGCTAGTTAGTCCACACACCTTGTTCCTATTGTTTTTTGTCTATTTAATGAGTCTTTTTTTAAACGTTGAAATCTCTCTTGAAATATTCAAAAGATTTTCAAGAGCTACTCAAAGGTTCATTTCCTTGACTAGAAGAAATTAGGAAGGTAATATTGAAAGGAAGTTAAAAGTACTATTTAAGATGAATAAAATTTGGATTCTTTCATTGATGTTTCTTTTGGATTAAATTATATTTATTAATTTAGCTAGAGTAGAGTGAATTAATTTTGATTTCAGTTTATTGGGTATCAAAAAGGTCTAGGGAATCTGAGTTACTTTCATATACATAAATAGTCTTTAAATAGAAATATAGATGAAAAGGGGAAACAAAGGAATATGTTAGATGAGTGGGAATTGAGAAAAAACTAAATAAATATATAAATACTTAAAGGGAAATATAATTGGTTGTGTAATAGTGAACTTAGATAATTAAAAAATATGCTAATATAGTCTCTCATAATATTTTAAATAAACCATCATGAGTAGAGAAGTAAAATGTAAGCAATGGTTTAAATGTTCTTGAAGTTCATTACTTTTGATTTGTTGGTGAAAGAATCGTGCATGTGATAAAATATTTATTGGGATATCTAGAAAAATATGTTTAGAGAATTCCATAAGTTATCTTAAATTACTTCTAATTGAACAAATAAAATGTATTTGATTGTTTATTGATAAAATTTGGGAATTAAGTTATAGTTGGTTTTCTTCTTATAAAGGAAATTAGAGATAACTAGTTAGGAATTGATGAAACAAAATACAGTTACTCATGTAGTTTTGTAAAATAGATAGGATGGAATGATTAAAAGATTAGTGATTATAGTACCTTATAGTTGGTTAGTGAAATTGATTTGCAAATTGATTAATTAGGGGAGCAATGTTTAGAGGAAAATGATTTATTTATATTTTGGATCCTTGGAGAGTTTAGTTATATGGTTGCATTTGGTAATCTCGTAATGGGTGGTTGTATTGAACTCTTTAATAGTGGAATTATGTATATTATAATTAATTGACATCTTTGGTCATGGTTAAGTATTGTTGTAAACTCTATTTGTCTTCAGTTTGGTAGCTTTATAAATTTGCATAAACAAAAAATTTTGTTCTTGAATTGAGATTTCATTCTTAATTATTTCACTTGAATTGTTAGTTAGGGGATAAATTTATGACAGTCCGAGTTTCTAATAAATGAGATTCTTATATGGATAGTTATTTAGAACCTTGATATTGTAATTGTTTTGTTTTTGATAAAGGGGTAAAACAGGTTTTACAGGGACCTGAAACCACAAAGTTTACAAAGATAAAAAAGGGTATTAAAATCCATCAAAATACACCAGCTGCCCAAAAGGAAAAGACAAAGCAAGAAGCAACGAACCGTAATAGAATAGAAAGGTCAAGGAAAAAGGGCCAGCAGAGCAGACAACAAGAAATCGGCCACAGTTAACCCAGAGTCTTGAGGATAGACTCTGTCTCCGCCTCCAAATTTTGCATATCATGGACACCCTTTTTAAAGATTTGAATCATCTTCAGAGTAGGGGAAGCCTTTCTCTTCAAATTGGCGCTGGTTCTCTTTGAAATCCCAACATCCATATCCTGGCTTTTATCATCAGTTTCCTCCAGATCCACCACCAGAGACCCCCGTTGGGCTCTGTCTAACTTCTCAGTCATAGAATTAATAATAATGGTGTTGTGTCTGGCCATTCGGTTATTTTGTTCTGCAACAATTTTGATGGTGTTCCTCATATTCTCAATCTCAATTTCAATATTTCTGTTTTTGTCAACTTGGTACCGAGTTTCTTTACTGAGATCAGGGTCACCTCTATCCTCATCTTTCTTTTCCATCACAACAATCTTGGCACCTAGCTCTTCCAACTTGCTTTGAAGCGTCCAATTTTTTATCTTAATCTCATTAATTTCATTGAATGTCCATTTCAAAAATTTGAAATGGGAATCAACATTAGTTTTGGCTAGATTTAGAATATCTAAAAAGGGGTCCCTTCCAG
>VDFB02270651.1:367648009-367677604 GCA_007258455.2 Sequoia sempervirens
AATACCCTAAACACTGGGGGTGGTCTATCTACTCGACTATAGGTGGGCCTATCAACAATCCTACCATGCCCCTGACCAGCATATGGTGGAATGTCTAGGTAGTTGACTTTGAGGCCCAAATGGACCTCAACATACAACTGTTGAACAAAATACAATGGGATCTGGTCATTATTTGGGTATTGACCATGTGTTGTGAGAAATCATGGGTAGATCAATGAGGCCATAACAGAATCGACACATCTAGTGTCCCCTAACACTTACATTTGATAAAATGGAAAACAAGGGTAGCTTTTATCATTTGGACACTATCTTGTATTTGTTAAGAATCACCATGTACCATCTTTGAAATATCGTTAATCCTATGCAGGGAATATACTAGTCCTCTCAGAGTTCATCTTTAGTTTTTCTAGACTATGCAATGTGCTATGCATGGTTCACTATATATCCAGGTTTGCACCTTGTTCTAATGAATCTCTCAATTTTTTTTATCTCATTACTAGTATTTGCAAACAAAGAATGCATGATTGAACTTGTAATCTACATTTTTCCATGTTATATATGCTTAACTTTCTCACGTTACACCTAAATGAGACTTTGGTAAATAATATATCTGAATAAAGAGAATACAAATTTAAAATTATGTCTACTCATCAATAATATTTTCATACTGTGTACAGTTAAAGGAATTGGAAGACATCCATAATCTATAACATAGCATCCCCAAATGGTTCAAATTTTAAATGAAGCGATGAGAAAAGAAAAAGAATACAAAATTAAAGTATAAAATCATTTGAAATAATTGGGGATAAAAATATTTAATCTAATAGTTGTTAACAAATGAACTGAATTATATAGCCAAGGAAAAAATTATAGATTGGAAAGCAAAATAAATATGTCATATTACTTGAATCAAATCTAATAAAGTTTGACTTCATTGCATACTTGTTATAAATATCTCACATGAACCAATGAAACTCAATGTGTCTCCAAATTACATAAGAAGAGAGAACCTAAATGTGAAAAAGAAAAAGAAAAAGAAATCCATCTTTTTGTAATGAGTTTGTTAAAATTTAAAAACATTCAAGAACCCAAAAATGGTTTGAAATTGATGAGCATAATAGTAATTCCTGAAGGAAAGAGGTCATCACAAACCATTTGGTTGTGGGCTTCAAAAAATTTCAATGAATGGTTTTCCAATAACATGTATTAACCAAAATATTCCAAATTTTTATACAATTACTAAAGATGTACAAAATGAGACCTTTACTAAATAAATTTCAAAATGCATCATTAAATGTATATTAACATCATCTGCACTCTAATTAAGAACATTAAAAACAACACCAACACAAAGAGATAAAATTAAAAAGTTCCAACTAATGATGTTATAATAATCCTCCCCAAGTTGATCCTCTCATCCCAATCATCATACTTAATGTTTTGGTACTTGAATCATGTTTATTATATTATGTTCTCCTCAACACTATGTAAATTAGAACTCTTAATAAACATGTTTTTTAAGAGGAAGCATTTTCTCTTTCTATTACCATAACGATTATTCTTGTTTTTGTAACTTGGTATTTCTACTTGTAGATTTTCAACTTTTTATTATGTAAATCATTCTTTGATACCCAAGTAGTTTGAAGACCCTTTTAAGATGAAGAAAATATAGATTTATCATTTGTAATCCTCATCCTTCCTTACTACATGAGTAATTTTTTTTATGAAAACCATGTTTAGGAATGAAAATATCCAATCCCTTATGCTTCTGAACTAAAGTTTGCAATGCTTATGGTTCTTTTGGCCTTATAGATTCTTGAATCATTTTATAATATAAAACCTACATATAACCTACTTTGGCTCTAATAATTGTAAACCCTTTAGGAATTCTAAATTGTTGCATCTTGTCTTGATTTTCCCACAATTGTTATTCCTTTTGAAATTTTTACAAATTAGGCAAAGAATCCTTGCACTTATATAGAGGATCCTTAGGTATGTTCTTAAAATTATTTAAGGTTAAATGACTTAATCTAAAATAAAGGCATATATGGATCTCTTGCAATTGTAACCTCTTTACTAGTGTGAACATATTTGATACCTTGATGGCATGACATAGATGATGTTGCTTGATATTGCTTTATCCATGGATACCCAAGTAAAATATGAGATACATCTAAAGAAGAAAGAATATGACATAGAATAAGAACTTCCCTCATCTTTTAGACCAAAAAATTAAGGTAAAATAATGTATCATATAGTTTCAATCAACATATCATTAGTCAATTTTAAATAAACCCTCAAATATGCATATGCTTGTTGATAAAATGATGATAAAACAAAAAATTATTCAATGCATACATTTTATTGGTGAGTAAGATCAATATTACCTACCATGGTTAATGAATACACACAAACCAAGGACCATTATAGTATTTGGTAATATCTCTACATGTAGAAAAGGTGTGAAAAAATTAGCATACCTAAAGCATGTGAAATTGACTTGTCATAAGGGTGGGTGGGTAGCTTGAGTGGTGGAGATTTGCATCCTAACTAGTTCATGGAAATTTCGAAAGCATGGTATTAAGAACTAGGTGCATTTGACACCTAGCGTGGCTCAGGGAGTGTTGAAATGGTAAGGACTCATGCAATGTGAGCCATTATCTCAATAGTAGAGCATCCTAACACCAAATGGGAGGTCCTAAGTTTGAATACTGGTTAGTCCATAGAAATTTCTATAAAATTCAATCACTAGTACATAAGAAGAAGAATAAGTACCCTTATAATTTTTATTAATACCAACAAATCATTCCTCACATGTAGGTGAATCAATGATTTCAAGCTTGTCAACATGTATATGTGCCTCAATCTCATGACCCTCATATAAAACCATTTTATTAGATTTATTTAGTGTAAAATATTTAAATTTTCATTAGGAGGAACAATTGAAGGATTGACCCCAATATTAACCCCCTCAACCTAATTTTTTTTATCAATCAAATCCTTAATCAATTATTCCTTAATCCCATAAAATGTTGAGTATAATTACAATTAACTCTACAATTTAATAACAAAATTCTTTCTCATTATACCTTTTGGGAATAACCTTAGATTTATCTAATGGCCTAATAGGAGGAAGTGTAATCATGTTTGCACTAAGTAAATTTTGAAGCACATTTTACAAAGGAAAAAGTTGGAGGCTTTAGAGTCATAATATTAGAAACATTTATAATGTATAGTTTGTACAATGGTCATTTCCATTATTTTTACTATCCTTTTGGAAATAATTTTTCTTTTCAAATTTACAAGGGTAGGATGATGTAGATGAAGCATTAGAAGATCCATAATTAAGTGTGGTAGCCTCTAACAACTTTAGTTCTTAACATTCATCTCCCTTGCACATGCAAATGTTAAGAATGTATATACTTTGTAGATCCTTGTTTACAGTCAAAAAATCTAAAATAATAAACTTCAATCCAACATTCCCAATATTTGCATTGACAAATTTCAATATTAAAAAATAGACCCAAATGGAAGATAATACAATCATTTAATAGCATAATATTTTAAATTTCATGGGAAGAACTTAGCCAATAACTTATTATCATACACAAAATCCAAATATGTAGCACTAAAGAACCTTGAATGTGTCATGGGATCTCCTTTAACATTGTGCATCTCAAATCTAGGATCCAAAAATCCAGCAAAAATGGATATGTAAAATTTTCAATAGAAATTGAATTGTGTTTGATTTTTATATGTATGTCTTTTTTTGTTTCCATTAGGTAAGGAATCAACATTACTTTTCATCTCAACAAGCCTTTAAACATTAATGTCAAGGGTAGATAGAGGCACACTAGGATTAAGGACATGAATGAAAGTGGCAAGATGAGAAATTGAAAGTGGTGTATAAATTTGTCATGACATAATAAATGAGTGTGGAGTGACAAAGACTTGCGTAGGAATATCATAGTGAGGGGAACATGGGAAGTGTAAACAAAACTAATGAGAACTAATGTGGAGACAAGAGAACTATGTGCATCATAATAAGTAAGCATGAGATGAGAAATAGGAAAAAGGAGAGGATAAATTTGGGGAGATTTGGTGGAAGGAGAAAATAAATTATAGATGAATAGAGTAAAAACAATAGGCCATGAAGAAGAAGCTTGGGATGGGCTGGCATCACTCAAAGGGATTGTTGAGCTTATCCTTTTACCTATTTAACTTTGAGTACTTTCTTTCCACATGGCTTATTAATCAACATAGTATATGAAGGAGATCAATCATTGTACTAGGATTAATATTACTAGGCAAATTTGCAAGATCCAAAGAAAGGTTGTGTGCATCAAAGCTATATCTTGATTACCATTTTCTCAACAAGGGCCTCATGGTCAAATGATTCTTCTCCATTATGATAAATTTAGTATCATGCATATTCCCAATCATACCAATTTTAGCTTGATTCACAACCATGGTGGGATTGAACTATGACTTCTTACTAGGAAAAGAGGATGATTTTGGTATTAGAAGGAAATAAGGATCAAACAATGTTTAGATTTGATTAAGAAATTAGACAATGAGAAAGCACTTAAATCTAAAAACTAAATAAGATTCAAGAAACCCTTTATGGCCAAATCGTAGGACATACCAAATTAAATGGCTTTGCCAAAATGAAAAGAAAATAATTTCTTTAGAGTTTTCTTTTCTAATTAGCTAGGATAAATAAATACAATAAGTAAACACACAAATTACCTTTAAACATACAATTGAATTTAAAAATACTAGACAAGCACACTATAGAATTGACAAAGAGGGTTAGGGTTTTTAGCTTCATTTGTTATATGGAGATATTGTATTGTAATGTACATAATCAATTATATGATTCTTGATTTTTTATAAGATTTAATATTATGACACCTTAACAAACCAAGATATGACTTTCATGGTTCACTCCTACATGTATGGAATTTACATTTTCATCTACAAGTTTGACCCTAAATTTGTAGTTTTAAAATTATTTTGTGATCTTGACCCTACACTTCTAGTCTTTAGGAATTTATTTATCTCCATTTCTTAGACTATGTTGAGAGCCATTATAATGTTCTTTTGCACTAACTTTGAGAGGAAACTCATTTTTCCTTACTCAAACCCTTGGATTGATTTAAAAAAATTGAACAAGTTAAAATACATGCCAAATATAAATTCAAGTGCCTAGGTATTTTATCCTTGTAATCTTAAAAGTTGATGTAATACTCTAATGATCAAATCATATGTTGATCTATGATACATATGGATCGATATCTAAATGAATTAGAAAATTTTCTTTTATATAACACTGTAGCTCTAAAATTTTAATATTTCATGCTCAAATTGTTGAGAAATAACTAATTGGAAGTATTTCAACTTGGGACCATATTTAAATTTGGATATATAAATGTGTGTGCCAAAGAAACAAAATGAAAAGAATAACATTTGGATCTATATCCTTGATATGTTTGAAGCTAAGTCTAGTCTAGGCTCAATTTAATGGCTAAACTTTTGCAAATAAAAATGCAACTTGGTTTGTCTAGTACATATTTGTTTAGTTTATTTGTTGTGTTATTAGTTGGATGATAGTTAAGGTGTCCACTACGAAATGGTAGATGATGGGGAGGTGATGTTGGAGCATTCTAACACTTGAAATAATGTTGTAGATGCATTGAAAAATCCAATCAACATAAAGAAGTTCAAGGGGTGTAGTTTTGAATTATAGACCTCTCATCCCCTAACAGATAGTTGATAGTTTTGATATACATTTTTCTCTTGAAAGGTGTTTAACAAGACAAAAATATATGCAAAACGGGGAAGCAAAATACTATATTGAAAATGCTTTAAAAACTTTCAAACAAATGCAATTTGAATTCATTTTAACCTGTCAAGTTTAGCCATTAACTTGAACTCTAAAAAAATCGAATTTTAAATACCTAGTGCTCAGTAGTGCTCGATATGCAAACTGGAATGATGAACTTTGAAGAGACGAACTTAAATTTTCTTTCGCCGGAAAGAAAAATGTATGGTTGATTGCCATCATGCTCTCGGTTCGCCGCATGCACCAGGGATAGTGACTAGTAAAACAACAAAGTAAAAGTGACAGGTTAAAATGAAAGAATTTTTAGTTTTTGTCATATTTAGGGGGTTCAGTCGAACCCATGTTCGACCGAACCTATTTAATATGTTTTTTTATTTAGGTTTTCTCTTGGTTCGGCTCATTATCTCTCAAAAACGCAGGTTTAAACCACGAAAGGTTGCCAAGCTTTCACAACGTTTTAGGGTAACAGAACAAGGTTTGAAAGAATTAAACCTTCTACTCTCCAGGTACTGCTAGACCTAGGCGGGTGTACCTATAATAAATGAAGTAAACTTGACTATTGATCTTATCTTCATGCCATGATTTGTCCAAGATGGCAAATTGAAATGGACAAAATAAAACAAATTTGGTATATATTGTATACCAGCATTCAAAACTAACCCTAAAATGCTCAGTTAACAAATGTAAAAAGTATGAATAAAACTAAATGATGAAAACGGTGAGACCAGTGCCTTATATAATATACGGAGTCAAATAAAATCATAGACAACTGACTTCTTTCTGGATTCATTCAAATTGTTTGGCATATTTATTTATAACCAGTATAAAAATGCAAAGCTACGATTATTGAGTTCTTATTGATCTAAATGAAATTCCCTGATTACTGTGATTAATCAAAAGGGTTTAATCCTTCCTTGAAAGAACCTATCAACTAATCACACAGATATGGAAAATACGTACTGATAAACCAGACATAAACTTGTTATGTTGACCTAAACAACCAAGAAACATCAATTTTAGAGACAACTCAGATAATTCTTTCAATAGGCATAACACAACAATTGACACCAGAATTCGTCAGCAAATCAGATGATTTTCATTGATATTTCCATGGCTTCAAAAAACATACAGCATAGTCTCAACCCTGTGAAACATAGTGTTCCCGCTGTATTCTCTGCTTTCTATCCTATTCCATATATGCATATTGTTTACAAAATAGACATTTATATATTGAGAATGTGAAAGGACACATCCTTTCGGAAATAGAAAATACAAATTATAAACATAAAATAGAGAATAATTAGGCTCTATTTAGCCATAAGTGAGTCTTGTTGAAATGGTCCAAATAATCCTGGCACTCATACATGTCTGCATCTCCAACAACATTTTGGACCATAACTTCCATTTTGACCATTTCTTCATTTTGCTTACTCACTTCATCCAATGCTGTATCATATGTAGAAGCTACCTTCATGATTTCATTCATCATTGACTCACATTCATTTTTCCACCTGGTGGCTTCTCTCAAATCCCCATTACTATCAGAAAATGGAATTACAATTTTCTCAGCAGCTGCAATTAATCCCTGTTCATCTCCTTGCAATTCATCATAGAAATTTCGATGGCGATTGATTATGTGATTAGCAGCTTCAAGTGCAGAACTGCTAGCTTCATCACTTTGAGCCAACTCATGAAATTTCTCCATGATTCGTCCATCCATTCTTGTGTGCTCCTTCAATGCAGCAAGAGTATGAGAATATTTTCCCCACAATTTGTTCAACCAGGATATCAAATGATCTTGTCTCTTCTTGATAATTGCAGCAATAGCATCATGCTTTCCCTGAGAATAAGCACTTGACCCTACCCAGTGGTCTTTTGCTTGAGAGCTCTCTACTTGAGTGATCATTTTGGTTGTTCCCATTGAAACACCAACCAAATCTTTAAGTCTATCATTTTCTCTCAGCAATTTCTCATTATTTGCTTTATACGTTTCTCTTTCTTTTATCAATAATTGAATCTGTGCTTTATTCAATTTTGCAATATTTACCCCAATATCAGCAGTAGCAACAGGATCAGCTTCTCCAGCTTTTAAAGTCAAGACATGGCCAAATGCCTTCTCTGTATCAAGTACCACTGATTTCCTGTGGGGTGGGTACAAAGCCCATATCAACATTGATCCCTCATCAGTATTATATTTGGAGCCTGCATATACTTCTGTCACCTTTTCCTTATCAAGCTTATGAGTAGCATTACTACCCTTCAAGAAACTATCAAAAACCAATGCAGAATTCAAATCTAAACCAGGAAATATCATAACACCAGCATCCTCCAACATTTTCCTCCCCACTTCTGGAGTCATATTTTCCATTTCATCATCCACACATCTTCTCAATTGAGCCAACAATTGTTCCTCATTTCCAGAAGTGATATCATCAACATTCTCTCTTATCTCCTTCCCCTTCTGCTTGTACAAGAATGCTTTGAACTTAGGGGAATGTATAAACTCATCATCAGAAACAAAGGATTTGTACTCCATATGCCTAGCATCAACATCACCACTTTCAATATTTTGTTCTCTGATTGGGAAGACATATTGTTGAGTCCTCATTCTGGATACCTTTAATGCTTTACCCTGTGATACATTAGCTCTTGGTGCTTCTTCATCTCCAGAAGACAATAACTCAGTATCTTGTAGCCCTTGGTTATACCTTTCAACTACCCTTTCTGCTTCATCTTCATCTAGATTTCTGATCATATCATCAAAATGATAGGGTACATGTGGATACCCTCCAAAATTAATCCTTTCTTTGGTTGAATGAATATACCCCTCAGGGTCAAAGTATTTCCTGGTTGGTCCTCTTTTCATGTTATAGTGCAACAATCTGTCAAGAATTGAATTATATCCCTCTTTAGCCAACACAGTGAAATCACCAAAGCATAAAGTACTAGGCATAAATGCCTGCTTCCCAAAAGAACTGAAATGCATCACACTACTATAATCCATTTGTCTGACAATTTCCAAGTAGGTAACCCTGTTTGGAACTGTCCTTGGCAGAATGAAAGGAGCATCTTCAAATCCATACACTCTGATTACTATAGCTCCCTCTAAACAATATCAGTCTCCCCAATTATGGTCAATTGGCCCATTGAAATCTTTAGGCCGAAGGAATCTTTTGATCTCATCAGTCAATGAATGATTACAAGGATAATGATACAATTTATACAATGTCTTTACAAAATACTCCTCAAAATGAATAAAACTAGAACCAGCAAACCTGCTGTCCCAAATGGCAGTCCATAATTGAACAGGCAATGTTTCACCCTCCTTACCAATCTGAGAAATTCTCATTTCCGGAGGCCACACCCCAAGCTCTTGTCCGAAATATAGCACCAAATGCATCAACAATGAATAGTTTCTGAGATGAACAATGGAAGCTCCACCCTTTATAGCCATCAATCCTGAGTCAAGCTCCTTAGAAATATATGAAGCATAATCAAATAACTTGGCATTGTGATATTGAATGTTTGCTGCAATGACCATTGGCACCATTGACATAAATTTCGGGGCATCCATCCCCAACACCTGACACACTGAAAAATATGTATACTTCATGTAGGGTTCAAACAAATCTACATGATAGGGAGGCCCCTCACTATCTTCCATAGGTTCGGGCTTGTTACCCTGTTTAACCCTATGAATTGGTAACCTCCAACCCTTGTAACTTGTATCCATTCTGAAAAATTCCTTCTGCAACTCTTCACAATTGATTTCCTCATCACAAAATCCTTCCAATTTGAAAACCTCACCAATTCCTTCTTTTGACACATGTATCTGTGGTTTTCCAGAAGGATCACATATTGCTTTACGCTTTGGATCATAATGATCAACAAGCAATTTTACCAATTCAGCATTAACAAATACATTAGGGCACACCAATTTCCCTACATTCAACTTCCATGGATTACAGACTGGCTCAAAACGATTCCTCCTATGATAGTGGAAATTGAAAAGCTCATACCCTCTTACAGCAGTCCAGACATCACCTATGAACTTGCATTTGTCATCTAGCTTGTCAACTTCTGCCCTAAGCTGTGCAGACCTTCTAGCTTTAGGCCCCGAACCAGGTAGTTGATCAATAAGGTCTTGGTTTAGCTTCCTTTCAGTGCCTTCTTGCTCTGTATCAATCTTTTGTTTCTTTCCCTTCGACTGACTGCTCTCACCAAGTTTTCTACCCTTACCCTTTCCAGAACTAGAAGAATCCATTTTTCAAGCTTACAGAATCGAAATATGAAAAATAGAGAAGCAACTACTTACAGTATTCTACTTGAGCTCCTCAGACTAAAAAATTGTCTTGGTTCTCTTGTTCAACTCGCCAATTCACCAACAATCAATTTAGAAATGAGGAAATGATTAAAACACTACTGTCATTACTATTTTATCCCATCACACCATTAATGAAGCACGAATGAAGCCACCTTTGAAACTAGCACTATCGCATCAAATGTCCTTTCGATGAGAAAAATTCAAATCTAGGGCGAAATCCCTTTTCAACGTTTATTTCATCATTCGCCAAGACACTCTGTGGTCTTACCGACACCTGGAATCAACTTGATGACAAATGCTTCTGCTTTTCATGTCGCTGTGACAATTCAAAGTCGGGGAAGTGTCTCATAGATATCATGGAACAATACCGATATGTATTCTTCAAAGCATTTTCCAATCGCTGAGACATTAATGTTATTCACACCGACTGAAATCCTCTATCTTTATGTTCTTCGCTATAACCTACAGATGTCGGGGAAACCTCTCGCAGACTTCATCCTGTTTCACCGAAAGTCTTTATCTACATTGAGTCGCCAAGACAAATTTGTATTCTTGCTAATACAATCTTCGTTTCACCCGCTTCGCTGTGACTTTCAAAGTTGGGAAGATGTTATGCAGATATCTTTACATCTTATTGATATGTACTTTTCAATGTATTTTCATTCGCTAAGACAAAATCACCCTTTCACCGATGAATTCTCATTTCGGCATGTCCACCAAGTTTTCTCACCGAAGAAATAAACCCAACCATTGAAATAATACTTTCGGCAAGACAATGAACCTTCAGGAAAACTTACACCGACACCAAATGTCCTACCGAAATCACTCCTCCAGATTACTCCTATTCAAAAAAACTCACCCCGAACCATCTATCGGTATAATATTCATACTTCGGTGAAACCTATGCCAACAAGTTCTTCTCTCGGCGATGCATATCTCCATTGGCATAAGATTTGAATCGGCAAGACTCCATAGCTTCTCACCGATAGGTTTGAAATACCTTTGAACTTAGTTCAGCCAAACAATGGCCCCTTCGCCTAGACCTTCCCCGATGCACATAAGTCTTACCGAGACATCTGTTTGCAAGTCAATCGGTAAAACAAAATGATTTCGTTATGAGTTCATACCGATACCAATTAGTCTGGCCAAACAACCCCTTTATGCATTAGTCAGGTATGACATATTGTCTTCGCCCTGACATTAGACCGATGCCCCAACATATGCCGATATACTTTTTTCAGGATGCCTGTCGGCAAGAAAAAATTAGTTCGCCGAAACATTTTCCCGAACACCTTTATCTTGAGCGATAAACTTCACATGCACCATCGGTGAAACACACTGTATTCGCCATGACTTCACTCCGACAATGACTCCCCTTTGCCGAAATGATTCCTTTTGTCGCCGAAACAAGCAAATTGTCCTGCCGATAGTCTGCAACAAACATATATTAGTGAAAAATCAGGTCGGGGAGACTTTTACAATGTCTTGCCGATTCGGGTCTTTTAATGAAAAATGAAAGACTTAATGGATTCAATGGCTTTTATGACAGAAAACAAGCAAGACAATACAAAGAGGGACCTTGATGCTTATGATGAGGACTCAATACTGGAACTTTTGGATGCAATAGAATGTAAAAAATTCAAAATTTTACAGTTCTAATATTCGAACCATTGGTTCGGCCAACTTTCAATATGGTGAAAAGAAAAATGCAAAATTTCCTTCCTCTTATAAAGTGTAAACCACTATTCTAAAGCACCCCGATTTGATTACTTTGATGTATTTATTAATCTAAAATTTAGTTTATGAAAGTAATATGTCATATTTTTAGTTTAGAATCTTGTTGTTTCTAATTTGAATAGATTATTCAATTGCAATAAAATTTGGAATTTGCAGTTTGTCATTTTATTTTAAAATCTAATGTTCTATATTTCAAATTTTGACAATCTTTAAATCTAACCATTACTGACTTATAGAAGTGTCAAAATTTTAATCATATATCTAGAGTGTGTATTTAAAAATATTCTTAAGACATTTGCACATTATGGAGAGTATCACTATAAAAAAGAATGTTTTGACAAAGCATTGAAAACATTTTCCTCCTAATTTGCATATGCATCATTCAATCACATCATAAATCAATGGAAAATGAACTTTATACTATCAATTGTCATCCATTATCAAGATAACACTTCAAGGTACACTCTAGAACAAAATAACAATTGACCTACATTAGCAAGATTAGTGCTTGATATAGTGATATTCATTTTCCTATTGATTTAAGGCCATATGGTTGGAATGTGAAATCTTACAAATCATCAAATTTTGTGAGTAAACTTTAGCATGTGTGTGGAAGAAGGAAGATCATGCAATGACATGCATTGTGCCATGAGTGCTCCATGATTGATAAGCTCACATTGTATGTGTATAATAGCAAGAAGATTGAGCACAAATGGTGATAACTAATACAATTTCCACATGGTAGTTTTGCATAAGTGATAGATGTCGATCAAAAAGTACCAATAGCTAATTGTTACGTGTCATTGGATGATCCAATCAATATTAACTAATACACTTTTTAGATTAGCAACTGCTTTTGTCTTTAATGCATTAGACAAAGTTTGAAATCTTGAATGTTGAAGCAAACTACATTAATAAAAATTGGTTGGTTTTGGTCACTAGAATCTCATTATAAAATTTAATAAAAAGTTGTTTAGTGTAAATAGTCAAAGGCTTCTTGTTGGCCTTTACAATAGGAGTTGAATCTTTAGAAATATATAGTTCTAGGTTTGAATAATTATGTATTTTATCTATAAATTTGTAGTCTTTGTCATTCAAATCATTGAAAAGCATTATTATCATACCATATCTTTTTATTTTCTTCCTTATTGTAAGTGTGTTCTTCATTACGAGTCTCCTTGCTATATGACTAGGTATACCTTCACTTGGGATCTCAAATTAAAGTTGTATCAAGTTTGGCTCTCATTGCCTAAGATTTGGCTTGTGGAGAGGTGAAAGAATCACATGGCATTGATAAAAGTTTACAACTAAGCAATTTATATCCTCCATAAAATTTGAGGATGGGTAGAAGGTAGTGCATATGTCCTAAAATATGTTGGTCATTATGTAGAAGGTGTGGTGTGCATTTTTTATAGGAAAATTATTGAGCAAGGAGACAATGAAAAATAAAGGAGTTATTATCAACAAATGAGGAATGAACTAAGCACCTAAAATACAAAATCTCAAGAAAATTTGGTGTGACCTCTATGAGATGTTGGAGGAAATAGAGAAACTCAACAAAGAGATTTGGGTGTACACTAGAATGATGATGAGGAACAATCTATGCACATGAACAAGGTTGATGAAGACCCAACTAAGAGTTATAATGAATAATCCTTCTACAATTTTCATAGAGTTAATGAACACCATACATATACTTGTGTCATATTCGAGTATAAAATCATAAATCTCATTGGTAATAATAAGCTTCATGTTGATGGTATGAATGATGGGAAAATTGTTTGGTTCCTCCACTAAAATAAAATTAGAAAATTTATGCTAAGATTTTTGCATTGCATAGACAATTTGACAATATTGAACACTAATAGGTATTCAATCATCCTACTAATTATATGATGCATACACATATGAATAAAGATCGTATGAATACAAATCATGTTTGTTCCTCTTCCCACACTTCTAAAAATACATTAATGGATATTACTCATAAAATTTCACTTGCTTATGTACCTTCTTAATTTAATTTTACGAGGAGATCCAAAACTATAATTATTATGGTCCACTTTATGGTGTCATGGTTTCCCTTGTGGTCAACAATGTGAAGGTATTCAGATTGATCTAGGTAATTAGTATAACATATGCATAGAAGAATTTTATATAATTGAAAATTTAACATCAAATAATTATACACATGTATGTGTTGCTCTAAACATAACCAATGACATTCTTGTGGACACTTTGGGGTGTATCAGCCTTCCTCTTGACGTCGAGATTAGTTACAGCAATTAAATATGATAACCTCTATTATACATCAACATCTAAAATATGTTTGTGAAGAGAAAATTATGAAAGTGATGAGAGATACATATGTACCTATTTTCAAGTCAACTAGTCCAAACTTAAAAACTATGTTGTCACTCTCAAGGATATTTGCTATGACAACAAATGTAAGGAAAATCAAGTAGGAGCTCCTTATGAAACCAAAGGTAGAATTCATTAATTATAACAAATGCAAGTACAAAAAAAGAATTAAGAAAAAATAAAAAGGGGAAATAAAGAGAAAATGAAGCCCTCTTCATTACTTAATAATACTCCTCTAGCAAAAAAACCAACTTATAACTCTTGTCCTCCACCAATAAATAAAGAATAACATAATTCCATTCCTTCATATGTACCAAAGCAAGGATGATTTCCTCCTTATGCTCCAAAGAATAATAATAAAGAATCTTTCAAAAATCTGAATGCCACCTCTTTTAAAGGTGCTAATTTCATATGGGTTCGAAAGAAAAAGTAGAATATTCAAAAAGAACAATTGAATCTAACTCCACAAGTACAATAATAATATTAGAAAGGGTATTTCTCCTATTCTACATATATCAAGCATATTCAATGACATCATATCATGACAACATTCAAAAAATTAAAGGTGGTTGCAAACCACATAAATAATATGAGAGCAGCCTATTAGATGGATTGCAATATAATATTATTGGTTGAGACTTGCAGCTTCTATACCGAGCTTCTACATACATACATACATACATACATACATACATACATACATACACATTGTTACATACATATATATATATATATATATATATATATATATATATATATATATATATATATATATATATATATATATATATATATATATATATATATATATATATATATATATATACTTTTATATTACTTTGATGGTGTCCCCATTTGAGAGTAAGTATATCTGTTTGATTGTAACTATATCGATAAAAAGCTTCAATATTTTTCAATATGATTGTAATTATAATGATTATATTTAGCATTTTTTATCACATGTTACTAACATAATATTTCTCATGATGATTGCAATATTTTTAACATATTCCACATGATTTAAATGACTATGATTATATTTTAGAGTCAAGTAACTTCACATTTGGAAACATGTTGGACACCTCAATGATATATTTATGACTATAAGAGTAAGGAACATTAAATAGTTATTTCTTGTGGACAAAATGATATAATTTATTAATTATACCAAATAACGTAGGAAAAAAAGAACCACACAAAGTATTTATAAAAAGGAAAAATAAGGGAGCATATGAACTCCTCTTGTTTCCTCCTAATGCCTTAAAAGCACAAAAGCAACTTATAACCCTGTTCTCTACTAATAAAGAAAGAGAAAGATAATTTCATTCCCTCCATACATGTCAAAATAAGGAATATTTCATCATCTTTATGCTCCAAAGAAGAATTGTAAATAAAATTTCAACAAGCCCAATGCTACCTTATATTTGAAGAAACTAATTCTACATGGGTTCCAAAATAAAATCAAACATTTAAAAGACTATTGATCGCTCTACATTTATGAACTCATTAATTCCACTAATCACATTGGAATCCCATTGATCCCTAAAATCCTATAATAAACTCCTCCCATTCATTTGTTCTAGATAATCCCAACCTCTCCACATTAAACATGTGATCTATTACACATGTGTGATAGAAACTTATCAAGTTCCTTTTTTCCCCATGTGATCTCTCAATATTTGAGAGAAGTCACATGTTCATATTACCCAGTCCCATGTGATCTCTAACATATGGAGGAGGAGGCATGACAGACTCCACTTCCTATGTGTGTTCTCACACATGTTTATAAACTTGTCACAATACCTTCTTCTCTATGTTCCCAAGCATGTGCAAGAGTACACTTTATCAAAATATCTCTTTTCCTATGTGTCTTCACACATGTGTGAGAGGACACTTCTTACCATAGCCTCTTCCCCATAGTCTTTCTCACATGTACTGCAGAGGACTCTACTACCATCCCTAGATCTAGTCAAACCAATATTAGCCATTCAAATCTTTTTTATCCTCTTCTATAAGTGCAATTCAATCACATGGTTCAATTCTTGGAGGCTTTTCATTCACCCTAATATCTCAAACATTCCTAGCCTTTGATCATCAAGTCAAATCCTAACCTTTGATTCTCCATCCTCAAATTCTATAAGTGAAATCATCCTCAATCCATTTGCATAAACCACTCCATTCCAAAGTCATGTGGTCAAAAATCAAGAGAAACCATATACCACTAACTTATCTAAGAGAATATCAATTTAACTCTTTGAGAAATCATTGAAGATTTTCTCAAGTTTTTTGGGTGCTTCATCCCTTTATCAAGATCAAACAAAGATATATATAGAGGAGCTATAAAGGTTCCTATTTGTTGCATTTGAATTGTTTCTCAAGATATATGCACAACCAAAACAACAAACATATCACTTTTAACATTGAGATAAAGTATTTAAGGAGAGCTAACTTGCAAGGGAATATTAAAATAATAATTGCATAGCCCCTTGAAAATTCCCATCTACTTGTGACTCACACATCTGTTATACCATCACACTTATGTAGACTACTACGATTGTTTCTATGTGTGGGGTTGTAAAAGTATCTTTCCTAACCTAAATCATGATTAAATTAGTGTTTCTTGCAAATGGATGTAGATATCAAGTTTTAGGTAGAACTAACACAATATTGATTGGCACATAGTTTGATTTTGAAAACTATAGCATTGTACTAAAGTTAGGGTGCTATGGGACTATAATAGGAGTAATTTGGAAAATTGTGAATAAACCCAAGAAATGTAATTTCTATACCCATTACATTACTTTTAAATTCCAACTTTAAGAGGGAACTTCCTAAGAGGGGGACAAATGTAATGCCCTGATTTTTCCCATATTTTATTTTTATCTAAACTAGTATTAGGATATAATTCTTAGAGCCTTGTGAACTATGAACCTAAATACAATAAACTAAATTAATTTTAATTTTATGGCAAATGGATTATGATAAATTCTTGTATTAACTATATCACATTTTATAAATATATATTATAGCATAAGTAATTTAGAGTAGGCATGATGTTGATTAAGGTTTTGATTCTAAAATTGCTTAGTATAACTTTAAATCATTATTTTTAGACTAACCCATATGCAAGGTAAGACACACTCATGATAATAGTACTAAAAACATGAATAGTAAGAACCAAAATTTAATTCAAGATCCCATACCAATGAACTTAGATTGTTTTTTAAGTTAATGTTTAGATTTTTTATAAATTTAAAATTTGATTAGATTTGTGTCATCCTCTAGAGGGATTAATAGTTTTGTTAAATGATTTAATTATGATTTTGTAATGCTATTTGCATATTTGTGAAGAGAATCCTTATCACTAGTGTAAGGATTCTAATGTAATGCCATTGTGTTCATGTGTGCGCAGTGTGTAATGTCACATAGTCAAAGAATTGACTTAGATCCTTCATATCATTTCTTAATTTAGGACTAAGATAAGATATCAATCATTAATACATAAATTAAAAGATTCTAATGTAATGCCATTGTGTTCATGTGTGTGCAGTGTGTAATGTCACATAGTCAAAGAATTGACTTAGATCCTTCATATTGTTTCTTAATTTAGGACTAAGATAAGATATCAATCATTAATACATAAATTAAAAGTTTAGGGAACCCATCAAAGCCTCATTATTAAGGAATAAACCATAAGTCATTTTTAGGTTTGAAGAGCTTCTTCATGAGCTTATTTTTTATAATACATTAGACCCTTTGTATATTTATTCCCTTAGAAAAATGTTGGTTGAGCCCCTAATACTACTTAAGTTTCAATTAATATTCTTTTGTTTAATTGTTTAGCCTCAAATTGGAAGATGGTATGCCCTTATGATGATATTTATATTTTATAAGTTCTCTTTTGATGTTTTATGTGATTGTGTAGTATAAATTTGACAAAGAGATTGGTGGTCATGTATCTTGTTTTGATCCAATCATTATCAAAAGCATATTAATATCCCTAGAGTGAATTAGTCCTCTAATATTCACTTCATCCTATAGTTCACATTAATCCTGAGCAACCCCATGAAATTTTTCAAGGCCCTCATGCACCATTTGATGAACTCCAATTTTATTTTCTCAAGTATGTATATGTTAGCAATTATTATATCTAATTACCACATTAGATACTCTTGCAAACCACAAGGATTGTTTGGGATTTTTCCTCCTAGTGATGCACTAATTATTTGTTGAAAACATGATCTAATGTTATGTGTACTCATATAAGGCTCCATAGAGAATGTCAAAATAGCATTGTTTTATTGATTGATAGTATTAAATATCAGCCACAATTGGTCCTCTATCCTATGTCTTATTGAGTTAGCATGCCTAATGGGTGATGATATTGAAGATAAATATTGTAACCTATTTTACTCTATAGGTGTTATCAAAGCTTCCAAGCTCTTATAGATGCACCATTGGCTAGTTCATAGCCATGACTTTTTGTGGTGGGGCCCCTTCCATATAGGATTGTAGGAAAAGTTCTATTGGTTATTGTTACAAATTAAAATTGATTATTGATCCTTGATCATTAAATTGTATATGGCCTACATAAATTTATTCAAGTATTGGTCAAAATATTTTCATGGTGGAACATATGAGATTGTTTTCTTGAAGGAAATATGATTTCCTTAAAATCATGACTAAAAATATCTAGTATTGAGACATATAGTTTGAAGACTATCATATGATTAAAGGGGCTCTCTTTGTGTCAAATCAAGATTACATCAACCATTCATCTCACCTCCCATAAATTCCCCTTGGTTTTACAATTAAATTCAATTTCCCCTAACTTAATCATGAACACTTAATCATAACCATCTACCACTATAGACGATTAATAAATAGTATGATTTTAAAACAAACACTAAAACCACCCATGTGTTCTTTAGCTCAACACTACTCTCACTAAATAGGACTAGAATGTTACTCACACTTGCTAAAGCTTACTCATAAAATTTGATGAATTGTACAATTTCATATTCCAACTAGATATGCCCTTAAATCAATAGCAAAATGAATATCACTATATCAAGCGTTAATCTTGCTGATGTAAGTCAATTGTTGTTTTTTGCTAGACTGTACCTTGAAGTGTTAGCTTGGTAATTGATGGCAATTGATAGAATAAAGTTGAGTTTTCATTGATTTGTGATGTGATTGAATGATGCATATGCAAATTAGGAGAAAAATGTTTTCGATGCTTTGTCAAAACATTATTTTTATAGTGATACTCTCTATAATGTGCAATGTCTCATATGATATTTTTAAATACACATCCTGGATATATTAAATTAAAATTTTGACACTTCTCTAAGTGAGTAATGGTTAGATTTAAAGAATGCCAAAATTTGAAATGCAAAACTTAGTATTTTAAAATAAAATCACAAATTGCAAGTTTAAACTGTTATTGAAGTTGAATAAGCTATTCAAATCAAGAACAAGATTCTAAACAAGAAAATAAAACATATTACTTTAATGAACTAGATTTTAGATTAATAAATACATCAAAATAATAAAATTATATACTAAAATAATACATTGAAATCATCAATCTACATTTATATACTCTAAACATTTAAAAATAATAATCAAATGAACTTGGTATCTTTGCTAATAGAGTACTAATTTTTGTTTTTCCATTTAAAATTCTGGGTATCTTTGCTAATAGAGTACTAATTTTTGTTTTTCCATTTAAAATTCTGGGTTTACTCCTTTGCATGCACGTCTACCAGGGCAGTTGCAGCTACAAGATATAACAAAATTCCTCTTTCCTTTATACTGTGATGGATGTGGACGCCCCATTCCAAATCTCCGATTTTAGCAAAGGCAGATAGGACGCTGGCAAAGATTGCAGCGTTTGGCTTTACACCTGCCAATTAAATTTGATTGAATTTTTTAAATCCTATTCAACAAACACATTTTGTGCATATCCTGCAAGCATAGCATTCCACAAGACCATATTTCTTTGAGGCATCCCGTTAAACAATTCATGTGCCTTGTCTATGCTTCCACATTTCGCATACATGTTTACCAGTTCAGTATGGTTCGCTGGATGCCCATACCCTGTTCCGAAGCTCCCATTATCCCGATTGCAGCAACCATTTACATAAACAGATGCCAATGAAGCGCCCATCTGCAGAATAGATATGCACATCTCAAAATCTCCATGGAAGCCCTGTTCCGAGTGGCTGGATTTTTCTGCCATGGCCAAGAAGCATATAGATGTATGCAAAATAAAGTTGAAGCACAATAAAGGTGAATATCAAAAGCTTACAGGCATCGACCGTACTTTCAAGCGGGAACAGTTTGAATTTCGAATAATTAACGGCGAAGACTGTCTAAACGGAAGTGGACGGCGAAAGGAACGGGCCCACACCAGCCACCTAAGCGGTCAACGCTTAGAGTGTGCTGGTTAAGCCCAGCCGTTCGGACGATGGCTCGTCGTTCAGATCTGGAAAGGCCGGTATCAAACATTTTCAATCTCCGACGGCCACCACCACTTACAATCTCCAATTCGTAGCCATAAGAGATCTGCAACTGACAAGGAAGCCGTAGATGCCTTCGTGCTGGCGTACAAGAACGACAATGGGAACGACCATGTCCCATTTGTGAACATTCCCACGAAAGCCTATGCAGCGAACACCTTCCTGTTCACTGTGGGTATCACCGGCTGCTCGGTGATCGTCACTCGCTTGGACAACAACACCTACCGCGTTTTCCACAACAGTCGTATGGACAGCGCCGTCCTCTACAACAACGTACAAATGCGCGTGGACTTCAACGATTACCGGATCGGCGGCCGCTACCTCTCTCGCACAGGGTATGAGATCACCTTAATGCTCTTCCAAGGCGGACCGTGGAAGATGTTTCTGCAACGTTAGCTTCCGCACCCGGATACGAGTAAGCCAACCTGATAAGTTCATGCCGTTAAGCAGACGGGCCCTGTGACTGCAGAAGCGCTTCAGAAAGTATTCATTGACAACCGCGCCACCATTCAGAATAGGGTCAAGGCCAATGGACAGAATTTGAAGGTGGGTGGCAATCTCATTGCCGGTGCTGTTGACGGCGTCGTTGTAGGGGTGGCGTACAACGCGCAGGTGATTAGTGGGTGGAAGGCTCCGCGCAGCGCCATCAAAAGCAAGATCGATATTTATCACCAGGATCCCAAAAGGAACCCCACTCTCAAGGATACGTATGATCGTTTTGCGGACGACAACAGTGCTTCGGAGCAAATAGATAAGACGTGGATCTGGTTGCATATCAAGAAGAACAGAGCTAGAGCTCAGCAGCACTATATACGATGTTTCCATCCCTTTCTTTCATCTTCGTTCCTGTTAACGTCTGTGCTTCTTCTATCCACCTTATTCAACTCCTTCCACCGACCTCTTAGGAAGCAATAAAACCAGGAGCCAATGTACTACGTGTTCCTTATGTACTGTGTTTTTACTTCTATGGATAAAATAAATTGAATATCAATAGTTATTTCTGGATTCAATTGTGTTTAAGCTTTTGAATCAACGTTTCAAATGAATCCGAAACGTTGATTCAAAAACTTAAACACAATTGAATCCATATATAATTATTGATATTTTTATTGATTGTGGAAATCTGATAACATTAAAATAGATTGAGTTTAATTACATCAAAATAGTTTATCTCTATAGTTCATGGGATAAGTTCTTTAAACACTTTTTTTTCCAATTTATATTTTGGTTTTTTATTTAATCTTTTAATTTTTTAATAATATTTTTAAAATATAAAATAATAGCAATTGATAAGGCACAACACTTGCTGAAGGTTTTACAAATGGGGTTGCAATCTAAGTGGGGTTAACCTTGGAGAAAAATCTATGGTTAAGCGTGCTTGAGCTGGAGTAGTACTGGGATGGGTGACCTCTGAGAAGGCCCAGTGCTTCACTTTTGTGAGCATCACCTAGATGCAATGAGCGCTAAGTGGACCATTCATTATCATGGGAGATGGGCTCTTGTGAACCACTACTCATGAAACATGGGTCAATGAGTTTGATTCCTATAACTACATAGTTGAATCTTGATAGCAATATCACAATTTGACACACTATGGAAAATACCCCCTACTTATCAATTGATGAGCTAAAGGGGCTCTATAATGAATGGTTCATAAGGCACAACGCTTGCTGACGGTTTTGCAAATGGGGTTGCAAGCTAAGTGGACTTAACCTTGGAGAAACTTTGTGGTTAAGTGTGCTTGAGCTAGAGTAATACTGCGATGGGTGACCTCCTGGGAAGGCCCAATGCTTCACCTCTGTGAGCATCACCTAGATGCAATGAGTGCTAAGTGGACCATTCATTATCATGAGAGATGGGTTCTTGTGAACCACTACTCATGAAACATGGGTCAATGAGTTTGACTCGTATAACTATAAGGTTGAATCTTGATAGCAATATCACAATTTGAAACACTATGGAAAATACCTCCTACATATCAATTGATGAGCTAAAGGAGTTCTATAATGAATGGTTCATAAGGCACAACACTTGTTGAAGGTTTTGCAAATGGAGTTGCAAGCTAAGTGGGCTTAACCTTGGAGAAAAATTTGTGGTTAAGCGTGCTTGAGCTGGAGTAGTACTGGGATGGTTGACCTCTCAGGAAGGCCCAGTGCTTCACCTCTGTGAGCATCACCTAGATGCAATGAGTGCTAAGTGGACCATTCATTATCATGAGAAATGGGTTCTTGTGAACCACTACTCATGAAACATGGGTCAATGAGTTTGACTTGTATAACTACATGGTTGAATCCTAATAGGAATATATCACAATTTGACATGCTATGGAAAATACCTCTTACTTATCAATTGATGAGCTAAAGGGGATTTATAATGAATGGTTCATAAGGCACAACACTTGTTAAAGGTTTTGCAAATGGGGTTGCAAGCTAAGTGGGCTTAACCTTGGAGAAAAACTATGTGGTTAAGCACACTTGAGCTGGACTAGTACTAGGTTGGGTGACCTCCTAGGAAGGCCTAGTGCTTCACCTCTGTGAGAATCACCTAGATGCAATGAGTGCTAAGTGATCCATTCATTATCATGAGAGATGGGTTCTTGTGAACCACTACTCATGAAACATGGGTCAATGAGTGACTCGTATAACTACATGGTTGAATCCTGATAGCAATATCACAATTTGACATGCTGTGGAAAATACCTCCTACTTATCAATTGATGAGCTAAAGGGGCTCTATAATGAATGGTTCATAAGGCACAACACTTGCTAAAGGTTTTTCAAATGGGGTTGCAAACTAAGTGGGCTTAACCTTGGAGAAAAATATGTGGTTAAGTGCACTTGAGCTGGAGTAGTACTGGGATGGGTGACCTTCCAGGAAGGCCTAATGCTTCACCTCTGTGAGCATCACCTAGATGCAATGAATGCTAAGTGGACCATTCATTATCATGAGAGATGGGTTCTTGTTAACTAATACTCATGAAACATGGGTCAATGAGTTTGACTTGTATAACTATACAGTTGAATCCTAATAGCAATATCACAATAATAGCAATTGTTTTTCAATCAAGATAAAAAGTTAATTTTTTTCCTTCTTTTACATGTTAGTAATTTGATAATTTTTTCTTTTTCTACACACACATGTATATTAAAAAAAAAGGTTTTAGATCATATTTATTGTAGAACTTTTTGTCCTAGAGCAATTGCATTCTAAGATTAGGTGTTCCAAAGTGTGATCAGAAAGATGGTATTAAAAATAGGGGCTCTATGATTTAAAAAATTCAACCACTTATTTATGAGTGTTTGTGTCTCCTATGATGAGTACATATTTAAGGGCATTTAAAAACCCTTCTCTTACCTCATCATCATCTTTAGGATGCAACTCTCCTAGGCTTTAATGCATACCTCTTAGGTTTTTCACATACATAAGCATGCAGAGAGGGTGTTCATCTTATCCTACTGGCTATGTACTATAGGTCTTATATGGCCCTCATAAAAGTTTGTTTCTCTAACATAAATTATTTTCTTATCTTTATCAAAATACTATCAAATTTCTTATAAACGTCTCCTAGATTGTGAATGTTTATATCAATATATCTTGTGATTGCAATAACATAAAAAATGAAATACATAATGTACCTACAAGAAATTTTATAAAAACAAAGCCATGAGAACTCAAAATACAAAGATTCATATCAAATGGTAATTTAAAATATCAACATTCCTTATCTTGTTTGCATCGATCAATCTTCATCCAATATTTTTTCTCAATTCTTTAGGTTCATCTGGTGGCTAATATTCCATACTGGAGGCAAACCTTTAGGTAAATTATCAAAAACAATATCTTGAAACTCATCCAACAATTCTGAAACCTCTAATGGTACCTCATTAGTATCTTCTTTATCAACCCTAGGGATCAATGCAAAACACATATGATCATCTCTCATACCTTCTAGGAACTTTCTTCCATGAACCAAATAGATCCTTGCATTACTACATACCTTTTCGTCTTGTTCCTTCAAGGGCTTCAACTTATGATGAATGCCATTCTTTTCCAAGGAATAGGTGTTAGCATGTCCATCATGTACCACTTGCCAATCAAACTTTCATGGTCTTCCTAACAACATATGACAAAAATCCACATGAATAATATCACACAAAACCTCATCCTAATAGTTATCAATCTTAAAGTTTACCAAACATTTCTCATTGACCAGAGCTTTATGGTCCTTCTACAACCATGCAATCTAGTATGGATTCGGGTGCCTTCTCCTCTCCAATTGCAGCTTAGTAACCATTTCCTCTAAAACAAGATTATGAGTACTACCTCCATCTATGATAACATTAAAAAATTTACCTTCACACTTACATCAAGTGTGGAACAAGTTTTTTCATTGAATTGGTTCCCCTCCTCATTCAACAAGGCTCTTCTGATAACAAGGGTCTCTCCTCTTTCAGTGTCATTAGAATGTGAAGACTCGACATCTTCACCCACGTGCACAACTCTTGCATATCCTTCAAGTCTTCTATTTTTCTTCCTTTGATGTTGGGGACACTCGTAGGCTCTATGTCCTCCACATTGGAAATAGGTTCCACAAAAGCCTCCTCTTCCTAACCTCCTCACCCAAATATTTCTCTTCCTTTTTAGTCTTCAAATTATTTTGGTCTCAAGGATGGTAGGTACTATCTCCCTTTTGGTTCTGACAACTACTAGATCCTTCGATCTAATTTTAATCTTCGCTTCAGCCTCCATATGACCATCTACTAGTCTTTCCACCATGACCTCCACCCCTTTGCTTTCTTTCAAGCCTTATGTTTATCTTTTCTTGTACCTTCAAAGAAAATTGATATGCATCTTAAATGGTAGACATTCTTACCAAACTCAACTCCTCTTGGATGCTTGGTTTCAACCCATCAATGTAATGGGAAACCTTCTCCTTCTTGGCTTCAGAATGGCCTATTTGGATCAAGACCTTGTAGAATTCTTTTGTGTACTCTTTGATAGATTTTCTTGCTTGCTTCAATCCTTGCATCTTCTTCAACAAATATAATTCACAATCTATAGGAATGAATTTCCTCTTTAGTTTCTCCACCATCTGATCCCATTTGGTTATCTTCTCTTTCCCTCTTCGATATATCTCCAACTGGACTTCTTCCACCATATGCTGGCATGGCCCTTTAGTGTGGCCTCTACAAATTTAACCCTTTCTGGATCTTCTATTTCCTCATACTCAAAATACTCTTCCATGTCATTGATCTAATCAATCAACTTTTCTGGATTTAGGTTTCCAGAAAAATTAGAAACTTCTATCTTTGGCCTCTTTCCAATCTTCAAAATGGTGCTAAGAAATTTGACTTCTCCAGGATTTATTGCATCTTGTGCTTCTTCTTTGAATGACTGTTCACTTGCAACCTCATCATCACCTTCATCTCTTCTTTTGACATCAACTCCTCTATGCGGCTCCTCTTGCAGTGCTTGAACTTGTCTCTAGAGGGCTCTAAAACCCTCTTTTATTACCCCGACATCTCTTCCATCATGGTTTCTTCATGGAGGCATTTTTCCTCACAAACCCAAAACCACAAGTCCTAGTGTAAACTTCCTCACATTCAACAATCTATCTACACACGCAGGAACTCTTGCTCTAAAACCACTTGATGAGGGCTACATGGCCCAAAACCCACACAAAACACAACAAAAAATATCAGCATAGAAATTGCAAGACATAAAATAACCCACTTTCCATTAATTGAAAGTTTGTGCAAAATAGGAACACCATGGACCAATCAGTGCGTGACAGGTGCTAGTGTCGTGGAATTTTTAAAAAAACTAAATTGGTAGATGTACAAGTTGCAGGGTCACGTGGCGGGCAATTATGTTCAAGATTTTTGGTCCACCAAGCACTCCATCTAGACCTCCAAACATATGGTGTATATGATTTCCTTAATATAGAATGGTAAAATAGTTTTCATCCATAAAGTCAACAAAAGTAGTCAAATGACTGTACCTTCAAAAATTGTATTATAATCAGTTTATATTTGTCCCAAACACAAATAGTTATTCATAGTCTTACATTTCATAGAATATTCAAAGCACATCTGATACCACAAACATACAAGCCATATTTCTTGTTAACAGCTTGTAGGATCATTAAAACATGCATACATATATGTAAACATATATATACACATATTGCTTGTTAATGGCCAGCAACATTAAAACATGCAACCAAATAAAATTAGTATAACCCACACTCCCCTTAAATATCGCCACTTGCATTACATCAGCACCAATATTTTCATAGATACAATGCCATGAGAACAATAAGAGCCAAGACTATCCCACCACCAAATCCAATCAAACCCACCCCCTATCCAATTTTGCATAGCATACAACAAATTGGCATTCAAAGGCATAAAGAATTAATTGTAGTAGAACACATGTAACTTTATAGTGTCATGTTGTTGTTTATGCTCTTGCCTCCACTAACTCCATGTATATATGAATATGGAAGTGAGACATGGTAAATGGAAATTGGAAAAGATTGAGAAATGCATTTTTGAATTTGTAAATCTCTTTATATGTTCAATGCTGGTTTGGTATGGAGTCTTTAATTTGTGTCCTTCTTTTTCAAATTTGAAAACTTGTTTTGATGCCTTCAATTGCAAAGATTGTATGTATTTATGGCATGCAATCCTTGTTTTCTCATCGGGTGATTATGATGGCCTTAACACATTGTTTTTTGGTGGTTGTATGTGGAAAAAGAGGAGAAGGCAACTATAGTTGTGTGTTGTAATTTGACTAATGGGACAAGTGTGAATGATTGATTTTCCATGAGTGTTGTGTTGCTAGAAAAGTGGGACATATACATATACATGTACACATATGTATACACACACACACATATATATGAACTATAAATATGAACTCATGTGTACATATATATACACATGTGTACACAAATATATGAAGTATGCATATATATATATACTTAAAGAAAACCAATATGAAAAGCAAATTGTAGAGTTAATGTTTTTGCAATGATGAGCACACAAGTAGAAGTGCATTGCAGAAAACCCACTAACTGGGAACCAATCTAACCCTTTCCATATTTCGTGGTAACAATCACATATGTATATGTGTGTGTGTGCGTGTGCGTGTGCGTGTGTGTGTGTATGTATGTATGTATGTATGTATGTATGTATGTATAATTTTACACACATATATATAACACATTTAGATGTGTGATGCCCCTACCTACAATAATGACAAAATTCTAAATCCTCAAAGAATTAAAATTACCATGGCTACACTAAAATCACCCAATTTGAAAGGTTGCCAAATACATCATGTTATAACATAATTTAGAGAGCGATTGTTGATAATTATGGCCAAGTCGCACTATTTACAATGATCACTATAAATATAATCCTAATTACAAGTCATAAAGGTCTATAAAGGAAGCACTTAAAAGGAGAATAATCAATGTTATAAAAAATGAAATTTAATAAAGTTTAGTTTTTATTGAATTAATATATATTTAATGTTATTATTATTTGAATAATTATTATATATTTTATTTTTTTATCATATATATAATTATACAAATATTATATTAGAAATTAATATATATTTAATATTATGATAAATTTAATAATTATTATATTAATAATTTTTTATTATATAAGTATATAATTTATATTATTATATATTTTTTTGTATTATGTTAATAATATTACATTATGGAATAGAATAATGCATAGTGGTTTATATATGTTTTAGAATATATTATAAATTCAATCACGATTGAATAAAAATTATATTATTTTTTTGTTTAGGTTATTTAAACTAGAAAGAAATATTAATAAATAATTTAAATTGAAATGTATATAAAAGAAATGTTAAAATATCAAAACAAATCATTGTAAAAATGTCTATTGAACAATAAATCAATTATATGAAAACAATAAATCATATTTTACCAATTAAGCCACTCATAAAATTATGAAATTATATTAATATGGAAAAAGTGAAATGATAAATACCTCTATAATGTTTGTAGAACGACTTGTCTGTTGCTAGTAGTTTCTTTGTTTGTTTCCTGAAAATAAATATCACAATTCAAGTTTAAATTTTTAAAATTCATATTTCAACTTTTCTATCCTTTTCTACAAGCTATTATGAGTCAGCTTAATAATGTTTGTGCAAATTTTTCTGTCATGGCATTTGAAAACATTCAATGTGCCATAAATATATATGCTAGATTTGCAAATAAAAAGAACATCAAATTCATCTTTCAATTTTTATTAGTCATATGAGTCACCTTCATACATTTTTGTGAAATATGTCATTATTTAGTGATAATTAAAGACATTCAATGTGTCATTAATAAAAGGAACATCTAGAGCATGCTTCAATTTTCTAAAGGGAAGAAAGAACCACATCTACATAAAGGTCATTTGAATGTTAGTGAATGTTTACTTCTTGATATTTCTTATTACATTTAATCTAGCTCACCAAGGGGATTGGCTTAGAAGAACACAACCACCTACCAATTTGTTGATATCTCCAATTATGTCCCTAGACACCACCTTGATAAGTTTGGCTATCAAGAAAACAAAAGAAATTGGGTTTTTAGGTGAACAATATGTTAGTGAACATATTTGTCCTTTACAAAATGAATAACAAAATGACTCTATAATGCCTAAGAAGGACAAACCAATCCATAATAGTTGGAGAGATCACCATTGCATTGGTGATCTTCCTTTGAATTTTGATTAAGGTACAACTCCCTCCTCTGATATATTTTT
>VDFB02270651.1:367677704-367847534 GCA_007258455.2 Sequoia sempervirens
AAAACCTTGTTTATCTTCACATAATATGACTTTAACTTTTTAAACATTGTTTTCCCAATCTTTATTTATGAGGATTCAAATTACAAAAGTTCACTTACATCTCATGTTTTGTTATGTCTAACCAATTTTTTGTATGATGTTCATAATCATTGAGCCCAATCCTATATCTGATAACATTCTACTATTTGATGATGGATGGGTATGATCATTCCAAAAATGTTGAGATCAAGTTCCTAACAACATCTTCAATCCTATTAGAATGGGGAGCTCTACACATAATTTCATAATTGCTTTCTAAACTATCATCCAAAACCTTTCTCCTTTTCACATATTTTGTTATTTTATTTCTACTAAAACCAATTTTAGTTGAAAGTGAAGATATTTTTCTTTTTCTTGATATATTTTTATTTAAAATAAATGTCAACATCACTCTTCTTGAAATGGCCTTATCTGCTAACCAAGATTCTTTCCTAATGGAATCTAAACCTTTTTTAACATTTTCAAAAATATATTTTCCTAGGAATGAAGCTTTCCTCTTATTCAATGTTGAATCTACACCCAAAAATTGTAATATCTCTTTCAGCTCATTACGAAGAAGTAAAAGTGACAACAATTGGGCTTTTTCAAGTGTACCAAGATGATTGAAATGAGCATTGATTATTTCCTTTACAAATTTATTCATTTACCTCCTACTAGTATTTCTATTTTTTTTGGCATAACATCTCAATTTCTCATTACCCATTTCAAGTAAACGATCTAAATTTCTATAAGAATTTTTTCTCTTTACCTCTTTAGCTAGATTCATATGCTCATCCATACCTATAGAAGGAAGTGATCCTAACCCCTCTCCAACATGCATTATTTGAACTTGGTCCTCCTCCCTATATCCAACTATGTGTTATTTAGCCTCATTTGATATAATAGCTAAATTTGGATAGAATCTCTACTTGAAATTTTTTTTCTTATTGATCCCATTCTACACAAAAAAATACTTAAGAGAGAGAGAGAGAAAGAGCTTTAAAAATACTTAACTCAAGAGAGAGATAGAGGACCTATGTAGAGAAGGATAAAGAGAGAAAGAAAGAGCTTTAAAAATACTTAAGTCAAGAGAGAGAGAGAAAGAGATAAATAAAAAGACTTAAAAGTCAAGAGAGAGAGGGGACCTTAGAGAGAAGGATAGAGAAAGAAACTATCTAGAGAAGGATAGAGAGAGATCTAAAGAAAGAGATTTAAAAAGAGTTAATTCAAGGAAGAGAGAGAGAGAGAGAGAGCCTTGTAATTCAAGAGAGAAAGATATTTAAAAATATTTAACTTAGGAGAGAGAGAGGACCTTAGAGAGAAGGATCTAGAGAGAGAAAGAAAGAGTTTTATTAAAAATACTTAAGTCAAGAGAGAGAGGATCTTAGAGAGAAGGATAGAGAGAGATGCCATATCTAGTGAGGGATAAAGAGATAAAGTTCAAAGAGCTTTAAAAATACTTAAGGAGAGAGAGAGATATTTATAAATACTTAAGTCAAGAGACAAAGAGAGCTTTAAGTCAAGAGAGAGAGAGCTTTAAAAATAATTGTGTCAAGAGAGAGAGAGAGAGGACCTATCTAGAGAAGGATAGAGAGAGATCTAAAGAAAGAGATTTAAAAATAATTTAGTCAAGGGAGGAGAGAGAGAGATGAACCTGTAATTCAAGAGAGAGAAAGATATTTAAAAATATTTAACTCAAGAGAGAGGGGACCTTAGAGAGAAGGATAGATAGAGAGAGAACCTGAAATAGATTTATTAAAAATACTTAAGAGAGAAAGGACCTTAGAGAGAAGGATAGAGAGATATCTAAATAGAGATCTTTAAAAATAATTAAGTCAAGGGAGAGAGAGACAAAGATAGAGATAGAGAGAGAGGGAGAGAGAAAGAAATATTTATTAAAAAGGTTAAGTCAAGAGAGATAGAGGACCTTAGAGAGAAGGATAGAAAGATAGAAGAATAAAGAGTGAAATAAAGAGCTTTAAAAAGACTTAAGTCAAGAGAGAGAGAGATGAACTTAGAGAGAAGGATAGAGAGAGGACCTATCTAGAGAAATATAGAGAGAGAGTTCTAAAGATCTTTACAAATACTTAAGTCAAGGGAGAGAGAGATAGAGACCTTGTAAGTCAAGAGAGAGAAAAGTAAATTTAACTAGATTTAACTCAAGAGAGAGAGGACCTTAGAGAGAAGGATATATAGAGACAGAACTTTAAACAACTTTATTAAAGACTTAAGTCAAGAGAGAGAGGACCTTAGAGAAGAATAGAGAGAGATCTCAAGAAAGAGATTTAAAAAGAGTTAAGTCAAGGGAGAGAGAGAGAGAGAGGACCTTAGAGAGAAGGATCTAGAGAGAGAAATAAAGAGCTTTATTAAAAAGACTCAAGTTGAGAGAGAGAGAGGAGCTTAGAGAGAAGGATATAGAGAGGACCTATCTAGAGAAGGATAAAGGGAGAAAGAAAGATATTTAGAAAGAATTTTCAAGAGAGAGAGAGAAAGAGAGGACCTATCTAGATAAGGATAGAGAGAGATCTAAAGAAGGAGCTTTAAAAATACCTAAGTAAAGGGATGGAGAGAGAGAGGGAGAGAGGGAGGGAGGGAGGGAGAGGGAGAGGGATAGAGAGAGAGAGATTAAAAAGATTTAACTCAAGAGAGAAAGAGAGAGGACCTTAGAGAGAAGGATATATAGAGAGAGAGCTTGAAAGAGATTTATTAAAATTACTTAAATCAAGAGAGAGGACCTATCTAGAGAATGATAGAGAGAGAGAAAGAGATTTAAAAATCTACTTAGCTCAAGAGAGAGAGAGGACCTATCTAGAGAAGGATAGAGAGAGAAAGAAAGGGCTTTAAAAAGACATGTTTGAAACTAGTACAAGTATGAAACTTATGATTAAATAATACAAGTATGATTTACTTAATGTGAAAACCTATGAAGGACCCTAATACACATTCAGTTGAAACAAATATAAATTAAAGTTGTTATAAAATGATCTCCAACAAGTTCACCTAGTTTAAATAATAATATATGGTCAAGAACATGTTCAACTAGTAGTCCAGATATCAACAACATAAAAATTTCTTATTTCTTAATGTGCAAACTTATGAAGTCCTAATAGACATGATTAAATATATTTTGAAACCAACATATTTAAATTACAAGTTTAAATGATGTGGAAACAAATATATACTTAAACTAAATGTTCAAAACTAGAAATAACATCCTAATGCATACTAAAAACTTATATTAAATGAAAATAAAAACTTACTAGCACATCCATCAAACCATATCCAATGTTGTGAAGCATCTATTTGACACCATCTCAGGTCTTCAAAAAACATTGCAAAACAATGGTCTACATAGCTTCTATCATGACCTGTATCATCACTGATATAAAAGTGAACCTCTTTGATGATAATTTGTTCATCTTTGCTACTTTGTAGACCATCCAGATGTTCTTTAGCATGCCTATAACAAATTTTTACAAATATTGTAACTTTCTTTGAATGATAATATTGGCTTTGGATCTCACTTTGAGGACTAAATGTATAGTTCTTAGAGAAGTGAACAATAGAGAGAATACAAAAAAAGGAAAACATAGGACAAATGAAAATATAAAATGTTATGCAGCAATAAGGGAAAAATTATCAATGCTAGAGAATCAAATTAGAACTGGAGGTAAGGATGGCTCACACATGGCGTCCTAACGATCACATTACTTAGAATTTGTAGAGGGGAAATAGTCTGCATGATAGGGACAAGCATTGATTTTCTCATCCTGTTAGTCGGTCCCCCATTGGGTATGGGTACACAAATTTTTTTTGGCACAATGATGGTCATCATTATCATTTTCCAAGACCTAACTGGGAACCCTATCATTTCAGGTGACTTGTGTGAGGAAAGTATCCAGTCTTTGATCTCTATGAAGATGATAGAGGTGTTTTGCGAGAATCATAGGATTGGAGGCAACTAGACAAGAAATATGACTATCTCAATAGTCTAGTTGAGAAACCTCAGGAAGATTTTAGATTTTTTGAAAATAGGTATAATAATAATGGTGCTCCCTTCAGTCCAAAGACTACCCAAAACATTATTCAGTCTCAACAGAAAAATGGTGTAAGATTTCAATATGATGAAAAGGTTAAAGATCATCCTTCAAGGCCCTACCAACAGGAAAATAAAAATCATGGGCATAAGTCATATCATGCTCATTCAAAGGTGCCAAGTAATCCTAATGGGCATCTTAGTTCACCTAGGGTTTCTGATCAGTATCACAAGAATAAGAATCTCCAAACAAACCTGCAATCACATATCTGTGAGAATCAAGAAAGCAATCTATTGAAAGAGCTGCAAGAGCCTCGCAAGATTTATGATCTGCAACATAAGAATAAGGGTTTTCAATCAAATCTACAATCACACATCCGGGAGACTCAAGGAACCAAGCCATTGAAGGTGCCACAAGAACATAAGGTAAAAAATGGGATTACATTTTATGTCCAAAGGGAAAAGTCATCGAAGTCGAAACAAGCAAAAATAAAGAAAAGGAAAGCTTAAAAAACAAAAAGAGGGCTTCACAGCAGTGGAAGCCTAAACAACCAAAACAAAAAGAATCTCATCATAATATGGATCCCCTGTATGCAAAGGAAGGTAAGCACATTAACATTGTATTTTCAGAAGAAATGCTTAGACCCCAGATCCAAGAACTTTGTGACAAGGAAATAATCTATAAGTTCTAGAATCTTACCCTTTCTCTGAATGAACTTAAGGAATTAGTATATGAGGACTGGGTTGGAGTAGAGCAGGTCCTCTATTTGGATTTGGAAAAGGGTATTTTTGCTGTTATTTTTTATAGCAAGAAAAATAGGGATTATGTGTTTAGAATAAAATCTTGGTCCTATAAAGGGGCGGGATTGTCCATGCAACCCTGGCTCCCAAATTTTAATCCTGAGTGTGCATCCTTCAAATTTGTTCCCTTTTGGTTTCAAATGCCTTCTCTGCCTCTAGAATATAGAGAATTGTGAATAATCAAATTAATAGCTAATAAAATGGGTATATTTCTCATGCATGATAAATAATTCTTTAGAGACCCTTCAAAACCTATAAGGACTTGTGTTTTAATGGAAATAGATGAGCAATTTCCTTAGCATATCATGTTGTCTTCTAAATTTGGGAAATGGTCTCAACGAATATTATTTGAATCTGCTGAGTCTGTTTGTCTTACTTACCATATTAAGGGGCATTGTCAAGATCAATGTCCATTGGTAATCTCTTCTCTCTAGTCAGAACATCTAACTAATGCCAAAAGAAGAGATGATTTTGTTAATGGAAAAGTATGGGATCATGAAGAAAGGGATAAGAATGTTAGTAACCCTAAATTATCACATTCTCATAGCCCTCCAAAAAGGAATAAATCAAAGGTCATCCCCGAGGAGCAAGTGTTTGTACACGTCTTTCCTTATAAAAAGGTTGTTGCATCAGTAAAGTTATCACTTTCAAAGAATCTATGGAATTTTAGAAAAATATTTACCACTCTTTCTTTGAACTTATATACTCCTTAGGTGATGCTTTTTTCTAAATATCAAGCATCTAAAATAGCTATGAAATTAATGTTTCAAGGAACAAGGGAATACTTCTCATCTTGGTCAGCTAAGGATGTAGTTGATGAGGATAAGTTTCCCATTAATAATGAAGACAATAATCTTCAATTAATAAAATCATCTCATCTTACAGATATGGAACTCCAACTTTTAGCAAATAAACTGTTGTTTTCAGTAGGCTCTAATCTTTTTGATGAAATAGTAGTAGATGAGGATCTTTGGACTAAAGATTTTGAACAATCCTCTACTTCCAATAAAAACTTGTCTTCAGATGTTGTTGTTTCTACAGTAAATGTTAGTGATATCCCCTGCACTTCTAAGGCACTAATTTTAGTGAAGGAAAATGGATCGTAGGTTCCAATGCTATCACAGTCTCCTCTAAATTCTCAAGTCAAGAAAACCCTTGGGAAGAGAGGTAGGAAATAAAATATGGTTAAAATGCAAGAGTAGATAGAATCTGGCACTCAGTTGACAATTCAAGAATCCTTGTCAAACAAGCATCCAAGGAGAGCATGTTGCTCTTCTCGGGTCCAATGAAGATTTGTTCATGGAATGTCAGGGGAATTAATGCCCTTGACAAGTGCTCCCGCATCAAACACTTGATAGATGCGAGTGGGGAAGATATATTTTTACTTCAAGAAACAAAAACTTCGCAAGATTTGTTTGATTCTTCAATATCTAAGTGGAAAATTTTTGTATCTTCACACTCACCTGCTCAAGGTGCTTTGGGAGGGCTTATAGTATTATGGAATCCCAAGTTACTCCAAGTTAAGCCTCATAAAAATCAGCCTTCTTGGCAGCTTATGGAAGTTACAAAATTTGACATTCATTTTTGGCTTCTAAATGTGTATGGTCCTACTTCCACATCTCAACAGCATCCACATAGCTGAGACACACACTGATATTTTCACTGAGTCTGATTAGTTCTGATATCTAACACATCACTGGGCTAAATCTTCATTTCAATTTGAGAGCATGTGGTTTAGGGACCCCCAGTTTATAGATTTATTAAAAAAATGGTGGTAGACTGCACCTTATGAAGTCATAACCAAAATGTTTCAATTTTATAAGAAGCTGGTACACATAAAGTATCAAATTAAGATATGGAATGCTTAGGTTTTTAAGAACATATTTCAGTAGAAAGACTTAGTTTTTAAAGAGCTGATTGGTATACATGAAAGTATTATTAAAAATGGGCTAGATTTGGACTTGTATTTAAAACAGTGCTCTCTTCAGGCATAATGGGTAGAATTGTGTGCAAGGGAAGAATCTTATTGGAGACAAAAGTCCAGAGAGTTGTGGCTCTGTGAGGGAGATCACAATACAAATTTTTTTCATGCCTCTGCTTAGATTAAGAAAGCTTCTAGTGCTATTCACACTATTCAAGAGATATCTTTTGGTAACTGGTTAACAAAGGAAGAAGATATTATCAAGGAAGGTATTAAATTCTTATATGATCTTCTTTCAACTCCTCAAAATTCAATGGTTAGTAATTCCAATGCTGAAAAATATGAGAAAGATCTTCTTGATTCAATTCCTCATTTGATTACTAATGAAGATAATGATCATTTATTATATCCTTTCACTTTAGAAGAATTAAAGAATATGGTTTTCTCATTACCACCAGAGAAAGCTCCGGGCCCAGATGATTATAAAGCCTTATTCTTTCAGAAATGTTGGGACTGTATATGTGTTGAACTACTTTGGGCTCTGGAAGAGTCAAGAAGAATGGGATTTATGTTAAAACAATTTAATGTCACTAACATAGCTATAATTCCAAAAGTCAAGGATCCTAAAACATTTGTTGAATTCAAGCCCATTTCTTTGTGTAATAATATATATAAAATTATCACAAAAGCAATTTACTTGAGATTGCAATCTCTTATTCCCAAAATTGTCTACCTTGAACAAGGTGGATTTGTACCTGGCAGAGAGACTCATGAAGGGGCAATAATAGCTCATGAAGTTCTACATTCAATAACCACATCACGACTTCATTCATTGTTAAATTAGACATGATGAAAGCTTATGACAAAATAAATTGGGAATTTTTGAATTTGGTACTATTAAAATTTGGTTTTTCTTCGCATTGGTGGAAATGGGTAAGGTCATGCCTCTCAGGGGAAAAATTATCTATAGTATTAAATGGATGTCCAGTGGGTTTCTTTGGTTCTTCACAAGGCGTTCGTCAGGGTGATCCAATTTTGCCATTTTTATTTATAATTACAGCTAAAGCATTAAGTAGATATATTTCATTCAGGCATTCTCAAAATCAATGGCAGGGTGTGCAAATTCCAAACTCTTTAATCTTAGTTACTCACAATCTTTTTGCTAATGATATATTATTGTTTAATAAATCCTCAATAAAGGAGGCATAGGAGGTTAAAGAAGTATTGGATAAATATTCAATAGTTTCGGGTCAAAAGATAAATGAGGCTAAATCTAAAGTTTATATTTTCAATACCCCTGATGTTTTGAAAAGGAAAATAGTTGGTCTTTTAGGCTTTCAAGAGGCAGACTTACCTTGTGCATATTTGGGTATTCCATTTTTTAAGGGTTTGAATAAACCTTTTTATTGGCGCAAGCTCATAGATAGATTAAAATCTCAAATTCTTTCATGGAAAACCAAATGGATTTCCTTGGCTGGCAAAATTCTTTTGATAAAGTCA
This sequence comes from Sequoia sempervirens, assembly GCA_007258455.2. Taxonomy (NCBI): domain Eukaryota; kingdom Viridiplantae; phylum Streptophyta; class Pinopsida; order Cupressales; family Cupressaceae; genus Sequoia; species Sequoia sempervirens. The sequence goes on from VDFB02270651.1 coordinate 367,685,981, forward strand.
ATTCTATCATCTATCCCAAATTATTCTTTATCAGTTCTTAAAGCCCCTGCCTCTGTTATTTTGGAAATTGAAAATACAATAAGACATTTCTTATGGAAAGGTAATATTGACGAAAAAAAAATATTCCTCTAATTTCCCTAGAGGGTCTGGCCAAAGGAAAAATTCAAGGTGGTGTAGAGGTTCATAACCTTAAGTGGAGAAATAAAGCTTTTGGGGAAAAACTTGCATGGAAGATGTACATAAGTCTAGAGGCTAAATGGGTGAATTTTTTTCATGAAAAACATTTGGATAGTTGTAATCCACTCAAAATTTTCATGGTGGTTGATCCTCCAAAGGGATCATCAAGTTGGAACTTTATTATAAATAACTGAACCCTTATATCAGAGCATTCTTCTTGGGAAGTAAATGATGGGAGAAGTGTTAAATTTTTGTATGATTCATGGTCTGGGAAGCCTCCTTTGTGTTCTAATCTAGAGTTACAGGAGTCAAAATAAATCCTATCTAATGCTTGGGGGGAGAATTTATTGGACTATGTTCAGTCTTCAAATACAATATCGGGTAAGGTAATTTGGAAAACACCACCAACTCCTTTATTAAGTAATCATCAAGTTGAATTATTTAATAATTTAATGAAAGATAGATTAGTTTATCTATCCTCAAAGGCTGACAGATTAATATGGCTAGCTTCCAAAGATGGCTCATATTTAGTTAAGGAAGGTTATATGGTTTTATCAAAATCAAAATTACCATTTGAACCCCAGTGAGCATTCAAATTTTTTTGGAATAATAAAGTTCTTCCAAAGGCTAGGATTTTTTCTTGGCTTATTGTACAAAAAATAATTTTAACAAGTGACCGATTAGTAAAATTGAAAATTACTGATCCTTTTAAATGTTTCTTATGTGATGAAGAACTTGAATCAGTTGATCATCTGTTTGTCAGATGTATAGTGGCTACTCAATGTTGGAATTTTATCCAAAATAGACTTCAGATTTGTTTCCCTCTACCAAATACATTATGGGATCTTTTCCAAGCATGGCCGGTTTTGTTCAAAACATCTTTTTTTGCATGCATATGGATTATCATTCCTTCTCTTGTAATCTGGAATATTTGGTGGGAGCGTAATTTGAGGATCTTCAGAAAAATAAAATCCTCAATTGAAGTGCTATTGTTAAAAATTGAGAAAGCTATTTCAGAGGGGGTAAATTCATGTCTTAAAGGATAAGGATATAAAATCTTCATTTACAAATTGGGACACTGCACTTCTTCAAAATTGGAAATTTATTAAATTACCTTTTGATGGTAGCCATTTCAAAAAAAATATTCCAAAAGTTAATAGAGCCTTAGTCTCCTAGATCCCTCCACAAAAGGGTTTTGTCAAATTGAATTTTGATGGGGCCTCTAAGGGTAGCCCAGGCCTCTCAGGAGCAAGAGTATGTTTTAGAAATGAATCAGGGGACGTGCTAGCAGCATATTCCTTTTTCTTGTCTAATGCCACAAACAATTATGTTGAAGCACAAACTTTATTATATGGTATGGAACTGGCGATTCAAGGCAGTTTTTCAAAATTGCATATAGAAGGGGATTCTCTAATTATAATAAATGCAATCAGAATGAGATGAATTCAAAACTGGAATCTTCATTACGCGCTTTCAAAAGTCTGGTGCTTAATTGATAAACTAGAAAGGTCAATAATTACACATACATATCATGAAGGTAATAAAGTGGCTGATTATTTGGCAGATTTGGGAAGTGTGCAGAAATCTTTTAGTGATTCAAATGCTCCCATTGTTTTAAAGGAATTCTCGATTTTACTTGACTTAATTAATCATGATAAACAGTGCATCTAAATCTTTAATATTCATTGGTTTAATGTTTTTTTTAAGTTTTTCAGATAGTTTTTACATCAGTCAGCTTGGTACTTCTAATGTTCTCTATGATAAGTTTACAGGGATTTGTGTTGTTGCATTTAAACCATGCCATATGATGGCATGAGTGGCTTGACTGGCTTCAATATTTATTCCGTCAGTTGGGTATTGATGTTGATCATTGTGTTAAGTTGGCAGGATTTAGAGCTTGCTTGAAAATTCATGACATGTGTTGACATGTGTGGCCTAGTACAAATTTGATGGAACATTGGGTATCTAGTAAGGATATTTCGGTTTGAAGTGTTGCCATTTAATTATGCCATATGATGGTATGAGTGGCCTTAGTTTTTATGTTGTCAGTGGGGTACATTTGCTAATTATTGTGTTAAGTTGGCAGGATTTCTGGATTGATTTAAAATTCATGTCATATGTTGACATGTGTGGCCTAAGTTGTTATAGCTATCTAAGTAATTATGTAGTACAAATTTGATGGAACATTGGGTATCTAGTGAGGATATCATGGTTTGAAGTGTTGCTAAAATTGCAAATCAATTTCTATAGAGGTACTTAGATACTGAAGGATATAAAGTCATTTTATTTGCGGCATTTAGAGTACAATGTTGGCATTATAGTATGGAAAGCTTAAAATTGTAATGTCCTCTCGATTATCTTTCACCCATGTTATCCTTACTGGGTGTCTTCCAATGTTTTCATTGAGAAAACATGAATTTCTGCATCCAATGATTATTGACATTCATAGTACAATGTTGGCATTATAGTATGGAAAGTTTAAAATTGTGATGTCCTCTTGATTATCCTTCACCCGTGTTATCCTTATTGGGTGGCATCCAATGTTTACATCGAGTGAACGTGAAGTTCTATTTCCAATGGTCATTTTGTGCGAATGTGAATTTCAGCTATATAATATTTACTCTGTTCATTTGTTTCTAACAATTCTGCTCTTGGTTATTAGTGCTTTGGTGAATTTGAGAGTATGGAATTGGCAGAGTTTAAGGTTCACAATTATAGAGTTCCTTTAAAGTTAAACCTTGGGAGGAACCCTTGTCGGCTTCAATTGAGAAGGATGAATTGCAGAAGGTATTTAAAGTTAAGTGCTGATTTGTTTTAAATTGCATTAAATTTATCATTTGGGAAGATATTTTACATATAGAAGTGCAAAGGATAATCTTTCCTGTGAATTTTCTTTCTATTTTCTTATCGAATATTTTGGACCTAGTTCAAAATTTTGATGTTTTGAAGATAATTGCTAACAAGTTTGTTGTTAGTGCATACTTGGAAAATGATACCGTGTTAAATAGTGTTCAACAATATGACTTCATATTGGGTGGGTGATGGCTTCATAGGTGGTCTATTTCCACATCACTTCTTGACTCATAAAAAGAGATTTGCAGAGATTTTTCAAGGAATGTTAATGTCAACAATGCATGATACTTCCATGCATCTATATCAGGTTCTCAATAAGCATAGACTAGCTTTTTCTATGGATGACATTGATGCATTCAAAAGAAAGTTCAATGCAATTTCATTTTTGAGAAGTCATGTCAATATGCATGATCTGCAACTCCCAGCCTCTTCACAAGTTGTTAACAGAAAGTTCTGCTACCATTATGTTTCTAACATTAATAAATCAGTTCCATCTTATGATCGTCAGCATATTGGAAAGCATGTGGAATCTAAGGAAAGTTTGGTTAATGGCTTCCAAAGAGCTGGAAGCAAATCTACATCTTTCTAACTCATTGTATGATGTAATTGTGTCATAGATTCTTTTTGGTTTTAGGGTAAATGTTATGCATTGAGTCAGTATATTTGTTAGGGAATTTTTGGTTTTCAATGGGGTATTATGCAGCTGTATCGGGTAGTATCAATTGTATCGGGTAGGAAAAGAATTTGTAAATTATAAAAGACTTTTTGGGTCTTTATAATGTTTTGTAAAACTGTTACACGGACTATGACTAGGGGTTTTCTTGTTGGCTATTTCCCGCCAGTATGTCCACCTGAACCAGCAATATGTATTAAATTAAATTAATATAATTATACATGGACTACCACTTTTGGCTTAAAAAAAAACTAAAAAATTATATTAAATAGGAAAGAATAATTTTGGAATAATATTAAAAATAGGAAAGAAAATGTCCATACCTTATTTTTTTCTATGATATCTTGCCAAATTTATTTTGCATAACTCTTTTTCTCTTTCTTTTGAATACTTTCATTGAGTCTTATTTTGTTTTTTTTTTGCTCTCCCATTTTCTTCCTAAATAAAAGATGACTTGACAATTCCTCTACCTATTTTTTTCTTCTCCAAAATCTTCCTTGATGGATAAAAATGTAAATTAATCTTGCAATGTTGATATGAAAAAAATGAAAAAATAAGTTCATATTTATATCATATGAAATTAAAAAAAAATTAATAACTTGGTTGGTGAGGTCTTCAAATGAAGGTCAGATGTTAAAAATAATTTTAACTATACTCCTTCATTCGAACCTCTCTGTGCACTTATTTTTTTAATATTATTTTAAAGGGTTTGAGCGAGCACCCCTTCGTTTGAACCCCCATTCGCTCAAACCCCCTTATTTTTCCCTTTGCCCCATCCATCTATAATTTTATACATATTTTTGGTTTTTGAGGCTTAGGTTGAGGATTAAAATAGAATAAACTTGACAAACCTAGCTAGAGGATTACAATCCTCGAAATGAGCTCTCCATCAAGTATAGTTTTAATATATTTTGGTTTTACTATACATTTTTTTAGTTTAATTAAACATAGGTTTTTCACCAAAAATTAAGCTCTATGTTTTGCACATGTGGAAAATTAGTAGATTACCAAAAAAATCTAAAAAATATCTATGCTATTGGTATTGATGTCTTTGATCCAACAAAAGAAATAAATTGAATTTTGATATGTATACAAAAAAAGTTATGTGCTTTATAGTACACCTATGTCTAAATTATGATTGGTTTGACTTCAAAACTTAAAAAAAAAAAATTCAATAAAACACTCTAAAACCAAATGCATACTCTAGATATCATTGTTACAAATCTATATTAAAAAAAAATGGAGTTTCATCCTTCATAGAATTTAAAAGTTATTTTTTTTATAGTACACAACACTCTTTAAAAATGGTGTTTACTATTAAAAAATAGTTATTGAAGGAGATGGAAAAAGAAATGCAATTTGATTCCAAAAGAAATTCAAAAATATATTTAGAATCTACATATAAAATGTCAAAAATAGTAGTTTTCATCATCTTCAAATTCCTCAAGGTTTAGCAGCTATAGGTGTTAGAAAGTGGAGATTTAGTTCAAAATGTTCATTTCAATGTCAAGTTTGGTCAAAAAGTGTAACTCATTATTGTGGGATCCCCTAGGGCTAATTATTTTACTAAAGTTTGGGTACCACCAAGTTACCATTGAGTCATTAGATGTGTGAAATAATACTGTCAAATCCAAATTGATAGCCTTGATCTCTGGCTTGACGAATATACTTGCCACCTTGATGTGGGTGATGCATAATGCACTAAGGCCTCTTACTATTTTCTTTGTTAATTTTCATTTAGATGACATACTCATATTAAGAAATACATAGGAGTAACATCTACATTATTTTCAATAGATACTTTCAACTCTAAAACATGGGAACTATAATAAAAATTTAGAAAAGTATTCCTTTGGTATGGAAATGATTTAGTACCTTAGATGCATTATGAACAAGGATGGTGTTTATGTGGACCCTAAAAAGATAAAGGTAATTATCTAGATTTACCACCTCATAAAATATCATAGAACATTATAGACTTTTAGGATCATCCAAATTTTATTAGATGTTTGTGTTGAGATTCTCACACTTGGCATGACATGTGAACCAAGCATTCAAGTGGGAGTAAAACTAAAATTCCCTTGGATAGAGAGACTATAAAAACCATTCACACAATTGAAGTAGAGTCTTTATTTAATACCTACACTAGTTCTTCTTGATTCGAAATAATCCTTTAAAATTGGGGTTGGTACCTCTAAATATGCACTTGGAGTATTTTTACTCAATGTTGTCATCTAATTGCCTAACATATAGTGAGATTTTATCTAATGCAATGTAAACAACCCATGTATGACAAGGAGTTATATCCATTGTTTAATTCTATAAATAATGGAATTAATATATCTTAGGGAAAGAGATTGTTATTTGCATAGACCATAAACCTCTTAAATTTATATAAATATAATATTTTTTTAGAATGATCAACATTAGAAAAAAATAAAGTTCCAAACTAAGGGAGTGTCATTGGTCAATGTTAGGGGCCAAAACTTGTCTAGCCAATAGAGTGGAAATTATAAGAAAAATTAACTATGCATTTTTTCTCACTTAACTATAGATTCAAGGGTATTGTGTGTATGATGTCAATACTATACATTAACTATGTTACAAAAATTATACAATCCTTAGAGTGTTATATTAACATGGCATCAATAGTTACACATGACTGAGCATATCACATGATTGTTTGTCATGTCTTCAAACCTTATTTCAAAACCACTAAATCAAATCTTCATGGATTGGCCAAAGGAGGCTATCTTGCCCTACCAAAATCCTCTAAGGTGTTTATTAACATTGCTTGTTTTGTAAATTTAGATTCCACAAAGTGGGATGAAGAAGTTCTCAGTGACCAAAAGTGTATAAGTTGAATGCATAAGCATACACTAAATTGATGCATGTGGATTGATTCTATGGGCACAAAAAATATATATATATAATTCTAGAATAAATATTCCAACCTAATAGCAATCATATGATAAGGAATCACTATTAGTCATAATGATAAATTCAAAAATACAATGTATCACAAAATATTTGATACATTGTATTGCAAAATATTTGACAACAAACATACAATTGAGTCCCTTAATCCTAAAGCTAAGATATGATGGGACCAATATTTTTTATGTGAAATTGAGATATAAGAAATATCTAGGAGATTGCCTCACTTGAAGATATGTGCTATCTCATTTTGGATTGTTGGACAAGAAAGTAGGGAAATAAGAAAGCTATAAATTGAAATGGTACAAAGCCTCACATCTACTCCACTCATGATTTACACATGTTTACTCCACATATGATTTACACATGTTTGTATCACCCTATATAAAATTATGTGTCCTTCAAGACTTTAATTACATCATAAAAAATCAAAACATCTCACATTTAATTGATTTACAATTTATAGATGTTTGTATTACCCTCATTGACATACCTAATACATATTTAAATAATACAATCACTAATTAATAATCATAAAAACATTATAATAAATACATATTTACACTAACATTATAACTTAATTAAAGACACAAAAAAATTCTAATCTTTTACAATACTTCATAAATTCCTAAAGCTACCCATCATATTTGAAAACATTGAATAAAATTAATAGTCACAACTTAGATTTATTTACTTGTTAATAATTATTGTCTGGAAAATAGTAGTTAACAAACTAACTTCTGCAACTTTTACTTTATTTTTAAATTTAAATATCTTTGAAATAAATAATTTTCTAATTAGAACTAATAATCACAACTTAAATTCTATTTGAAAACAAAAGTTTTCCAAACTTTTATTTTATTTTTAAATTTAAATATCAATGAAACAAATGTCTCTATATTATAAACTAATTTCCCCACTTTTTCTTGTCCATGTGAGTACAGCTACAGATATAGTAGATTTTGTGTGCCAAAACAAGAGACTTCAAATTTAACATAGGTGGCTCATATTTAATCTAATTTATATAAAAATAACAAACTCATTGACCTATTGATATGTGGACATTAGATATCCAAAGGAGGAGCGAAAATCCATGTGATTTACATATCCACTCATAGACTTCATCAACCTAGTCAAGAATACATAGAAATTAAAACTGGTGTGAAGGAAGATGATCCCTGTGAATGAAGGGAAAGATGAAGATGGTTTTGTCTATTCTAAACCCACTTCCCTATTTTTCTTCTTCCCGCAAGTGAAGATGAAGATGAAGATGTTACTGTCTATTGAATTTTTTCCCAAGAAAAGTAAAACATGAAGACAAAATGATAAATCTATTCCTTACCCATGCAAAAGAGTCCTAACCATTGCACATGACTTCAGATTTAAAATTGACATGAATGAAGATTATTTTTGTGAATGTCTATTCATAAACTAACTTACCATTGTAGACTTTACAAGAGATATTTTTACCTCTACAACTTTATAATCAAACTTCAGAGAGCTTGCAGAGAACACAAAGAGTTGGATAGCTTTACTTGTTTCTCACTTGAATACAGATGAAGATTATGGGTTTTCTAGTTTCAACCATCCTACTCTTATTTCTCTCTGCACTACCTTCTTATTCCTCTTCTTCTTATGAACAAGAACCAGAAGCTCTGCTAGCCTTTGAGCATTCCCTCTACCATGACCCTCACAATTCCTTGCTTGATTGGTCTCCTTGTCATTCCTTCTACAATTTTACTAGGATTCTCTACTATTCTGGCCATCACCACATGCTTTCTTTGAATCTTACCAGTATGTCTTTGGATGAATCCACAATAGTGGTTTACAATTCAAGTGAGGAAGGAAAACTCACAAAAAATTACCCCAAAACAAAAAAAAGTGATTTTGGGGGTTCATATGAACCTACTAGTTCGACCGAACACATTAGGGGTTCACTCGAACTAGTGTTTGAGCAAACCCCTTTAAATTTTGGCCACCAAAAACAAAAATGGATGGACAAGGGGTTCGAAAGGGACCTCGAAGAGTTCAATTTTAAATCCATGTTCGCTTGAAATCCTTTGTCGAGCTGAACTCCCCTGGGGTTCATCAACTCTTGCCATCCCTCCAGACACAAAAAGTCTATTTTACCTTTTGGATCTCTTGAAAGTTGAGGATGAAAATGGAGAAGTCTTCAGAAACCCTTCTGGAATCAGATATTCCTCAGAACGAGCTATCCAACGAATATAATTTTAATATGTTTTGGTTTTATTATATATTTGTTTTTTTAGTTTTATTAAACATAAGTTCTTCACCGAAAATAGCGCCCCTTGAGCAGGCATACGGAAAACAGATTATAAAAACAAAATTCGGAAAAATATAGAAAGGCACCAGATATCAGTCCATCCAACAAAAAACAGAATTCTGATATGCTACAAAAGCTACGCCATGCAGTCACATCTGTTTGGAACGTAATGATCGACTTTGTTCCTGAAAAATATTTAATTAAAAAACTATCTAACCAAGTGGAAGCACTAGATATCTGGAGTTACAAATCTAAATTCAAAAGAATTAGAATTTTATCCTTCATGGAAAAAAAGTTATGCTTATACAATGTGCATCACTTTTAAAAATGTCATTTTTGAAAAACAAGTTTTCATGGGAGATAGAAAAGAGGTGCAATCTGATTCCAAAAATTTTGAAAAAATATTTTTAGAATCCACAGAAAAAATGTGACGAGACTCTAGTTTGCATCATCTTCAAATTCCTCATGGTTTAGCTGTTATAGGTGCCCAAATGTGAAGATTTAGTTAAAAATAATAATTTTAGTGTCCAGTTTGGCCAAAAATTGTAAACCACTATTGTGGGATGAACACTTTAATCAGATCAATCTCTCCTTTCCTTGGAAATATCTCTTTTCTTAGAGTACATTATCTTAGGAGAAACAACTTCTAGAGCCAAATTCCTCCTCAACTAGGGAGGTTGTTTCATCCTAGAATACTTAGATTGTCTGTAAATCAATTGGAAGGATTCATTCCCACCACTCTAGCATCTTTCCGCTCTTTGAAAGCTCTCAAATTGCCTTATAAATTTTTGAGCAACACTATCCCTTCTCATATTGGCCTTCTTTCTGAATTAGAAATCCTTGTTTTAGGAGAAAATCAATTGAAAGGCACAATCCCCCCTTCCCTAGGAAACCTATCTTCTTTAACTGAATTGGTTTTGAATAAAAACAAACTACATGGAGGTATTCCTATTGAAATGGGTATGCTTACTCAACTTAGAATTCTTTATCTTAATGAAAACAACCTCACAGGAACAATCCCACCCTCCCTAGGAAACCCATCCTCTTTAATTGGATTGTATTTGCAAGAGAACATACTCCATGGTAGTATTCCTATTGAACTGGGTATGCTTACTCAACTCATAAATCTTTCTCTTTCAAACAGTAGGTTGATACGAGTGATTCCATTTGAGTTTTCCTAACTTTCAAAGTTATAAAAATTTAATTTAAAGGAAAACCAACTCACTAGAGAAATCCTAAGCTCCCTCTCTAATTGTATCTGGGAGAAAATAATGTATATGTAGTTGTTTTGTAAATTTTGGGTTACACAAAAAGTTTCACTAAGTGAATAGGTGCTTTCAAGGCAATTTTTAGTTAGTCTTGATGATCTCCCACAACCAAAACATATTGCTCTTGATTGTAATGTGCTAATAAGGAAAATACCTCTCAATTCAAGGAGATGTCAAACTTTGCAGCAAGTGGACTTATCTCATGACATTCTAAGAGGAAGTATATCATGTTTGGCCAAACTCTAGAGATTAGATATGGTGTATAATTTTTAGCCATTTATAAGGAAAATATAATTATTGGTTTACATATGTTGAGAAATAGAAAGAAAAGTCAAATAAAAGGAGTATGAGTTTTTTGTGAATAAAAATGCTTTCAAGGTAGCTTTTAGATAGTCTTGATGATCTCCCACAACCAAGACATATTGTTCTTGATCACAATGTTTCGGTGAGGAAAATACCTCTCAAATCAAGGAGATGTCAAACTTTGGAGTGGGTGGACTTGTCTCATGACATTCTAGTGGGAAATATATAATGTTTGGAAAAACTCTAGATATTTAAATAAGATGTATAATTTTTAGTCATTTGTAAGGAAAACATAATTATTGTTTTATATATGTTGAAAAATAGAGAGAAAAGTCAAATAAAAGGATTATGAGTTTTTTGTCTCAACATTATCTTCATTCTTGTTTACAAAGGATTATTAAGGTTGTAATATTTTACAAATATGATCTCTAAGATTGAGGTAGCACATCTAATAATTGATTTTTCTTTACACCTATCTTGAACATATCCTTGCTGATTTTATCTAAAATGAATTGAATTCATATTCAACATAGCCTTAGAAGGTCCTCTATTTATGAAATGTGTTTATCAAAATCATTAGATATGAATTATACCTCTCTTTCTTGCATATGCATATTCCATCAAAATAAATTATAAATTTTCAATGAAGGGAATAGTAGTCATGAAAGATATAAAAAACTATGTTGTGTTCACTATAAATTTTTATATTTTAAACTAATTGTTTGTTAGAAGAGGCTACCTATGAAGTATTTAATAACATATTCATCTCTTTGTTGTTGCAAATCAATGCTTTACATGTTTTTATTTTATGGTTTACTCTACATGAGCAAAGAATTTAATGTTATATCTGAATTTGATGGCAACATGACCATGGCTAAGTAGGGTGCAAGAGAAAACAAGTGCAATAGTGAAAAGGGATACTAACACTTTGTGTCTAATACCACTTTTTAAATTGTTTTCTAATATCATGTTTTATGAGATGATAATTTGATATCTTTATATACTTAAATTACCAATACAATCCGTTAAAATTTATCAACACCATTTTTGAAGTAAAATAATTTTCTTAAAATGAAACAATGAATGTGATCCATAGCTACACTAGTAGTGCATATTTTCTTAGGCTACATGAAAATATTATTTTTTTGTAAATAACCCATTCAAATTATATAAATATACAAATTTTAGATATACGGCCTTTATAGTAAATTAATATTTAAATTTAATTTTCATATTATCAAAACATCTTCAAAAAATGTTGCACTTCTACTTACTATTTCTATAGTAACAAAAAAAGTATCCCCTTTTCCTTAGTTTGGGAATAATTAATAAATAAAATGAGCTTAATGTTGCCTTGATTTAGTTTGTAATGTGTTTTAGACATTCATATTAAGTTTGGGTCGCTTTTTAACTAAATGGATTTAATTGTTCCCTATTTAGGATGTTGTAAATTGTACCTTTACACTTTCACACTAATCTAGGGTTTTATTAATTAATTAAGGTTTAATTTTCCTTAATTGGCCCCTTTAATTCAAATCCAAGCCTAATTAAATGAAAATTATGGGAGATAAAACTCAACATTCATAAATTACATAACACAACACTTAATTTTTGAAGATGTGTGTCCTAGGTTAGTGACCTAGGACCCATTTGCCACCTGGCAAATGGGTCCTCACTACGTCCTAGGAGCCTATTTTCACATGATCTTTCATATTGTCGAAAGTGTGTCTTAGTTAAGTGAGCTAGGACCCATTTTCAACATGGTGAATGGGTCCTCACTTAGACCTATAACCCCCCTCAGAATATGTTTTTGGTGGTATTTTAATGATTTAAAATCCTAGATTTGATGTCAGCTTCTGATATTTGAATTTCAGGAATTAATGATAAGATATGTATAAATAAGAGGTAATTTTACTATGTTTCATCCTAAGAATTTCAAGCAATCCTAGCAAATTAAATCTATTATAAGAGTACTTTCACAAGAACATTGATATAGAATTCAAGAGCATTTCTAAGGCATTCAAAGGAAATTTTGTAGAATATTCTTACAACAATCAAGAGTCATTTCATCATGTCAAAGGCATAATGCATCATGCATGTTGTTGAGCTAATGTGTCAATGTAGCATTTCACTATCAATTCAAGAATTTTAAAGGAACTATCTCACATCAAGTTTCATGATTAAGATCTACATTCATTGAGGCCACTTCATGCTAAGTTACAAATTTGTTATCCAAGGTTTCAACTAAGGTGTGGTGAGTTGTGACATTGCATTTTTTCATTCATCATAAGTTATGCATTATTTCATTTCAAGGTTTAATTACCAAAATGTGGTTTGACCAAGCCAAACCCCTATTCCCTAACAAACAACATTTTTCTCTCAGGTTTGATGTGTGATTGCAAGTTTTAGGTTGAAGATCATTTGGAGAGAAATTTTGAAAAATGATGCAAAGAATGGAGAGCTAATCCTTCAAAACATCACAATTTAAACAAACTCAAACAATTCTTCTCACTCATCCATTTTTGACTCACCATTCCCTTCACAAAACACTTGGTTCTCCAAACTACTAAACTCCCAAAATTACAATCAGGGTGCAAAAAATCTTACTGAACCTTCAAAAAATCTTGAACATCATAATTTTTTTTTACTCAGGCCAAGGAAGGTCTTCAAAACATTGATCTTTCATTTCCCCAAAAATCACTCACAATAGGCTCATTGGCTAGTAGTATTCCAAAAGACAAAAATAGGCACAATTTGCAAACCAAATTAAATCTCCAAAAATTAAAAGAAATTTCAAGGACCCATTAAGGCCCCTTAAAACATATCAAGAAATCAAGTAGGCTTGTTTTGAAAAGTATCCTCTTAAGTCTGACTATCCCACAACAACAAGCTCCAAATAGCCCTATTTTCAAAAGAATGTATCAACTAATTCACTTCTCATCCCAAAAAACCTATGGGCAGACCTTTACCACGCTATAAAACTAATGAATCAACAATATTTTTGTCACTTAAACCTTTCCTAATGCAACAACACTCAAACCCTTGTTCTAGGCTTAACTATGCTCAAACAATGAGGGTTTATTGAAAAATATGCATTCCAAACCTCTAATCACTTTTCCAATGCTTCAAACATCTCATAATAGGCTTGCACATGCTATCTAAACCATATCAATTCCTTTACCAATGTTTTTTCATGAAACTCTCATTCTTAGCCATCAAATTTAAGCAAAAACTTATGAATTTCTAACTGGGGCAGAAACAAAACTAACACACCATGACTTCCCCTACACCTGCACACACAATCACATTGAAGAACAACCTAAACAAAACCATTCATCTATTTACAAAATCTTTCATCCATGGAATGGTTGTTTGTGCTATTATTTGACTCTCAAACCCTTAAAATGAGGGTTTCCAAACTGCCCTAAAAAAAGTGGCTCTAAAAAACTTGAAACTCAACAAAATTTTCTCAAACTAGATATATTTGAAAGTGAACTCAAAGCTTTACCAAACCCAATCAAAAAGAAAGCCTGAAAATACTGTACAAAGTAGTACCATGCCTGAGAACAAGAAGAAAACCTTAAATTTGCAGAAAACAGGGGTTTTATTCAAAATTTCTTCACAATATAATGGTAAAAGCACAAAGTTGTGTCACACTTTCAACCAACTTATCAACACAACTGAATTTAAGTATTTTCAACTAAAAAAATCTTTTTTTCAAACATATGATCTAGTAAGATTCATTCTAGCTAAGTTAGATACTTCCACAACTTTGTCAACTAAAATTGTTGGCTAAAAATATATGGAGCACCACTTTGGGTCCAATTTACCAAAAAAAAAAAATTATTTGAAAAACTTGAAGTTTCAATAACTCCTACTAATGTAAATAACATTTTTTTTAAAATATAAAAATACCTTTTTGTAGATCCATAAATGTAGTTTTCAAAAATATATTTATTTTAATAGTTTAATTATTATTTACATTTTATTTTTTATTTTTACTAAAAGTAGGTTATCGACACAAAATATTAGGTTGATTACCATGCCAAGGAAAAATACTAAAACTTATTAAAATTTTTGAAAAATAATATGATGTGATAGATAAAAGAATCTATTTCAAGATGGTATAATTTTTTTCCATTTTAGATAAATATTTAATATGAAAGTCGATGTCTAATGGAAACAACTATTTTTGATTCATGGACATTTTAATATTTTTAAAAATATATATATTCATCAAAATTGAAAAAAAAATCCATGCACTAAAGTTTCAAGTTATAAATACACAAAAAATAATTGAAAGAAAAAACTACTATAAAAGTTTGCGTCTCATGCAACTTCATTTTTCAACATTTTATCAACTAAATTATAGTGTTAATTTATTAAAAACTAGTCTAAAATATCTTTTTAATTTTTTTTTTTAAATACAAACATAAAATATACTAACAAATGCATATTATACTAGTTTACATCATTTCAAAATTTAAAATATATATGCCACTTTTTAGTGATTCAAGTTTAAAAGTTGGATCAATGTTGGCCATTTACTTTATAAAGTGTGACATAACTTTGTGCTTTTACCCACAATTGATCTCTCTTTTCCTTGCCTTCACAAGGCTCTTTTAAAGATGCCACAATAGTTTCCTAACTACCCCTTTAGTTACAACCAACCAACAACCTTTCCTTTATAAAATGACTCTTCACATTCCAGTTTTTTTGCATTTTTGCAACAAAATGAAAATTTTGGCAATTTGACTTCATAGACCACCTAGAAATCTAGTAATGAATTAAATCCATTTACAATGGTCCAAGAATCACCTCTTTACAATCATAATATGATGAAGATTCAAAAATTACAACTTGGCTTCATGGAGCATAAAATTCACATGGTGCCCTGCACCACAAAAGTTGTCAAATTTGCTAAGAAAGTTCTCAAATCACAAAAATTGAGCAATGGGATTTATTTCTGACTTTCTAATAGTGCTCGACTAGAATTTGGGAGTGCAAGCATTGAAGAAAAAAACCTAGAAAAAAAATTCCAGAGCCCTAGCCAAGACCCATTTGTCATAGGGCAAATGAGTTCTCAGTGAGGCCCAATTTTTTTTTGTAATAGGTACACAACATTTCACCCTCTTAAAATTTGTCTTTTGACTGTTATATCAGTTATGTTCAATTTTTGATACTCATTTACACATTATAACCCTCATATTGAATGAAATAGAAAAGAAATTAGGTTCATCCTTAAGTTCGATTTTAGGTGCAACCTCTATTTTCCTTTATTTCATTTTGGTGAACCTAACCTTTTGAGCATTGTAGTTTTTGGATTTTGGAGTTGATTTCATCCTGGATTTACACCTTGAATTCATTTACATTCATTTGCATTGAATTAGGTCTCATTTAGGGTGTTTAGTTTTCATTCAACTTTGCATTGCATCTAGGGTTTTAGAATTGCATTGTTTGCATCCTTTAAATCTGGAAAACACAAAAAATTAGTCATATTGTATATCATTTAAAATTTCATTTGAAAATTGAAACGAAATTGCATATCAAACTAAGACTTTTAGGTTATCATTTCATCATAATTTTCATTTGCATTTCACATTACATTTATAGAAAATTGAAATTGAATCTTTTTACAAACTTGAATTCAAAAACCATTGGAAAACACTTGAAAATTTATAAAAATTAGTTTCAAAAACCTCATCTAGGACCCATTCGCTATAGGGAGAATGAGTCCCTGATCAAGCCATAATCTGCATTTCTACAAATTAAAATCTTCATTTCTATGCTTATGTTTGTTGCTTTCATATTTCTATTACATTTTCATTAGTTTCTATTTCATTAATTTCATCATTTCTAGCTTAATTTGGTTCATTTAGTGCATTGTGTGATTTCAAATTTGCATTTACAAGACTTCATTTTTTATATTTTTGCATAGTGTAATGAGCAAATTACCTTGTGGGTGATCCCACAATACTGGTTTACAATTTTTGGCCAAACTAGACATTGAAATATTTTTTTCTAACTAAATCTTCACTTTTAGGGACCTATAGTGGCTAAACCGTGAGGAATTTGAAGATGATGCAAATTAGTGATTTGTGTCATTTTTTTTGTAGATTCTAAATATATTTTTTTCAAAATTTTTGGAATTAGATTTCACTTATTTTTCCATCTCCTTCAAAAACTATTTTTTTTAGTAAACAACATTTTTAAGGAGTGACCCTCACCATATAACGCATAACTTTTTTCTATGAAGGATAAAATTCTATTTTTTCAAGTTTAGATTTGTAACTATGATATCTAGTGCTTCCAATTGGTTTCATAGTGTTTTATTGAATATGTTTTCCTTAATCAAGTTTCAAATTCAAACCAATTACAATTCAGACATAGGCAGATCCTATAACTCATAACCTTTTTGTATGTATCGAATTTTATTTTTTTTGTTGGATCAAGGACTTCAATATCTGGTGCACTCATATTTTTCAAAAAAAAAATGATAATCTGCTATTTTTCCACATGTGTTGAACAAAGAGCTTGATTTTTGTTGAAAAATCTATGTTCAATCAAACTAAAAAAAAATACATATTAAAAGTAAAACATATTAAAATTTTATTCATTGGATAGCTCATTCCAAGGACTACCATCATCCATTTGGGTCTGTGAAATCTCCTTCATTTTCATCCTCAACCCAAGCTTCAAAGCACAAAATTATGGACTTTTTTGGTGCCTGAGGGGGAGAAGGGGGGAAAAGGGGGGTTCGAGCAAACTAGGGGGATTCACTCAAACCCCCAGATGTTCACTCAAACTAGGTTTTGAACGAATCCCCTTTCCACAAGCCTTCACTTTTTTCTTTTTGTCGGGAATGGTGGGCCCCATCATTAAATGGGTTCGCTCGAACCAAAAGTTCATTCAAACCCCCAAAAACCAATTTTTTTTACATGGGGTCATTTTTTGTAACTTTTCCTTCCTCACTGGAATTGTAAGCCACTTTCATGGGTTTACCCTTTTTTGGAATTTGAAAATTGCATTTTAAGCCTCTTTCCATTTTGGGTTTGTACACTAAGTTTTTGAAACTTGTATGATCTTTACAACTTGGTGTTCTATTAGCAATACTATTGTGAGACATAATTTGAGACTCATGTCATCCCACAATACACCATTCACCCTAGATATTGTGTTTTCTAACTCTCTTTCTAATAGTGTTAATAATTAACCCCCTATGGATCATAGTATGCATACCTCATTTCCCATGACTTCCCTTCCTACAACCAATGTGCATGATGTTAACACCATCCCTACCATCACTAGTTATACTCAAGCTTTGGGGTATACTCAAAACCAAGGTGGAACTTCAATTCCTCCTTCTACAATTCCCATTTCCATTCTTACATACACTAGTACTCAAGTTACCGCAACCATTCAACCTACTAGCAATGCCAACACTTCCTTAGATATTTCCATAGGGAATCCTTCTAGATTTGTGCATTCACATACCATATCTCCTCAACCATTCTCCTTCACAAATTTACAATTCACTTTCCCTCCACATACATGCACCACTCCACCTTACTCCCCTCCATCTTACGATAACAAAAATGATGCCATCCTTAACACACTTTTGCAAACCATGTCATCCCTTCAACAAAAATTCACAACCCTAACTCAATAAAAAAAATTGTCAACCTTCACAATACATCAAAAATGACCTGTTATCCCTAGAGATATTGAGAATACAAATTCCACAAGGTATATAGGTTGGACCTAGATTTGAGAAATATGGTCAGAAAGGATATCCTGTTAGCCATGTTTCTACTTACACAACCCTATGTAGTGATTTCATCTTTGAAGATAAGCTCTTGGCTAAACTATTTCCTAGGTCATTGAAGGACACTGCTTTAGAGTAGTTTTCCTCCTTACCAAATACTTCAATTGGTTTATTCAATGAGCTTGTTGATGCCTTTTACAACCAATTCCACATTCACATGGGTCCCAAGATGACCCTAGCTGATTTAATGATATGCAAGCAAAATAATGATGAGAAAGTAACTAATTTCATAGTGAGATACCAAATGCTTTATTCACAAATAAAATTAAGATTCCCAATACCGACCTTAAATGAATTTTTATTGCCAATTTACAAAGAAAAATTCAAACCAAACTTGAGATGTTGAAATTCCCATCCTTCACATAATTATGTACAACCCTTCATGATTATCAAAATTTGGCTTATAGTCATGATGTAAAAAATCCTTCTAGTTGTCTTGAAAAGTCTAAATCTACATCTCAAAATAGTTACCGACCTTTCAAGAAACAAAATAGGGGATTTTTACAACTTAATTCCCCTCAACCAAATCAACAAGTTGATAACCAAGTGGCTTCTATAAAGACAAAAAATTCATATATTCCTTTGTGGATAGGAATAGAAAATTTACTCCTCTACCTGATACCTTTCATAATATCATACTATAGCTCATGGAAAATAATATTCTTTCCCTACCTCTTGTCATAGCTCCTGATCCTAACAAACCATTACTTTTAGGCTATAAACCAAATTAGATTATTGTCGTATTACCACCCAAAAAAAGGACATGATACAAAATATTGGAAGCATCTTAAACATATTGTACAAGACCTCATTGATTTCCATCATCTTCTGATTGGAGGTGTGAATGATCAAGGTAATAAGTTTGTAGCTCCTCCTAACCAAAATTTATAAATCTTTACAAATCCCATTTCATTTGTCAAAGCTAGTGAAACAAAGAATGATGTGATGAATGTTGACATGGATGATGAAAAAATAAAGTATGAAAATGCATGGATGAAGAAGTTGAAGTAGTGGCATTTATTGAAGCTAAACCTCATAAGGGCTCAACCAAAATGCCTCTTGATATTACTTTCTCAGAAGATCAAACATGCACTTGATGTTTCTCTTTACATAGCTAGAAGAATCAATGACGAGCCTACTAATAGGGTATTAATTGACCCCATCTGTGTGGAGAACATGACCACTGAAGAATTCCTATTTATGCATGAACTCTATCAAGATACATATGACTAACCCAAAGCATGGATCAAAATGCATAATTTTTTTCTTGTCGTATGATGGGATTGATAAATCTCCCTTTAAAAGTTGGACAAAAAACATTAAATGTCTCATTCACCATCATTCTGTCATCAAACCAATTTCATGTAAAGTTAGGCTATCCATGGCTTCACTCCATGAATTTTTTCCTTTTGTTTGCGGAAAAATGTTTAAATTTTCCCTTTGGAAATGAAATCTTTACTATGCATCATAGTGGCTTTAATCTTGCATCTTCCTAAGGAAACTTTTCATCAGATTTCTTTTGGCCTGAGCCTATTGAACCTATTAGACCTTGTGAAGACTACTTTTTTAAATCATATCAAAAGTTTAAAGCAAAGCACATAGCAAAATTATCCCTTAGAAACATGCCTCAACCCATGATTGAGCCACCTATCCTTGATGAAAAAATGATTCAACAAAAATCCCTTCTAAATATCCAAGAGCAACCTATGAAAAATCCTACTACCATTTCATATAAGAGACCACACAAAAATCAAAATTTTCTCGTTGTGCCTCCTAAAGTCAGACAAGTTTACAAAGCTAAAGAGAAAGTGGTTGAACAACCTCTTATGGTTCATTCCATTCCTCACCTAAGGGAAGAAAAGAAACCTATGGTTGATAAACCCACCCCTACACAAACCCAAATTGACAATAGATTGAAACGAAATCGAAATGCTAGAGAGCGTAGGCATAGACATGTTATTTCTCGAATGTTACAAATTAAAGAAGAAAAGAACAACACAAAAAATTAAAATCCCAACTTTCCTAGAGAAATGCATGATGATTGTATACCCTCACCACAAAGTAAAAAAGAACGTTCTAGGGACAATATCATTCGACCTCTTATTGTGATTAATCTAGATGATGACATTGATATTGCAAAGATTGGTGAACTAGTGCATAATGAGTTGAATTCATTATTTTCCTATTCCATGAGCTTAAAATAAAATTCTCCTAAGAAGAGTGTTTTACTTGGTATGTGTCCTAGTTCGTCACTTGATGTTGTTCCTTTGGCTAGTTTTCCACCTTTTGTATTTACCAATCAAGATTGGGATGCGGATGACCTGCTATAGGTTTACTCGCATGTTCCTTCTAGTATTTTTATTTATTTTATTTTTCATGTTCTTTATGTGATTGCATGTGTGTAATGTGATCCCCCATGTTGTTTCATTGGATGTATCTCTATCTCTTTTTGTGCATTCCTCTATATGTACCTACATTATTCTCTATGTCGTAAACATTTTATCCTTTTTCATTTGTCTTATGTTTTCCTTTTGGGGATGACACAAGGCATTGAGAAATTTAGGTCTCTTCCATGTTGACCCAAAAGGATTTTTCTGTGTTTTGGATCTCTATGTATCATTCTTCCAATTCTATGAGTATTTAGGGAATGACAAAATTTTCAAGCTCTAAACAACATCAAGTAGAAAAAATATACTGACCTCGAATCCATAGATCCCTTATGTATTTTTGGGGCAAACCCCCTCCCTCAACTTTCATAGCGTAGCTTTATTTTGAAAATATATGACTTGGCATAGGGCTTTCTGAGGAATCTCTCATGCCTTAGGAGTAAACATTGGCTACTTTAAAGCAATTTCTCACAACAATGGTGTTGGAAATCACTTTAAATTGGGGGAATACATCAATAATATCTTTTGAAATTTTGCATGTTTAATGGTATAATTTTATATTTCTTGTGATGCATCCTTTTTTTGGTGGTGAGATTGGGTTTGATGTCCTCCAAGAGTGTGATATCTCTTAGCATAGGACTTTCCTCTTGGTGGTGATGCAACACACTGCATTCCCTAAGTTGTGAAACTTTTACTCTTGAATTTTCCTCTCTTGGAGACATTAGGCATGATGATCCCTAAGAAGAAGACCTCACACAAACGAACCGAGATCCCCTTGAAAAAAAACCTATATATATGTATATTGTTCACAAGTGTTTGGCATAAAACATATTGCTAACCTTGTAAAGCTCAAACCCTAATAAAGGCCACCATGCATAACACACCTTGCTTGCCTATGGATCCTTCCCCTTATTCATAGGTATTTGGCATAATGCAAATTGTTAAGCCCTATGGAGCTCAAAACCCTAATTCAAGGCCACCTAGCATAACACACCTTGCTTGCCTATGGAGCCTTGCCTAGCATTTTGGTGCCTTATTGAAATTTTTTGGAGAATATCTTTGATATCATGGTATGGGAGCCTAATATGATTCTCTCATTTTCCACCCTTTTGGGATACTCATCTAGTGGATGACCTAAGATTCCACTACCCCAGAGTGAGCACATGAAAAAACAAAAAAACAATGGCTTATATGTGTTCCACATTGCGTTAGAAAATTTAGGCTTGATTCTTCTTGGTCTTTGATGTTGTATGATTGTGTATCTTTGTCATTGTTGCATACATAAGTGTCTTGAATGTCTACTTTAGTGTGAGTTTGACATGGGTTCATACTCTCACTAGAGTCGGGGAAAAATGTATTAATGGAAAAGTATTTAGTTTTCCTTACTTTGGGAATACTTAATAAATAAAATGAGCTCAATGTTGTCTTGATTTTTAAAAAATTGCAAGAAGGTATGGATTTTCCCCACATAAATTTGTGTGTTGTGGTATGAATTTTATTTATATTTATTTTTGTTTAAGTTTCAATAATTATTCATATTTGATTTCTTTTGTATAATCCTCTCAAGATTAGTGGGTGTTCCACTATCTTAGCTCACTTACAAGATTAAATTATATCCATAATGATAATTAGGCTCCAAATAGAGGGAGTTTCATTGGTCAATGTCAAGAACCAAATTGTCTAGCCAATAGAGTTAGAATTGGAAATAAAATTAATGATGCATATTTTTCTAAAAATGAAAGAATTGCAGGTTGGATCTTGACATTACACATTAGCTATGTAACACAAATTTCATTATATTTGAAGTATTAAATTAGCATGACATCAATACTTGCATATGATTAAGCATATTGCATGGTCTCTTGCCATGTCTTTAATCCTTTTTTTGAAATTGTTACATCAAATCTTAGGGGTTTCAAAAAAGAGAAATCTTGTCCCACCAAATTCATCATAAAGGTAGTCATTTAAACATTACTTGTTTTATAGATGTTAGATTTTAAAAAACTAGGTTGAATACATTTTATGTGACTAGAAAATTTTACACACATCAAATACATTAAAAATATCAAATATGTGCATGTAGATTGATTTTATGATCAGAAAAATGATAGAGTTCTAGAGAAAAAATTTGTAGCCTAATAGAATTTATATGACAAGGTGTAACCATGAGTCATAATGATATATTTAAAAATGTAACTTATCACATAATATTTGACAACAAAACCTACATCTAAGTCCCCTAACCCTAGAGTTAATATATAATGGGACCAATATTTTCTATGTAAAATTTTGATATAATCAAGAACTAGTAGATTACCGTGGTTCAAGATTCTTTATATCTCATTTTGGAGTGTTGGACAAGAAAATAGGGTAATGAGAAAAAATAAATTGAAATAAAATAAAACATCACACCTACTTTACTCATGCAGTTTAAATATTTTTGCATCACATTACATATAATTATGTCTTGGGTATGTGCAGGATCATGATGGGCCAAAAAGTGGCAATATGATGGGTATGTGGCTGATGACTTTTTTTTTACCGAAAATTGATAAAACGAAAGGGTTTTTAAAGAAGATTCCCAACTTTCCACTGATATAAATTATACTTTACTTTGAATTTAATAAGTAATGATTATTCATTTTCTATTCAAATTATGACTGAAGTTCTGATTGATAGGTTGATTGAAAAACATCTATAGCTTTCAAATGGTATCACATTTTTTGAATCCAAAACATGCGTCACATTCTATGCTTTCATAATATAGGACTTAAAAAGAAAAATTTAATTTCATGAAGTTTTGACCAAGTTAAGGTGGTCAAACATACAAGTTTTATATTTTTTTTTAAAAGTTGTAATAAAAAATCATAATTAATTATTTACTTGGAAAAAATTACAAAAATATGCATCACATCGAGGCATGAGTCCTCTACTTATATCTAAAATCTTATAAAAAATTTTTCATTTTATTGTGGTTAGGGTGGTCGGAATGAGGCACCTACTTCTTATTTTTTCCTTGAAATTTATTGCAATTTCAATTTTCACCAAATAGATTTTTTTCTTTTAAAAACCTAGTAGTTTAGAAACTACATTCAATTTGCTATAGATTCTATTCTTACATATTTTTGAAATAATATAGATAACTTAAATTTTTATGTCAAGTTGCCTAAATCTGATTTTTCTAAATTTTTTGCCACTTAAGGGCCTATTTTTTCCATGATGATCCTGTACATACCCTCTTTTCCAATAGTTTAATCACAACATTTAAAAACTAAAATATGTCACACTATATAGATTTTTGTATTACACTTAATTCAAATATCAAATATGTGCATGTAGATTGATTTTATGATCATTAAAAATGATAGATAGAGTTCTAGAGAAAAAAATTGTAGCCTAATAAAATTTATATGATAAGGTGCAACCATGAGTCATAATGAATTACTAAAAAATGTAACTTATCGCATAATATTTGACAATGAAACCTACATGTAAGTCCCCTAACCCTAGAGCTAAGATATAATGATACCAATATTTTCTATGTAAAATTTTGATATAATCAAGAATTAGTATATTACCTTGGACCTTCAAGATGATTTATATCTCATTTTGGAGTGTTGGAAAAGAAAATATGGTAATAAGAAAAAATAAAATAAAATAAAATAAAACCTCACAACTACTTTTCCCATGTAGTTTACATAATTTATCAAATACATTAACAAATATCAAATATGTGCATGTAGATTGATTTTATGATCATAAAAATGATAGATAGAGTTCTAGAGAAAAAAAATTGTAGCCTAATAGAATTTATATGACAAGGTGTAACCATGAGTCATAATGAAATATTAAAAATGTAACTTATCACATAATATTTGACAATGGAACCTACATCTAAACCCCCTAATACTAGAGCTAAGATATAATTGGACCACTATTTAATGTGTAAAATTTTGATATAATCAATCTGAACTTGTAGATTACCCAAGTTCAAGATGCTTTATATCTCCTTTGGGAGTGCTAGACAAGAAAATAGGGCAATGAGAAAAAACAAATTAAAATAAAATAAAACCTCACACCTACTTTACTCATGTAGTTTACATATTTTTGCATCACATTACATATAATTATGTCTCTTCTTTCATTCTATAGATGTTTGTATTACACTTATCACCATGCCCATTTACATTAGCTATGTTCTCATTCATGTTACAATACATTAATTCAATATCTATTCATCAAATATTTTATCTTAAAATATGATGTAAAGTTTCAACTTGTTTCGATCTTGTTTGATAAATTGGGGTTGTTTTCCAATGAAATTGAGCTTTGATTTCCATACTAATAAGTGTTGTTCCTTATCTCTTTTCTCCCATATCTTGAATAATGCACCTTAACCAAATAGCTTCACAAATAGCATTAGACAAATCTTTATACACAGATGGTTCTTCTTGAGGAAATCTTGGTCATGCAAGCATTGGGGGTGTTGGGAAAAATAGTTTTGGGACTATTAAGTTTATCTTTTCTGATTATAAGGGTTGGTATACTAACAATGTGATGGAGGCTCTTGCCATTTTATGTGTTGTGGAGCATGGTTGCGCTCTTGGGTGGAGATAGATCATTTGTGAATCTAATTCTCAGGTGGTGGTAACTTTGTTGAGGAGGCAACAGTTAGAGGATTCTAGTTGGCATTTGGCTATAATTATAAAATAGATTCTTAATCTATGTGCTTCCTTGGAATCTATTACATTTTGTCATATTCCTAGAGAATGGAATGGGGTTGTGGATTGTTTGGCTAAATGGGCTTCTGATCATTTGGAAAATTGGAATATTGTGGAAAGGGGTCAATTACCCCTGGATTTGTCTCAACAGCTGGAATACTTAGTGGAGATAGACAAGGGGGTGTAATGCCCTTGCTTTGTACTGCTCTAGTATTTTGGTTTGAATAAATTTTTACCCCTCTTTTATTTAAGAATTTAAAAAATAAAAAAATCTTTTAATTAAATTATTCAGATGCACATATATAATAAATATGGAGTTTACATTTGTTATTGCATATAAATAGGGTTTAAATTTTGGTAAGGTTTATTATAGTGCCAAAACTTTCATACCAATGTTAATTCTCATTTTTTAGGCCCATTTTGAGGTCTATAATGTCCTAATATAATTATATAGCAACATGTGGTATACACTTAGTGTTAATTTTGGCTCCTTTCCTAATACTTGTCCCTTTTCATATACTCTCCTCCACACATTTCTATACATCTCATTTATCTCTATCCTATTCACACATGTTTTTATATATTCACATCATTATTGGCACTAGTTTCCATATACTTTATCATTTCCTTAAAATATACTTTTCCTAATATATCTCGTCATTTACACATGTGTGAGAAAATCATATATATTCCAAATTATCTTATATAAATATCAAATTCATTGCTACTTAGGTGCATATTATGTAGTGTAAAAAAAATTCTTAGAAATTATTAAGGAAATTTTGTATACATTGTTTGGTATGGAGATTATTATTTCTATTTCTTATTTATTATTTGGTTTAGTTTTTCCCTTTAATCCATTTACAATTTAATGATATACTTTATAGATAAACAATAGACAAGCATTACAATGGCACAAATGCTTTGGAAGCATTCAATGGATTGCCTTGGGTTTTTAGTGTTTGTCACAATTTTAAATACTCAACGAAGATATAGATGGCATGTTCAATGTGATATTTAGAACACCATTTATTACATGGGAAACATCCTATATAGAAATTAAAGAGTTAATACTACACTACATCCAAGATGAGTTGTTTTGCATGCCATTTTATAGAAAATAATTGTCATGTGTATCTTTATAGTTATATATAAGCTCATTTTAGAATAAGGAATTATTAAAGTTGGTAGAGATTTGTTTGAAATAAAATTTAGATGTTGTGATCATTAAGATCCAAACTAAGGGAGTGTCATTGGTCAATGTTAGGGACCAAAAGGTCTGACCAATAGAGAGGAAATTACATGAAAAATTAACTATGCATTTTTTCTCACCTAATTATAGATTCAAGGATATTGTAGGTATGATGTCAATATTGTACATTAACTACATTACAAAAATTGCACGGTCCTTAGAGTATTACATTAACATTACATCAAAAGCTAAGATATGATGGGACCAATCTTTTTATGTGAAATTGAGATATATAAGAAAGATCTAGGAGATTGCCTCACTTGAAGATATTTGATATTTCATTTTGGTCTGTTGGACAAGAAAGTAGGGCAATGAGAAAGGTATAAATTGAAATGACCCAAAACCTCATGTCTACTCTACTCATGATTTACACGTTTGTATCACCCTATATAAAGTTAAGTGTCTTTCAAGACATTAATTATGTAATGCCCGACGTGAACCTCGGAGAACACACACATAAATTTTTTAAAAACAATACAATTCACTACCCATAGCTATATTCAATGATCACACAAGCTACAAGAAAAGATAGAAGTGATTTACTAACTTTGGCAATAGAGTCTACTTACTTAGGTCAGCTTAACATACCTCTTACATTCTATTTTATCGACAAGTCCTTGCTCCCAATGCCTATACCTGCAAGGTCTATATGACTTGGCACACACATCAGATCAAAGATAGTTAGCACATGATCACTAAGAGAAGCTATATAAATCAATGGTAGTTTTTACGTTATCGAAAATAAACGACAAATCTCAAACAAGACTCAGGAGAACAGTCCTAGGGGCCCGACCTAATGCCTCGGGAGCTCATCACTCGATGGCCTTGCCTACGTATATAATTCGCAGAGGCACCGTAGTTCGACAACTTGAGCTGCTCCAACTCATTGACTGACCAACCAAGGGTTCACTCATAAGACTTTCAAGGAGGAATCTACCCCAACACAAAAGTAACACAACACCACAAATACACGCTAAACTCAAACCTCTATTCATAAGCATTATGTGACCCATACAAAATTACATACTAGAGGAGTGGGTATGCAACCCTTTCTAGGGTCCATCACCCCAGACAGTTTCTTAGGCGGCTGCCACCCACTTAGGTGAAGCCGAAGACTGCCGAACTAGATAAGCATATTCTTGCAAAAATAAAATAAAAATAGCCTACTCAAATATTTATTCATACTTGCACAAGGAAGGTCACAAGGCATAACAACATTTCCTTTTAGCTAGATAGCTCACGATAAAACATATACTTATATATATTATAGCTATCCACCGTGAAAGAAAATAGTGATTTCACATCATTCTTGGTTAACAAACAAACAGTTAGTATAGGTAAACTTACAATAGATATCAACTCCTTATCACTAGTCAAACACTACTCAATAAACCAATACTTAAAACTTAAACATTCAACGATATCAATTTATAATATACAAATTGATGATTAATGTATGAAAACATTTCAAGGGTCATTCAAAATGAGAATTCAACAATATAATATCAACATTTGAATTATATGATAGTACCATTTACAATTATAATCAAGACAGTAATCTACACTTGAACTATGTTATCCTTTACTATTTCTTAGCTCCTATTAACTAACATTCCCTTAAACATATCAATCAATCATCTTTAGAACCCATGTATAGCTAATAAATTGAACTAACATAATATATGCAATTAATAAGGTTGAATCTTAAAGCTATCTAAAACTATAGTCCATCAGTTATTGTTCCAATATTAATAATTGCAATGAATAAATATGAGTTCGTAGATATTCTAATTGGTATAAGTATATCAAGTAATGGTAATGGATAATAAGCTAGGTTTATCACATCATAACCTAAACGATGAATTTTCTAAACCAACAATAAATGAATATCACACAGGCCTATTATAAAAACCAAGTAACCAATAATATACTGATTTTAATTTAATAAACCATACCTGCTAAGTCCACATAAGGAAGAATCTAAAATGATCTCTATTTTATCAAGATATTTCTTAGTTGGGCAATTCTAAAATCCACAAGTGAAATCATTTAAGAGTTCTCACTAAAACCAAAGATCCAAGAATTAAATTAATATGATTATTAAAAGATTCCAACCTTCAATATAACCAATTACAATTGTCTCGATATAAACCATACAATAAATTAAGGCTTATTTTCTTTTAAAAATATCTATTCTATCAAAATAACCAATTAAACAAATATATTTAAATATATATATATATATATAATACATATAATTAAACATATATATAAATACTTATTAATTAATACATTAAAATAATTTACTATATTCAAACAATGTTAATAATAAAACTAGTGTATTGGGACTTGTATAACTTTTGTTTTCGGATCTAGGTCTTTCTACAATTTTTACTGAAAGTGCGCCATTAAGTATTTTAACACAGAAAAAATTCAGCCATACCCAGTTCGTAAATTGTGAGTTATGATGAATTTAGTGACCCTATGTCTCTGCTGTTTTCTACAGGAAAATATTTATTATTTTATCATAGGATTTCATTTTTCCTAATTTATCAGAGGATTTCCTTTGTTTTTCAATCCTACAGAGGTCTTCTAAATTATATGTGAGATTTTCTAAATTATCTATTGTTTTCTTTTCGAATTTTCTACCATTTTAAATTCATTTCCTCAGAGAGGATCTAAGATTTTCACAATTCTTCTACAAAGATTTTTTTAAAATTTCACAACGAATTAACAGACAATATTTCAACATATGTAAACAAATTATCTAATTTTTTATTTTTTTATAATTTCACAAAATCAAAATAAATATCTACAATTTTGTACAGACAATCTTTTAACAACACAATTTAAATAAACATTTAAAATAAAGAACCTGGAGTCCTGCGCTTATTTGAGAATCTGATGATGTTTGCTTGTTCCCGATGGCCTCTACGATGAGTTTCTCCTTCCTGCTTCGAATCTCCTCTTCAGAAAACCATGCTCAAATCTCGAATTCAAATCCTTAATCCCACGACTCTTTTCAAAGTATTCCCCAAAACAAAAGAATGGAAAAATCCCTTTTGAAAACTTCAGAAGATTAAAAAAAAGGCATCACAATTCTTTTTTTTTTTCAATTCTTGTCTCCATAAAATCTCTGTGTGTGAAAAACTCACAAAATTCTTAATTAAATAAAAGATATTCCAATTTATTCAAAAAGCTCACAAAAATCTAGAATAAAAGAATTTAATTATTTAAAAGCAAGCTTTTCAGTTAGATATCAAATCACATTCGCTCTTTCATCTTTTTCATTCTTTTATTTATTTATTTTTCTATTCTTCAATACTTTTTGTTTTAATCAGCTTTTGCAAGCTTTACTTGCAAGGCACATTATCTAATTAATTTAAATAATTTATTCTAACAATTATCCTCAACAAATAATTAATTAAAATAATAAACACTATTTAATATTTTAATTATCATTTAATAAACTCATGACTTTTTTTTTTAAAACATAAATAAAACATTTAAATTTTAAATACAATTTAATCTAACATTTTAATAAACAATATTACCCTTATTTAATTAATTCAATCACAACATATAAAATACCATTAGAAGCTCTTGTCCCATCTTCCTCTTCTGATTCCTTAGTCCAGACTACCTACACATCCTAGGTGAGAATGGAGGGGTACTACAAATTACACCATAAAAAACAAAAATATCTCACACCTAATTCATTCACAATTTATAGATGTTTGTATTACTCCCATTGACATGCCTAATGCATAATTAAATAATACAATCACTAATTAATAATCATAGATAACTTAAATAGTAAGAACATATTTTTAGTTACAATATTAAATCTAAAATACATTTTATTTATTATTTTCATTATTCAAATTCAAATTCTTAGTTCAAAAAAGAACCAATTTATAATCTAAAATATTTTAATTTTTTTTATTTTTAATTTATTCTTAGATTATAATTTAACTAAAAACACAAAAAATATTCTAACCATTTAAAATACTTCATAAATACCAAAGCTACTCATCACATTTGAAAATGTTATGATTAAAACTAATAATCACAACTTAAATTCTATTTTCTTAAATGATATTGTTATCAAGATTCAACCGTGTAGTTTTTTGAGTCAAACTCATCTCACTACTATTGCTCACAAAGGTGGAGCATTGGGCTTTCCTGGGAGGTCACTCATCTTAGTACTACTGCAAGTCAAGCACACTTAATCATGGAGTTTTCTCAAGGTTAAGCCCACTTAGCTTGCAACCCCATTTGCTACTTGGAAAATAACAACTTTTGTTTTATTTTTTAAATTTAAATATTGATGAAATAAATATTTTTCTATTTATTGTAAACTAATTTCTCTACTTTTTCTTGTGTGTGCGAGAACATCTATTAGCAAGTGTAGACTTTGTCCACAAAAAACAAGAGACTTTATCAACCTAGTCAAGAATACATAGAAATCAAAACTGACATGATTTAAAATTGAAGTGAATGAAGATATCTTTGTGAATGAATAATATTTATTCTATTTTTATTGACCACAATTTATCTTTGACTATTAAACTAGATGACATTTAAGAACAAATAATATTATATGTATGTTAGTGTTTATAGTGTATTTTTGTACAAGAGTTAGTATCTAATGTGTACCTTACATGATTTTGAGTGCTTGTTCTTTTATGACTTATACCAATCTTTGTATATGTTGTTTCTTAATCTTAACTCAAAGCCACAAATATAATTTCTCACATTAATTTAAAAACTACATATAAAATTGATTCATAAACTTTTCAAATTAAAATTGAATTATAAATACTTACCACCTCACTTGCACTTAATTCGTGTCCATCAAATTAAACACAAATTAAATTTATAAAAAATAAAAAATATTGTTTAAAAGAAAAAAACATGAAAATAATCTCTACAACAGAAAGGCCGATTTAACTACAAACTCAGCTTAGTTGAAGAATGGTCGGAGAAATTCAACATACGGCAAAAGTTCCTGTCAAAATATTGTACATCCACTTACAGCATTGGATATTTCAGCCACTCCACTGAACGTCAATTTTGAAAACTGTGATTTTTTTGGAAATAATCAAACTATTAAACCGCGAAGACAAATTTAACAAAGAAAAAAAAAACAAAAAAAACTCATTGACCTGTTGACCTGTTCACATTAATTATCCAGAGGAGCCGTGTAAATCCATGCGATTTCCATATCCACTCAGACTTTATCAGCCTAGTCAAGGAAGATGTTATCCGTTAATGAAGGGAAAGATGGAGATGTCCCGCAAGTGGCCGGCAGAAACAAAACACGTTTGACCACCGCACATGACTTCAGATTTAAAATTGATATGATAGAAGATGTTCTCCGTGAATGTCTATTCATAAACCGACTTACCACCGTAGACTTTTTTGCCACTAACGTGAATGAAGCGGAAGATAAAGATGTTTCAGTCAATTTAAACGGCCTTCCCTCCAGGCCTGGAATTTCCCTTTTTTTGATTTTACACTGTATATTACAATTCAAAAATTTATTAGACCGTATAATTTGATTTGCTATATTTTTCATCAAACGTCAAATGACAAGCATTTAAATGATCAGACCGTCACAAAAAAATTGTATGACAGGTAGGGATGGCGGTCAAATTCTAGGTCTACTTCCCTCCCATTTTTCCCTCTTTTTCTTCTTCACCATTTACCAGCATAGACTTTGTCCTACAAATGGTTAGCACAAACAAAAGACATTTGACCACTGTAGCTTTATAATAATTAGACTTTAGAGAGCTTGCAGACAACACAGAGAGTTGGAGAGCTTTTGTTGTTTGTGAGTTGAATAGAGATGGAGATGGGTTTGCTAGTTTCTACCCCCCTCCTACTCTTCTTTCTCTCTACATTGCCTTCTTATTCTTCCCATCCCTCTTCTTCTTCTAAACAAGAACAAGAAGCTCTGCTTACTTTTAAGTATTCCCTCTCCCGTGACCCTCATAATTCCTTGCTTGATTGGTCTCCTTGTCATTCCTTCTGCAATTGGACTAGGATTCTCTGCTATTTTCGCCATTAGCATGTGCTTTCTTTGAATCTTATTGGCATGTCTTTACTTGGACCAATCTCTCCTTTCCTTGGCAATCTCTCTTTTCTTAAAGTACTTGCTCTTAGGAGAAACAACTTCCATGGCCAAATTCCTCCTCAACTAGGAGGTTGTCTCGCCTTAGAACACTTAGATTGTCCGTAAATCAATTAGAAGGCTCCATTCCCACCACTCTATCATCTTGCCACTTTTTGCAAGTTCTCATACTGTCCTATAACCATTTGAGCAACACCATCCCTTCCTGGCTTGGCCTTCTTTCACAATTAGAAATCCTTAATTTAGGAGTAAATCAATTGACAAGCACAATCCCACCCTCCTTAGGAAACCTATCCTCTTTAACTGAGTTGGAGTTGTTAAGCAACAAACTCCATGGTAGTATTCCTATTGAAATGGGTATGTTTACTCAACTCAGAATTCTTTATCTCTAGGAAAACAACTTCACAGGCACAATCCCACCCTTCCTAGGAAGCCTATCCTCTTTAACCGACTTAGAGTTGTCAAACACTAGACTCCATGGTAGTATTCATATTGAAATGTGTATGCTTACTCAACTCAGAATTCTTTATCTTTGCGGAAACAACCTCACAGGAACAATCCCACCCTTCCTCGGAAACCTATCCTCTTTAACCAACTTAGAGTTTTCAAATACCAGACTCCATGGTAGTATTCCTATTGAAATGTGTATGCTTACTCAACTCAGAATTCTTTATCTTTGTGGAAACAACCTCACGGGCACAATCCCACCCTTCCTAGGAAACCTATCCTCTTTAGCCAACTTGGAGCTGTTAAACAATAGACTCCATGGTAGTATTCCTATTGAAATGGGTATGCTTACTCAACTCAAAATTCTTTATCTTTCGGGAAACAACCTCACAGGCACAATCCCACCGTCCCTAGGAAACCTATCCTCTTTAATTGACTTCCAGTTGTTAAAAAATAAACTCCATGGTAGTATTCCTATTGAATTGAGTATGCTTACTCAACTCAAAATTATTTATCTTAACGGAAACAACCTCATAAGCACAATCCCACCCTCCCTAGGAAACCTATCCTCTTTAACTGACTTGCAGTTGTCAAAAAAAGACTCCATGGTAGTATTCCTATTGAATTGAGTATGCTTACACAACTCAAAATTCTTTATCTTGACAGAAACAACCTCATAAGAACAATCCCACCCTCCCTAGGAAACCTATCCTCTTTAACTAAATTGGCATTGGGAGACAACAAAATCCATGGTAGTATTCCTATTGAAGTGGGTATGCTTACTTAGCTCAAAAGACCCTATCTTTCACGAAACAACCTAATAGGCACAATACCACCCTCCCTAGGAAACATATCCTCTTTAACTTACTTGTTAATGACAGACAATAGATTCCATGGTAGTATTCCTATTGAATTAGGTATGCTTACTCATCTCAAATATCTTTATCTTTAAAACAATAGGTTGACAGGAGTGATTCCATTTGAGTTTGGTTAACTTTCAAAGTTACAAAAATTGAATTTAAAGGAAAGCCAACTTATTGCAGAAATCCTTAGCTCCCTCTCTAATTGTACCCGAGATTTAAAATAATGTATATGGAGTTGTTCTATAAATTTTGGGTTAGCCAAAAAGTCTCACTAAGTGAATAGATGCTTTCAAGGTAGTTTTTAGATAGTCTTGGTGATCTCCCACAACCAAGACATATTGCTCTTGATCACAATGTGCTAGTGAGGAAAATACCTCTCAAATCAAGGAGATGTCAAACTTTGGAGCAAGTGGACTTGTCTCATGACATTCTAGGAGGAAATATATAATGTTTTTCCAAACTCTAGATATTTAAATATGGTGTATAATTTTTAGCCTTTTATAAGGAAAACATAATTATTGATTTATATATGTTGAGAAATAGAAAGAAAATCCAAATAAAAGGAGTATGAGTTTTTTGTCTCAGCATTATCTTCATTCTTGTTTACAAAGGATTAGTAAGGTTGTAATATTTTTCAAATATGATCTCTAAGATTGTGGTAGCACATCTAATAATTGATTTGTCTATCAACCTATTTTGAACATAGCCTTAATTATTTTATGTAAAATGAATTGAATTTATATTCACCATTGCCTTAGAAGACCCTTTATTTATGAAATGTGTTTATCAAAATCACTAGATATGAATTATACCTTTTTTTTGGCATATAGGTATTCTATCAAAAGAAATGGCTATAAATTTTGTATAAAGTGAATAGTGGTCATGTAAGATAAAAAAATTATGTTGTGTTCACTATCAATTCTTAAATTTTAAGCTAATTGTTTGTTAGAAGAGGCTACCTATGAAGTATTTAATAATATATTCATAACCCTTTGTTGTTGAAAATCACTATTTTACATGTTTTTATTTTATGTTTTACTCTACATGAGCAAATGCTTTAATTTTGTATTCAAATTTGATGGCAACATGACCATGGCTAAATAGTGTGCAAGAGAAAATAAGTGCAATAGTGAACAACACTAAAAAAAAATAGAGAAAAGAAAAAGGAAAATAAGGTCGTGTTGGTAACAAGACAAGGAATTGATATTGCAAGAATAAGAGGATCAATATATATGATACAAAAATGAAGACAATAGTGAAGAAGAAGAAGAGGAAGAGGATGATGAATTATTCCTCGAGACAAACAATAACATGAATAAATAATGGATAATTCTGTAATAATTATAAATAATGAAAAATAGAAACAAGAAATTTATTTTTTTGAAGAAGAGGTCGTTGCTATAAAATAGTTGAGCACACTAGTCCAACAAAATAATTTAGTGGAGAAACTTAAGAAATTATACAAATACTAAGAATAAACAAGAATAAACAAAGCAATAGATCTCTAGATTATCCAAAGTAGATAGGGAATACAAATATAAACCACTAATGATTTTTCCCTACATTAACCATAAAAATATCAAACAAATAATGATTGACATAGGATCTAACATTAATATGATGCTACAAAAGACCTAAGAGAAGCTAGGAAATCCTCAG
Organism: Sequoia sempervirens; assembly: GCA_007258455.2. NCBI lineage: Eukaryota > Viridiplantae > Streptophyta > Pinopsida > Cupressales > Cupressaceae > Sequoia > Sequoia sempervirens. The sequence continues at coordinate 367,721,766 of VDFB02270651.1, forward strand.
CTCTATAATATGTCATAAAACATAACTTTGGCTAATAGATCATCAATGGGTATAAATGTAGAGGTTAATATCCTTGGTGTAAAAATGTTGGTTGATTTTAATGTTGTAGCCATGAAGAAAACCTATGATAGCTTCAATGCACTATTAGGCCTTTAATGGTTTGTAAATGCCAACAGAGTTATAGATTAAAGAAAAGAGGAAATATATTTTGTAAATGAAAGTAAATTAGCCCATATATCATAGGCATACATTTAGATAAAATATATATTGAAAAGTAGCTTTAGAGGAGAATGAGGAGGAAAACACTCTAAGATTATTTTATTTCTATCACAAAACTACCACAAATTCATTTATTTGAAGAAACTACTAATAAGGGGGAAATATCCATAGACAACAAGGATGGAAGAAAAAATAGTGAAGAAGTGCTCACTTCTTCGATAAATGAAGAATTATAACTGATGATCCAAAAGTATATGATTTAAAAAGATATGTATGATAAGTAAGCAAAAAAATGGTACCACAACATACTCTGGAGGGAGAGAAAATATATTGCAAGATATGGGAGATGATAAAGAAGATAATCCTACTATTGTCCCTTGAAAATCATGATTTTTAAAGCACATATCTAGAGGAATATCACATATTAAGTTAAACATCGAAACTTGGGAATGGGAAACCTTAATGAATACTTGGGAGAGATGGAAAAAATATTTGATAAATAATAATTGTAGATGAATGCACTACATGACACTCTCATTTGTAATGCTACATGTTGGTGGAAAATTCATTAGGACAACATTCCCCAATGACATGCATTTAAAATAATCATTCAAACGAGATATCTTTCCGTAGAAGGGGAGTATGCTATATAATTCCCAAATACCAAGGGTGCATCCCACTGAGAAAACATTTAGAGGTGTGTATAACTACACGGGAAGGATATAGAGAATATGATATCCGATTATGCATATATTTTTTTATTGGACACTTACTTCGATAGTCCAAGTATGGTATAGAAACTAGGAAAGAAGAACGATTAGTAAGAACTAGGGGAAAATCCAACAAGAATTTATTCACACCTTCTCTTTCTATTATGACAATAAAGACATTCGGATTGCATTATTATAGATGAAAGAGCTAATGTTCAGGCCAAAAGAAGAAAATTGTATCAAAGTATATGAATATACCTCTCACCACAAAAAATAAAAAGCATATGGAAATTAATAGAATAGATAGAAAACGAGAACAAGATTTTGAGGAAAATATGCTATGTAACACAAGAAGGAGGAGGAGAAGAATCAAAATTAGACGTTCAAGTAATTGAAGGAGAAAGAGAAAAAATGCATAATGACTTCAAGGAAAAACTTATTATAATAAATCTTAAGGATAAATGAAGCAAATATTGCTACCATAGATAATCCAAAGTTGTAAGAACTTGGGAATTATTTGGGTGAACAAATGGTAAGAAATGTAATTTAAATTACGATTGAGTATGAAGATTTATTTCCTCAAACATTCATATAGATAAAAGGAATCAAGGAGGAGGTAGAAGTAATGAAGCTTCAATTAAAATAAGGAACTAAACCCCACAAGAAATGGTCATATAGACTAAACTCTAACATGAAAAAGAGGGTTAAGATAGAATTGGATAAGATGATCTATCAACATGAACTATTAAATTGGTTGAGGATTCCAAATTGATAAGTCCCATGGTAATCCAAAATAAGAAAATCAAAGAGATAAGAATATATGCACATTTTAGGGAGTTGAAAAAAGATTGTATCCATGACCCCTTCCCCACTCCTTTAATGGAGGAAAATTTGGAATTAGTAGGAGGGTGAGGAATATACTCTTTTCCTAATGGGTCCTCTAGATATCATCTAGTTAGATTCAAAGAAGAGGACCAACCCAAAACTATATTTTCTATCAAATGGGTATACTTTATGTATATAGTTATGCCTTTTGGGCTAAAAGAATGCTCTAGAACTATTTATCAACATCATGGTCAATGCCTTTAAAAGATTTATACATGACTTCTTGGAAGTATACCTAGATGATTGGACAATATATATTGGTGAAGAACCATGTATAAACCCTTTGGAAAATGCTATATTAGTAAATAATCTCCCTAAATATTGAGAAGTTCATATTTTTAATACTTTGATATATTATTAGGACATATAATATGCAAATGAGGATTGATGGTTGACCTAATGAAACTGGTGCTCATTATGACTCTACCTACACCCAAAAAATTGCATAGGTAAAAAATTTCTTAGGATACACTCAATACCACCACTAGTTCATCCAAGGCTATGTGGCCCACTTATAGCTCTGCTTCTAAGAGTTCCTAAAGAAAAAATATAATAATTTTATCACTTGGACATAATCGTTCTAGGAATAGTTTGATGTAATTAAGTAGAAAATCACAAAGGAACCAATTTTATCTTCATAGACTAGATTTCCACCTTCCCATCCATGTGGATACATTCATGATAGACATAAGCATAACTTTAGCTCAGCATAAAGGAAAACATGACCATCTTATTGTATTTTACAATAAGAAGATTTCAAGAGCTAAAAAAAAATACTACAATTGAATGAGAGGCTTTGGCAATGGTATATGAACTACACAAATTTAGACATTATCTATTGTCTACACCATTTATCTTCTATTTAGACCATGAGACCTTAGATAATTTATCAAATAAACTAGTGATCCAAGGAAGAATATGCAAGTGGTTATTGATTTTTCAAGAATTTAATTTTAATATTATGGTAAAATCAAGGAGAAATAACCAAGGTTTTGTTGATATGTGGTGAATTATCATGCAAATAACACGTCAAGGTTTTCCCACTGACACATCAAATAAAAAAATGACTTTGTAAAACCCTAATTCTAGAAGCTTCCAAAAAGCTTGTTATAAGCAGCTGGGATGTAAGTTGCGGTGGGTGTAATTCATGAGATTGTAATTTTTTTTACACTAGATAATAAAATCATTGGGTGGTTGAGCATCTATGGATGTAGCCCATATTGGATGAACCACATTAAATCTCCATGTTGATCTCTTTTGTGTTATTCTTCATTCTTCATTGTGAACCTTGAATTAAAATTTTGGTTCTTACTATTCATGTTTTTTAGTACTCTTGTCATGAGTGTGTCTTACCTTGCATATGGGTTAGTCTAAAATAATGATTTAAAGTTATACTAATAAATTTAATAATCAAAACCTTAATCAACATCATGACTACTCTAAATTACCTATGCTATAATATATATTTATAAAATGTGATATAGTTAATACAAGGATTTATCGTAATCCATTGGCCATAAAATTAAAATTAATTTAGTTTATGGTATTTAGGGTCATAATTCACAAGGTTATAAGAATTATATCCTAATAATAGTTTAGACAAAAATAAAATATGGGAAAAATTAGGGCATTACATTTGTCCCCATCTTAGGGAGTTCCCTCTAAAAGTTGGAATTTAAATGTAATAATGGGTATCTAGAAATTACATTTCTTGGGTTTTGGAACTTGATAGGGCTATGTAACACCCTTGCTTTGTACTTCTTCATTCACATCTTTCCAAATTATTCCCATAGCACCCTAACTTGAGTATAATGCTATAGTTTCAAAGCCAAACTATGTGCCAATCCAATATTCTGTTAGTTCTACCTAAACCTTGATATCTACATCCATTTTCAAGAAACACTAGTTAATCACATGATTGAGGTTAGGAAGATACTTTTACAACCTACACACATAGAAATAATCATGTAGTCTACATAAGTGTGATGGTACAACAAGTGTGTAGGTCACAAATCATTAGAATTTCAAGGGGACTATGCAATTATTATTTTAATATTATTCCCTTTTAAGTTGTACTCGAGCATAAATACTTTATCTCCAATGTTAAAAGTGATATGTTTGTTGTTTTAGTTTTTTGCATATATGAGAAACAAGATTCAAATGCAACAAATAGGAACCTTTGTCGCTTGCCTCTATATATATCTTTGTTTGATCTTGATAAAGAGGATGAAGCACCCAAAAACTTGAGAAATCTTCAATGATTTCTCAAGGATTATGTTGATGCGCTCTTAGATAAGTTGATGGTATATGGTTTCTCTTGAATTTGACCACATGAATTTGGAATGGAGTATTTTTATGCAAATGGATTGAGGATGATTTCAATTATAGAATTTGAGGATGGAGGATCATTGTTAGGATTTGATTTGATGATCAAAGGTTAGGAATGTTTGAGATATTAGGGTGAATGAAAAGCCTCCAAATTGAACCATGTGATTGGTGCACTTATAGAGGAAGAGGATAAAAGAGATTTGAATTGATAATATTGGTTTGACTAGATTTAAGGTATGATATTGAGTCCTCTTGTACATGTGTGAGAAAGACTATGGGGAAGATATTTTATGGTAAGTGTCCTCTCACACGTGTGAAGACACATTGGAAAGAGATATTTTGATAAGTGTACTCTTGCACATGCTTGAGAACACATAGAGAAGCTCGGTATTGTGACAAGATTACTCTTAAACATGTGTGAGAACACATAGGGAAGTGGAATATAATATTTTTCTCCTCTCACATATGTTAGATATCACATGGGATAAGGTATGGATACATGTGACTTCTCTCAAATGTGTGAGAGATCACATGGTGAAGACAAACATGATAAGTTTCCTATCACACATGTGTAATAGATCACATGTTTAATGTGGAGGGTTGGGATTATCTAGAACAAATGAATGGAAAGGAGTTTATTATAGGATTTTAGGGATCAATGGGATTCAACAAGATTAATTAAATTAAATGAGTTCATAAATGTAGAACAATCAATTATCTTTTGAATATTTTGATTTTATTTTTCAACCCATGTGGAATTAGTTTCTTCGAATAAGGTGGCATTGGGCTTGTTGAAATTTTATATACTATTCTTCTTTCTCTAGCATAAATATGAAATATTCCTTGTTTTAACATGTATGGAGGAATTAAATTATCTTTCTCTTTATTTATTAGTAAATAACAAGGGTTATAAGTTGTTTTTTGTGCTTTTGGCTCACATTAGGAGGAAATAAAGAGGGATTCATATGCTCCTTATTTTTCCTTTTTATTTACTTTTTATTGGTTCTTTATCCTAGATTCATTTGGTATAATTAATAAATTCTATCATTTTGTCCACAAGAAATAACTATTTATTGTCCCTTACTCTTATAGTCATAAAAATATCATCGAGACTATCCAACATCATTTTCAAATGTGAAGTGACTTGACTCTAAAATATAATCATAGTCATTTAAATCATGTGGAATATGAAAAATATTGCAATCATCATGAGAAATATTATGTTAGTAACATGTGATAAAATGCTAAATATAATCATTATAATTACAATCATATTGAAAAAAATATTGAAGCTTTTTGTCGATATAGTTACAATCATAAGATATGCCTCTCAAATGGGGGACACCATCAAAGTAATATAAAGTATATATATATATATATATATATATATATATATATATATATATATATATATATATATATATATATATATATATATATATATATATATATATGTATGCTATAACAATACGTAATAATAATATGTAATGTATGTGTATGTATGTATGTATGTATGTATGTAGAAGCTCGGTATAGAAGCTGCAAGTCTCAACCAATAATATTATATTGCAATCCATCTAATAGGCTGCTCTCATATTATTTATGTGGTTTGCAACCACCTTTAATTTTTTGAATGTTGTCATGATATGATGTCATTGAATATGCTTGATATATGTAGAATAGGAGAAATACCCTTTCTAATATTATTATTGTACTTGTGGAGTTAGATTCAATTGTTCTTTTTGAATATTCTACTTTTTCTTTCGAACCCATATGAAATTAGCACCTTTAAAAGAGGTGGCATTCAGATTTTTGAAAGATTCTTTATTATTATTCTTTGGAGCATAAGGAGGAAATCATCCTTGCTTTGGTACATATGAAGGAATGGAATTATGTTATTCTTTATTTATTGGTGGAGGACAAGAGTTATAAGTTGGTTTTTTTGCTAGAGGAGTATTATTAAGTAATGAAGAGGGCTTCATTTTCTCTTTATTTCCCCTTTTTATTTTTTCTTAATTCTTTTTTTGTACTTGCATTTGTTATAATTAATGAATTCTACCTTTGGTTTCATAAGGAGCTCCTACTTGATTTTCCTTACATTTGTTGTCATAGCAAATATCCTTGAGAGTGACAACATAGTTTTTAAGTTTGGACTAGTTGACTTGAAAATAGGTACATATGTATCTCTCATCACTTTCATAATTTTCTCTTCACAAACATATTTTAGATGTTGATGTATAATAGAGGTTATCATATTTAATTGCTGTAACTAATCTCGACGTCAAGAGGAAGGCTGATACACCCCAAAGTGTCCACAAGAATGTCATTGGTTATGTTTAGAGCAACACATACATGTGTATAATTATTTGATGTTAAATTTTCAATTATATAAAATTCTTCTATGCATATGTTATACTAATTACCTAGATCAATCTGAATACCTTCACATTGTTGACCACAAGGGAAACCATGACACCATAAAGTGGACCATAATAATTATAGTTTTGGATCTCCTCGTAAAATTAAATTAAGAAGGTACATAAGCAAGTGAAATTTTATGAGTAATATCCATTAATGTATTTTTAGAAGTGTGGGAAGAGGAACAAACATGATTTGTATTCATACGATCTTTATTCATATGTGTATGCATCATATAATTAGTAGGATGATTGAATACCTATTAGTGTTCAATATTGTCAAATTGTCTATGCAATGCAAAAATCTTAGCATAAATTTTCTAATTTTATTTTAGTGGAGGAACCAAACAATTTTCCCATCATTCATACCATCAACATGAAGCTTATTATTACCAATGAGATTTATGATTTTATACTCGAATATGACACAAGTATATGTATGGTGTTCATTAACTCTATGAAAATTGTAGAAGGATTATTCATTATAACTCTTAGTTGGGTCTTCATCAACCTTGTTCATGTGCATAGATTGTTCCTCATCATCATTCTAGTGTACACCCAAATCTCTTTGTTGAGTTTCTCTATTTCCTCCAACATCTCATAGAGGTCACACCAAATTTTCTTGAGATTTTGTATTTTAGGTGCTTAGTTCATTCCTCATTTGTTGATAATAACTCCTTTATTTTTCATTGTCTCCTTGCTCAATAATTTTCCTATAAAAAATGCACACCACACCTTCTACATAATGACCAACATATTTTAGGACATATGCACTACCTTCTACCCATCCTCAAATTTTATGGAGGATATAAATTGCTTAGTTGTAAACTTTTATCAATGCCATGTGATTCTTTCACCTCTCCACAAGCCAAATCTTAGGCAATGAGAGCCAAACTTGATACAACTTTAATTTGAGATCCCAAGTGAAGGTATACCTAGTCATATAGCAAGGAGACTCGTAATGAAGAACACACTTACAATAAGGAAGAAAATAAAAAGATATGGTATGATAATAATGCTTTTCAATGATTTGAATGACAAAGACTACAAATTTATAGATAAAATACATAATTATTCAAACCTAGAACTATATATTTCTAAAGATTCAACTCCTATTGTAAAGGCCAACAAGAAGCCTTTGACTATTTACACTAAACAACTTTTTATTAAATTTTATAATGAGATTCTAGTGACCAAAACCAACCAATTTTTATTAATGTAGTTTGCTTCAACATTCAAGATTTCAAACTTTGTCTAATGCATTAAAGACAAAAGCAGTTGCTAATCTAAAAAGTGTATTAGTTAATATTGATTGGATCATCCAATGACACGTAACAATTAGCTATTGGTACTTTTTGATCGACATCTATCACTTATGCAAAACTACCATGTGGAAATTGTATTAGTTATCACCATTTGTGCTCAATCTTCTTGCTATTATACACATACAATGTGAGCTTATCAATCATGGAGCACTCATGGCACAATGCATGTCATTGCATGATCTTCCTTCTTCCACACACATGCTAAAGTTTACTCACAAAATTTGATGATTTGTAAGATTTCACATTCCAACCATATGGCCTTAAATCAATAGGAAAATGAATATCACTATATCAAGCACTAATCTTGCTAATGTAGGTCAATTGTTATTTTGTTCTAGAGTGTACCTTGAAGTGTTATCTTGATAATGGATGACAATTGATAGTATAAAGTTCATTTTCCATTGATTTATGATGTGATTGAATGATGCATATGCAAATTAGGAGGAAAATGTTTTCAATGCTTTGTCAAAACATTCTTTTTTATAGTGATACTCTCCATAATGTGCAAATGTCTTAAGAATATTTTTAAATACACACTCTAGATATATGATTAAAATTTTGACACTTCTATAAGTCAGTAATGGTTAGATTTAAAGATTGTCAAAATTTGAAATATAGAACATTAGATTTTAAAATAAAATGACAAACTGCAAATTCCAAATTTTATTGCAATTGAATAATCTATTCAAATTAGAAACAACAAGATTCTAAACTAAAAATATGACATATTACTTTCATAAACTAAATTTTAGATTAATAAATACATCAAAGTAATCAAATCATATACTAAAATATACATTCAAATCATCAATCCAAAATAATATAAGATTAAAATAAGTACTCTAAACATTTAAAAAAAACAAAACAAAAATGAAAATAAAGTGGCATGCTATAAATATAATGTCAAATGAACTTAACATCTTTGCAAACATATCTAATTGTGTCAAGATTTTTTGTTCTTCCATTTAAAATTCTGGGTTTACTCCAGCATACATGTCTACCAGGGCAGTTTTAGCTACAAGATCTGACAAAATTCCTGTTTGGATGCCCCATTCCAAAGCTCCGATTTTGGCACAGGGAGGTAGGATGCTGGCAAAGATTGCAGGATTTGGCTTTACACCTGCTAATTAAATATTATTGAAGTTTCTAAATCCTTTTCAAGGAACGCATTTTGTGCATATCCTGCAAGCATAGCATTCCACGAGACCATATTTCTTTGAGGTATCCTGTCAAACAGTTCACGTACCTTGTCTATGCTTCCACATTTCGCATACATGTTTACCAAAGCATTTCCAACAATAATACCTGACAATAGTCCCTGCTTCGTTATGGTTTGGTGGATGCCCATATCCTGTTTCGATACTCCCATTGTCCTCATTGCAGCAACCATTTGCATAAACAGATGCCAAGGAAGCGCCCTTCTGCAGAATAAATACGCACGTCTCAAAATCTCCATGGAAGCCCTGCTTCGAGTGGCTGGATTTTTCTGCCATGGCTGAGAAGCATAAGGATGTAGGCAAAATAAAGATGAAGTGGAGTAAAGGTGAATATCAAATGCTTATCGACATCCACCGTACTTTCAAGCGGGAAAATTTTGAATTTCAAATAGTTAACGGCGACTATGTTGTAAACGGGGATGGACGGCGAAAGGAACGGGCCCACACCAGCCACCTAAGCGGTCAATGCTTAGAGTGTGCTAGTTAAGCTAGCCCTTGTCGGAATGGTATATAGGAGGCACACTTACAGGGGAAAACACAATCGCGTTCTTCGTCAAGAAATCCGAGGGATTGAAATGAAATGAAATATTTTAATGACGTCCACGAGGCCAAAGAAGCCTATGGGACCCAAGATCAGCACCGGAACAACCCACAGCACAGCCTTAGACACAATGGAGGTGCCGTTCGAGATCAGCTCTTCGAGAGTGAATTTTGATGATGAAGTTTGCAATTTTGTCGAGTCTTGAGTCTTCAAACAAGGTATTTAAATTGTCAACCTGCACCGCATCCCCATAGCTGGCCCGGATGTCTTTATAAGCTGAGCATTCTATGATAAAGTGCCATTCTGTCTCCACCATACCTTCGTTACAAAAGCGGCATATTCTATTTTCCCACTCTTCTTTAGGAACCTCCCACCTACCTGTTTCACACCTAAGATGGTGTGAACTAGTCCGCAATTGGGCTATCAACATTTTTGCTTTCCATTTGATATTCGCTATCAACCTAAGATTGCATGCCAGAGCTTCGAGAGCACCCCGACAAGGCAGGCACTGGCTATCGGCAAAGGCTATCCAGCCCCCAAAACGGCATGGGGGCATGGATGCGCATCATGCACGTACAGAGCATAGAAATAAATGTATTTAGAAATGAACGGATGACGTACAACAAAATTCATTAAATTTAAATTTCATTACCGGTCCATTAAATTTCCTTTTGTTTCTGTAAAATTTCATCTCACTGAAGTTCGCATGATTGGATTGGTGGAAGCATGTGTTGTGGCATTAAAAATATAATTTATGTTTTTTTAAAAATATTATTCATTATTAAATAAAATAAATAATTGTTATGTTCTATTTCTGTTTTGATTTTTAAAAAATAACCTTTTAACATTTTATTAAAAATAACTTTTTAATATTTGTTATGTTATGTTCTATTTATTTTATTTTATTTATATTATTGATTCTATTTTTATTTGAAGAAATATTTGTATTTACAAATATTGTTAAAATAAAATAATTTTGAAAATAATTGTAAAATGAAATAAAATAGAGAAAACATAAAACAACATCAATAATATAAAATAATCCTTAAATAGTTCTAAAGTAAAATAAATAACTATTAAAGTAAATATAATTCAATATTGATGTGGTTTTTAGTGACTTGTATGACTTGATATTTATTCTAAACTATATGTTGTTCTTTGTGTATTTATTCTAACATGATATTTGAAATCAACTATTTAATATAAATATATATATGCTTTCATGAATGAATTATTTATGTCATTTTTTTTTGAATAACTTGATATTTGAAATCAACCATTTAAAATAAATATTTGTTGATTCATTATTATATTTAAAATTTATTTTTTAAGATAAATATTTAGAAGGAAGATAAATTTATTATTGATTATTTAATTATTATAGTTAAAATTTATTTTATAAGATAAATATTTGAAAGGAGGGTTTTTTTATTTTAATTTTTAATATTTTTCTTTTTCTAAAATATTTCTTATTAAATTATTTATGCAAAATTATTTAAGATAAATATTTTGAAGGAAGATAAATTTCAATACATTTTAATATTTTCATTGTTAATATTCTTTTTATTATTTGATGTATAATTTTATATGGGATCATTTTTTATATTTGGATATTTATTTTTTAATTATTTATGCAAAATTATTTAAGATAAATAGTGATAAATTTAAATATATTTTTAATTTTTTTTTCATTTTTTCTAAAAATATTCATTCAAATATTTTAAATTTTTTTGCATAAATAATTAAAAAGTTATTAAAAAATTAATAAAATTGTTTATTCATTATGAAAGCATAGATATTTATTAGAGAAATTTTTATTAATTATTATCAACACTGAATGATCATTTTTTTAAATTTTTATTAAATATTGATATTTACAATAAATATTCAAAAATCGAAAGGTTAAGATTAAAAAATCATGACCAACGTGGATGGGGGTGAATCAATTTGATATTTATTATAAGCTTTCAAACATATTAATAAATACAAAATTTATTTAAAAACTTATTTATTTTTTAAAATGTTAAAAAGTTATTTTAAAAAAAAATAAAAATAAATAGAACATAACAATTCTTTACATTATTTAATAATGAATAATTTTTTTTAAAAAATGTAAGTTATATTTTATTTAATAATGAATAAATTAAAAAAAAAGAAAAAGGTAAGTTATATTTTTAATGCCACAGCACATATAGTTCCACCAATCCAATCATGCAAACTTCCGTGAGATAAAACTTTACACGGAGACTAAAGGAAATTTAATGGGCTGGTAATGAAATTTAAATTTAATGAATTTTGTTCGTACGTCATCCCTTCATTTGTGCATACATTTATTTATGTGCTCTTGTACGTGCATGGTGCGTATCCATGCCCCCCATGCCGTTTTTTGGGCTGGATAGCCTTTGCCGTCCACCATCCCTACTTCCGTCACAAAAAACTCTCGTATAGCACGTGGGAGCTCAGATTCCAAGTGGATAGGCTTATTGTCCTTCTGTAAAATATCAACGGAAGGAGATAATGAGTGTAAAATATCCCGACTATTCTGATGGTGGACAAGCATGACTAGTGGGCATCGTGGCAAAACCATCGCCTATAACCGGTTAAAGGATTGGTTACGGTCTACAACCGGTTACCTGAGCTGTTCTAAGCTGAGCATTTTATCTTCCCGATCGTTTCTATGGCTGTCCATGCAGCTGTACATTGTAATTTTCTTTAATTCTGTTTATTTTGATATAAAAAAGATTGAAAAGATAAAAACAAAAAAAATAATGTTGGTCGTGTGATTGGGTCCGTTATACTCTCCACTACAGTGTTTAAAAGACTGTTAAAATAAAGAATAACTAGCAATTGTGCCTTGGTGTGCAATGGGTACAGCGAAGAGGTGTGGAAGGTCAATATGAAAAAAATATAATTTTTTGGGGTAAATTTGTGCACTAGATGAGGTCGATTCAAGAGTAGAAGTAAAATATAGAGAACTTTGACCTTTTATTCTTGATGTGGAGAGAACATAATATAAAGTTGCATAAGTGGAAAAGACAGATTTTCTTTCTCTTTCTCTAGGTTTACCTCCAATCCTCACTCTTTACATCACCTTGGTCATTTTCTATATGGGGATTAGATTTGGTGGAAAAAATTTCCCTAAGCTCTTGTGAGAGACATACATTTATCATTAATGCTACTATTTAATTTACAAAATGGGTTGAGGCCATATCTTTGAAGTCTATTGTGATGGCTAATATTTGTGCCACTATAATAAATAATCTCATCTTTATGTTTAGGTTGACATCTACAATTATGATTGTTGGGAAAGCATCTTTTAAGAACAAAGAATTGAAGAAATTTGCAAGGAAAAATTTCATGTACAAAAATATTTTCCTTCTTTTAATTAGCCACAAGGTAATGGACAAGTAGAGGTCACAAATAAAACTTTTAAACAAATTTTAAGAAAAATGATCAACAAAGATTGTATTAATTAGCATACACATGTTCCCACATTATTGACACATATGCCATTGAGTTCTTCTTGTTGAATCATATTCCTGGAAATTATTTTATGACCTTGGGGACATCATATCATTGATTGCTCACATGAATTATCATGCTCCTAACAATCATATTGGTGATATCACACCTTCCCCATTTTACATTTACTTATATGATCCTTATCTCCCCTTTAGAACCTTTTTTACTTTTTCATCTACCTATTAGGGGAGAGGGGCCAATAGTCGTGCACCCTAACTTCACACTTCTAATTATCCTACCTGGAAATTTCAAATCACTCCCAACTTTTTATAGTAGCTTACTTGGCAAGTCCCCTACTTATAACTAAAGTTTCATGGCCACATCATCAAATATGATGCCACATCAGCATGCCTTTTGTCAAGGTGTCCAAAAAGGCCCCCCAAAAAAGTGAGACCAATTCTTGTGCATTCACATCATTAGTAGTTGAGCACTCATGTGGCATCACATGATTGGTCACTTTTTAGATCAAAGGAATACATTTTGTTTAATTATGGGTAGTCAAAGTACAACTATTGAGCATTATATAAACAATTACTGGGTATTATAATCACAATTGAGTGCACGACAATTGGACCCCACACGACAATTGGCCCCTCTCCCCTATAGAGAAAAAGTACATAAAACTTAGCATCTATTAAAAAGTTGGTCAAAACTTACATTAGATGCTTGGATCACAATTGACCTAATTAATATCAAGGTAATTAAGTGCTCAAGTTTCTAGATTTAAATATAGAAACTTAGACACTTAATTATCATGGATTGTAGAAATGTGATGTTGTTACATGTCAAGATTTAGAAACTTGGACACTTAATTATCATGGATTGTAGAAATGTGATGTTGTTACATGTCAAGGTATATAAATAAAATTTACAAAGCATATATGACAAAAGAAAGAAAAAGAGAGAGAGTTCTAGAGGAGGCTTTGAAAGGCATTAATGGAGGATACAACTTAAGGCTAAAATACATCAAGATAGACATTATAGATTATTGTTTACCTAAAGAATTAGATTGTTCAAATAAGACAGGATATTAGGATAAACCATGATATATGTGTTAATTACATAAATGAGCTACTAAAGCACTTGCTCATAAACATAGTCACATATTTAATGATTGGTCTATATGTAATAACCAACTCTTTCTTGACCATTTCTGTATTTTTAGATGACTTAACTGCAACTTAGTTCTGAATAGATCTATTGTTTAGTAAGAAATGGGTGACAAATTAAACTGGAAAACACAATAAAATTGTCAAGCTTATTTTGTAACTTAATCTCATCAAGATTTATCTCGAGAAAATTGCTATATTTCTTTTGTGAATTCCGTCTTTTTCCCAGTTTTTCAATTTTCTTATGTCGCTTTGTTGCATTCAAGAAATTCCCATTCACCTTTCCACTCATCCCAATTCAATTTTTCGCAAGGTGATGATCATCTTCAAGATATTTTTCACTATCATCTTCACGATATTCAAGTGCAGAATCATCTTCATACACTTTATTTTTCATCTTTAGCTAAAGAAAAAGCCAGAGTTTTTACTATGTCATCCTCTTTGATTTTTGTGGCATCATACAAATGAGACTTGCGGGGCATGTTGGAATTGGAAGCAATATCTGTGAGACAGTTTTCTTAAACTTCCCCTTCTTAGGTTTGACATTAATGATACACAGTCTAAATGTTTGACAAAATTATTTGAAACCACAACACACCAACAAAATTTAGATCATATCTCAAAATTTATGAACAACTGTACATTCAAACTATGTGGGGATTCCTTAATAAATTGAGATGCCACCCTTGGACAACAAGGGACAAAATCATTACATATACTTGTATAATTTCTTTTATCAAAAAGGCACAATTATAATTTTCTAAATTTACATTTGTATTTATTATTTCATCCTTATACAACTATTCGATAGGCATGGCATCTCAGAAGATCTGATTTATTTTAGAAACCCTATGTCACATATTACACTCATGAGTCTTCAAGAAAATTAACCCTAAAAATAACACATTTTTTGTGTGGCTTGGGTCATGCAGAGAAAGGAGATGTACATGACCCTAACCCTAAATGAGCTGACATGTAGCCTATAAAAATGTAATAAATGGTGATAGTGTAATTTCCAACTATCAAAGATTTTACATACTTTTTTCTTCGATGAATGTTTTTACCCTGTATCAAAGCTCCCATTTTTCAGCGATCGTATTGAAGGGCATGGGATGTTACAATCAGCCAAGTTCCTATTAATAGATTGCAACAACGACTGTAGGGAGACTGTTATTGATTAATATTTTGGTAAAAAAATTTAAGCTATGGTAGGGCTTTGTAAAATTTTCCTCCCAACAAGCAAGTTATTGGGGTGAAATGGATCTATAAGACCAAAAGCGATGTTGATGGAAGAATAGAGAGGCATAATGGAGATTAGTTGTCAAGTGGTACAAAAAATAGTTTGGGAGCGACTATGATGAGATGTATGCCCTAGTTGCAAGGATGGAAACCGTGTGGGAAGTCATAGCAATTGCAACCCGACACAAGTGGAAGGTGTTTCAAATGGATGTGAAGTTTTCCTTTCTAAATGGAGCGTTGAAAGAGGAAGTATGTGTGGAGCAACCACTTGGATATGAAGTTCCAAGTCAAGAACACAAAGTGTATGGGATAAAAAAGGCCCTCTATGGGTTGAAGCAAGCTCCACGAGCTTGGTGTAGTAGGATTGGCTCATATTTGTTGAGCAATGGCTTTAGAAAAGTGTTGGTGAGCCCAATCTTTACATCAAGGCAACAAATGGTAAGATTTTGATTGTTTTCTTGTATGTAGATGATCTATTTTTTACTGGGGATGATGATTTCCTCATTGTTGATTTTAAAGAGTACATGAAAAGAGAGTTTGGAATGACAGATTTAGGTCTCTTGAGATATTTTCTAGGCATAGAAGTAAAACAAATGCATGATGGTATATTTATCTCTCAAGAAAAATATGCAAATGAAATCTCGAAGAGATTTAGGATACTTGAAAGCAAGCCTACCCCAACTCTAATAGTCACAGGTCTAAAATTGAGCAAGGAAGATTGCAGCAACAATGTGGATCCGACCATGTTTAAAAGTTTTGTTGGAAGTTTGATGCATTTGAATACAAGAAGGCTCGATATAATGCATGGAGTGAGTCTTATTTTCAGATTTATGGAAACTCCAAGGGACACCCATTGGCAAGCGGGTAAAGGAATCCAGAGGTATGTGAATGGCACTAATGGATATGGTATTTTGTATAGTACAACAAATGATTTTGGGTTGGTTAGTTACATGGATAGTGATTGGATAGGGAGTGTGGATGAAATGAAGAGAACATTGGGCTATGTGTTTCATTTGGGTTCATGAGCTATCTCATGGGATTCTAAGAAGCAACCCATAGTTTCCCTATCAACTTTCAAGGCTGATTATATAGTAGGAAATGCAACATGTCATGCTATTTAGTTGAGAAGAATCTTGGCATATTTGAGAGAAGAACAAGAGGATGGACCAACAATATTTTGTGACAATGTTCCATCAATAGCTTTGACAAAAAATCCTCTGTTTGATGGAAGAAGCAAGCACATTGAAATCAGGTACCATTTTATTAGAGAGTTAGTTGAAAATGGTGAAATCAAAATGGCATTTTGTAGGTCTAAGCAACAACTAGCAGACATATTCACCAAGCCTTTTAGTAGAGACAACTTTGAGTGCCTACGAAATAGTTTAGGCATTGTTGATTAGAATGTTCAAATTGAATTTTTTTGATGGCTTAGTCAAAGGGGGAGTGTTGGAAATATTATTTGAATGAGCCTCTTTACGTCAGCCCCCAAATCACCTACCTATCAGGAGCCTCCTACGACAATTTTATTTTTGGTATATCCATCCCTATTCAACTCTTGACAGCTCCAAAATTAAATGTGGTAGGAAATTTTGAATTTCTAGAATTAATTGTTGTACGTGAATTCAAATTTTGAGTGGGAATTTTTTAAAGACAAAAGGAATGAATGAAGACAATTTTTAGTTAGTTTCTCCAGTAGCAGTCTGAGAAGAGGATTTTTTTTGTGTGAGTTCTCTATGTGATTCAGAGAAACACCTGAATAGCAGTAGTTATAGTTTGTTCTGGGCGTGTTTGCAACGAGCAACTGAAAGCTCTTGATAGCTCGATGTTTTTCCCAACAACAATAGGTAGTTCCATTTGAATAGAAGGAAAGAAGAGATTTGTGCAACTTCTAATAGTTGTTTGAAGTTTTTGGGTGCAGCTCCAGATTGTCATGTGTTTAGTTTGTAAACAGTAGATTATAGTTTCAGTTTGAAATCATTTTGTAATTTTTCATTTTTTCATTAATACAAGAAGCAAATATTGCATGCCCAGTTTTGTGTGTCTCTATTTTTCTTTATCTTGTTTATTCTGCATTTTTGGGTATTTAAAGTTTGACTAGGAAACAAAGCAACAATCTATGTGTATTTCATTTTATTTGAAATCCTGACAAATTTTATCCAAAAAAAAGAAATTATATTAATGTTGACACATGACCAAAAGCAGGTCAATGGGAATTGAGAGTACACTAGTAAACTTTAGATCACTATAAAAATAATTATGGTGATATATACTTAACTATATGTAGGGTAAATGATGTCAAAATGTTAAATCCTAAATGTTCTCTCTACTAGGATCTTGACAACAATTATCATTTTAATAAACATACTCAAAAATCCATCATAGAAACTTACATTCAAAATGCAACTTGTCAAATTGGAGAAATGAAGGGTCAATACTAGGGAGAAAGAGTTTGGAGGAGAGAAAACCATATTGTAGCTACATTATCAACATCTAATTTTCCTTCAAGTTTTCTTCTTTTCCTTGTTCCACAACCCTTGCCAACATCCTCTCACTGCCTTGGCTTGCCTTCTATTCAAAATCTATAAAAAATCGACTCAAGAGATTTATTTATTTTTAAATATTCCCATAAATACCATTTTTAGGTGTAAGGCCAAATTCCACAACTATTTCCTCTGCATCCCCTCTACCTACCCATGATGTTGTAATTGTAACTACCTAGGTAGCTATGTATGCAGCATGCAGAGAACAGACAAGGCACATGGACTATTTGATAGAATTGATTTTATTTTATTTTTCTAAACATTTATTTTGTTTTCATATATGCTTTATGTTGAATGTAAATAATTAGTGTATTTTAAATATGATTTAATTCTTTTATCTTAAAAAATTATCTTGATTTATATATTTTAAAGATTGAATGTAAATAAAAGCACATTCTTATATCAATTTGATAAAAAGTAAATTTCAGATTCATACTTTTAAATTAAGTGCTACATCTATCATCATAATATATTTATTCTTAATTTTTTTAAAATATATGTATATATATTTTCCTAAACTACCTTGATTACCCTTGAGCTTTATTTTCAAGAGGCATACCAAAGTCTTTATTAGGTGTTTGGGTAGAAAACAATAAATAAGATAGCTAAATAAATCACATATTTTATCTTAGATAATTAGCATTTTCATGTAACCACTTTATTATTATTATGGGGATTGTTTGTTCAAGAAAATGCATAATAAGATTGATTTGTTCAAAAGGATAAAATTGAATATATAGGAGATACTCTTTGTTATTCCATATTTTCTTATATATAACGAGGGGTGCATGAGATAAATGATTGATGAGTATTTATATCTTATTATATCAAATATGCTATTATAATATTTTTCCTTTCATAATAATATGCATGATTAGCTTGACTTCCTATGTGATTTTCCGAATACTATTTTTTCAATCCATAATTGAAGAATTTGAGAGAAAATAAGTGAACAATACCAATTGATATAATGAAGCTAATTAGGCCTTAGAATATGACTCCTATCTTGAATTATAATTAAGGAGATTGGTTCTCTTACAAGGACTTCACTGTAATGAAGATTTATAGATCTACATTCTTCTCTCATAAGCTCCTACACACAATATAATTCCTAAGAATTTATTTTAAAGTAGTAGCTATGCATATGTATTCAACCAAGAAATACCACTTTAAAGATCAAAAAATAAGGTATTTTTTCTATTGGAAAAATTAATAAGAACATCTCATTTTTTTACTTTGTGTTGTCATTGATATCACCATGATATATGAGTTGAAATTGCAAGATCAAGTTTGTAGTTGTTCTAGTAATCTGGTTTGGTATCTAAACTGATATTTTGCTTACATCCTTCAATATTTTGGTCTGCATTTGGTTGCTGGTAATTACTGTTGCTTGTAGTTTTGGGAAATTTTTTGTAGATGTCGGGAGCACATACATTCAATATCTCATGTATCTAGTTGCTCGTATGGTGTATCGGTTTTATACTGGTATTTGCATTTGTGCTATTAGGCCTATCCCTGGACGACCTAATCGATGTATCATGTAATGGAGAAATAATTTTTGCGGATATATGTGCGACCTAATTTAGGTATATTCCAACTTAATGAAGTGTGTTGGATGTGTAAATTATCCTTTTGAGGAGTTTTATGAAAGCCTGAAGCCGACAGTTGGTATTTTTGGTAAATGAGAAGTGCATCTTTGAATTAGGCTGACCTAATTGATGCTTGCAGAGAGATTAGATATATATTGGATTATATTTGGAGTTTAATGAAGTGAATTTTGGTGTTATGAGAATGCAAATGTAAAGAATAGTGAATATGATGAAGTGTGTTAAGTCAGTTTACTGAGCTACATTGGAATTGAATCTACACTTACTAGGTGTACTCCATCAGTTTATTTTTTGGATTTAAGCCATTTTCTATAATTGTAATTCTATAGGTAGTAAGCCTTTGTTTCTGGAGAGTGAGTCTTGGTAGCGAGCCACCCATTTTGTAATATCTTATAACTGGCCATACTATATTGTGAGCTAACACTCATCATCATTTTTCCCATTTTGGGTTTTCCATGTAAAAATCTTGGTGATCATGTGTTCTATGATTTCATTCTCTGTTAATGCTTTTAATTGTCTTTTCTATTGCATGTATTGGAATAATTGGATGGTATCTAATAAAAAAATTTAGGAAGATATTGATTAACCCCCTGTCAGTATCTTGGACATTTAACAATTGGTATCAGAGCTTGGTTCCTTTAGAGAAGCCTAACAACTTGAGAGAGATCCTGAAGATGGAAGAAATGAATGATAAAGGAGAGCTCTAGATTGCTCTTGAGGATCTTAACAAAATTGAAAGAGAAGACAAAGATGTGAAAGAGAGTCTTGAAGATGCGAATGAATGTGTCCAAAAATTAAAGGAGCAATTGAAAAACTTCAAAGATAGGCATAAGGAAGTAACTGATTAGTTCAATACGGCTAATGAATATATTGCCAGTTTGAAAGTGCAAGTAGAGGAGAAGAAAATAATTAAAGAACATGTCTAAACAAGCTGGTACAAAGCAAGTTTGAAGATTGCACCAAGCTTGAACAAGAAGTTGTGAACCTGAAAGTAGATGTAGAGAAGGAAAAACTCTATGAGAATAATTTCAAATCTAGCTCAGATAGGTTTGATGAATTAATTGCAGGACATAAACTGAATAAAGACAAAGGTGGTATGGGAAATGATACCGGTGAAAGTTTTAAAGTTATGGACAATCAGAAGACTCAAAATAAAGGAAAGCAAAAAGAAAATTCAAGGAACTTTGCTAGGAGACTTCTAGTGAGACAACCTAATGCACAAAGGTATCCTTCTTTTAATGGCACTTGTTTTTCATGCAATAAATTTGGTCACAAGGCAATAGAATGTAGGAGTAGGATGAATCAGTTCTCTGGTCCTTTTTTTGGTCAATGTTTCGCATGCAAAAGAATTATACATAGGGAAAGTGAATGCAGAACTCTAATGATGATTCAAGGAAGAATGAATCAATCTTTTAATGGAAATTGCTATACCTGCAACAAGTATGGACACAAATCTAATCAGTGCAGAACAAGAATCAGTGGAAGTCAACCTAATTAGAGAAATATTGTATGCTATAACTGTAGAAAGCCAGGACATGTTTCAAGATTTTGCAGAAGTAAGAAAAGTAAGGAAACCAATCTAGTAGAAAAGGATGAATATATGAAGAAGGTCAAAAAAGATGAGATTAGGTAAGAGATGAACAAGATTCAGAGAAATAAAGAAGAACCAAAGACTGCTGATGAGTATGTGCCCTCATTCGATACAAACAACTTATTTGGTAATTATACCTAGAAAGGTCGTAGGGGGAGCATTATCAAAAATATAAGAACTCCCTGGATAAATGGTGTGTCAGAGGCTAGCACAAGGATTTAATGACAAGAATGAGTTTTTAGAGGTTCTAGAAAAGGAACCAGTAGGAAATATGAAGGGATGTTCTTTTGCAAAGCATATTAGGGTTTGTCTATGTAGAAGAAGAGTTTTAAGTAGCTTTTTGTGGAATCTGCCACATTTAATGCAAATTACCTAGGGAAGATCATTATTTTATAAAGGAAATGATTAATACATTTTGATCATTCGTGCATTTGAAGAAGTTGAAGAGCTTTTGGAGCATTATTGAATTAAATTGGAGTTTGAGTTGTGGAAACCCTAGTTGCAGCCCATCATGTAGAAAAAGGTATTTTAATCTCCTAAGCAATTGTGTTTTGTGTAACTTAAGTTGTTTAAGTTCACAATTGGAAGAATGGCAACTCCTGTAGTCATGAAAGTATTAGAGAGGTTGAGGACCTCTTACATAAAATATTCATCAAAGGTTTTTGAAGATGACCCCATGGGTGCATTTTCAACAATTCCACATGGAGTAATGCCAACTGAAGATACAAGGATGTATATTCGTGTAAATTTTGAGGAATTCAACCATGCAAAGTTGATTAACATTTGGGACAAAGAGCTTACTAGTGATGATTTCTTGATAAAACCCAGGAGTACTTGAACTTGGTTGTGAAGAGGTTAGAAAAGTGGAACAATTTCCCTAACTTCAGTTATGATGACAATTTTTTGAAAGTATTCCTAAGCATAATACATGATAAATTCTTGTGGACTGACCGGCCACACCTGATAAATAAGGAAGCAATTAGGGCTATAACCAGACTTTGGGATAAAGGTACAATACCTGTGTTAAAATTTGAGAAGAATGAGGTTGTAATTGAACTTATAGGAGCCACTTATGACAAAAGAGACTTAGTAACAAAAACCATCACTAATCCAACTATGAAGTATGCAGCTATCATGATCGGTCATAAAATATACTTGATAAATAGAGATAATTTTGTTTCAGCTACAATAATCTATATTGGTTTTGATATGGTCATAAATGGTGTTGATTATGATCTTTGTGAGCTTCTTCGATTACAACTGCTTGAGAACTTGAAGTTGAGGAAGGAAAAGAAGTATGATTTCAAGATTGGTTCATTGATTGTATGTTGTTTTATTTCATGAAGAGGCATCTAGGAAGGAACAATGAAGTAAATTAGGACTCATCCAGACCAATAGGACATCAAATTTTCAATTATATGCATAGTATGGCTAATGTGAATGCTCAAGATGATGCTCTGGTAGAATTCTTTGTTGTATTCAAAAGAAACATGAATGAAATGGAAAGGATTCCTAGGAAAATTGTTGAGAAGTATCAAGGTGATATAATATTCCATGTTTCCTCTGATGAATATATGATTGAGGCTATAAAACATTGAACCATATGGATTCAGCCTTTGGGATATGAAATAACAGAAGACAAAGCTAAAGGATATGTGAAATTTTAGGCATCTACTACTCCATATGGATTCATATGGAGTAGTAGATGCCTAAAATTAGGAAGAAACTAGAGAAAAATCTTAAAGAAGTTGCATTCACTGATGAGGAAATTTCCCTTGGAAGGGCTAGGGGAGAATGGTTGGAGGAAAAATCATCTAGCCCAAGGAGATCCAGAAGGACCACCTCTGTAAAAACCTTTGCAACCCCTGCAACAAAGGATGAACCCAATACAATTGATAAAGGAAAAGGTCCTATTTTCACCAAATCGGCTACTAGATTTGGGAAGAGGAAGGAAACTCCTCTGATTTCCCTTGCAAAGAGAGGAAGGAAAGAGAAAGTGACAAGGGAGGAGAACCTCAATGTTACAAATCATCAGGATGAAGAAGAAGAACATCCTGATGAAAACCTAGTGAGGAGAAAAAGAGGAGGCTTATCATCTGGTGTAGGTGCTTCTATAGAAGTTGTTGGTTCCAAAAGAGTACAAGTTATTGTATCATCTTTTGATGATGAGGATGCACAAGATTTTGGTATCCATGTGCACACCAAACTGGAATCAAAGAAATCTAAGGTGTCGATTGAAGCCTCTATGGAATAGAGAGAAGAACAAGATAATCCAGTGAGTTATGGTCCTCACTTTAAACTAGAACCAACTCTTAATTCCTTGCTACATTTTGAGAATATGCTTCAACCCACAACTGTATATTATGATAAGGCTGGAGAATAAGACAAGAAATTTTTTCTTTTAGTTTTTATTCAATATGTTATCATTCTAGAAGTTAAATGGGATGATATAAGGAAATACGTACTTGAAAGCATGCAGGATGATCTGAAGAAAAGGCGATTAGAGGCCATTGTATTTGAAGAGAAAATTAGAAATGTTGTATATAATAAGATTGGGTCTTCCTTGACCCTGGACAATTTGGAATCTTTTCTTCTCTTGTTGCTCTTAGCTCTCATCTTGATGATGGATCACGAAGTGTGATTCGAAACGTTGATGCAAAAAATTCGCACACAATCGAATCCAGAAATCACTCCAATAACATTATGGATTGTGGAAACTTGATATCACTAATGTTTGAAGAAGATTTATGTAGAAATGTTTTGGATGAAGAGTAGAATAAACATGTTAATGACAATAAATAAGAAGCCGACAAAGAAGGTAAGAAAGGAAACAACAAAAGTAATCCAGGAAATAGCAAAAAAGTATGGAATTCTCAAGGCCAATGAAGATGTTACTGCTAAAAATACTAAGAAGAAAAATCCTCTTGATATAGGTAATGAAGAAATTTCTAAAAATTTGTATGTTGAAATTAGTGTTTGTGGTGAAAATGATAAGCATAATGAAGAAGTTGAGCCTGAAATGCATAATGATACTCCTCTGGAACACACTGAAGGAGAAAAAGGAAATGATGAACAAGGCAATGTAGAACAAGGAAAAGGCAGTGAAGAGGAAGAAAAAGATAGTTTAGAGGAAGAACAAAAGAAAGATGAAAAAGATGAAAAATATGAAGAGGATGACCATGATAAAGATAAAGATGAAGGAAAAAAAGGAAGGAGAAGAAGAAGAGGAAAT
Source organism: Sequoia sempervirens (assembly GCA_007258455.2). Classification (NCBI taxonomy): domain Eukaryota; kingdom Viridiplantae; phylum Streptophyta; class Pinopsida; order Cupressales; family Cupressaceae; genus Sequoia; species Sequoia sempervirens. The sequence continues at coordinate 367,746,248 of VDFB02270651.1, forward strand.
GGAAGAAGAAAAGGAGGAAGAAGAGAAGGAAAAAGGAGAGGAAGAAAAGGAAAATTAAGAATCTACCAGGGAAAATGAAGAAAGTGAAAAGCATATTGTAAAATCTCTTAAGATTCCTAGAGAATCGTCCTATGGTAATGATGTTTTGGAAGGCTTTCTTTCCAAGAAAATAAATTTTTAGCTGATAATTCCCCAAGAGATTTTACAAATTCCTATGATTGAAGGTTTGGTGGATATGGAGAAGATGTCTCTGGTGCATAAAGTAATGTTGGGAGATGCTATGCAAACATACGATAGGAAGGAAATTCTTGAAGCACATCAAAGAGGAACATAAATCGTAGATGATGCCCTCAAGGAATTACAAGAAGTTATACTTGGTGCATCCATTGACACATCTCTCGTCCCTATTGAAAATCTAAGATTTTTGCTAGATTCTCTCAACGATTATACCTCTAGTCTTAGTGAAAAATCAAAACAAGAGGTTGAGGAAAAGTTGGCAGAAAGAAGGTTACTAGCTTTACATGACAAGTGTGCTCTTGCACACTCGAGAGTTGAAAAGAACCTAGAAGCCATGAAGGTTTGTGAGTCAGAAGCTAATGTTTTCCTTGCTTATTGCTTAAAGTGGCTAGATGCCACACAAAATATTAAGTTTGTTATGGATTCCATTAAGTCTTAGTTGTCAACTATCTCTAGTACTTACAGCTTATCTAAAGATAGAGACTACTCAACCTGGAATGCAATCTCTACACATATAGAAAAATTCTTTGTTTTGTAGAAGCAAAAGGAAGAGATCGTCAAAAAAATTGATCGATTGAGTGACATTGTGAGAATTGAATTCACTCTCATTGGCAAGGCTTTGGCTTGCACAAAAAAATTGAGAAGAAAAACCTAACTCCTGATACTTCAGATGGTGCAAAAGAAACTTTGATTGAGTTGGAATCTTTGAACATGATGTTGATTGCTGCAAAGGATAGAACTTGGGAGAATGGAAAATTTGTATGGGAAGGTATTCTAAAGGAGCTTCAAGGCTTGTCATCTTCCAATTGATACATGTTTATTTGTTTTCTTTATTTTTTTCAGCTTTTTTTGGGACACCCTTTGTCCTTGGTGTCAAAGGGGGAGTGAAGAATGGTGAAATGTTGTTGTTAGGGGGAGAAGTTTTTTAAATAAGATTTTTTGTAAATATATATTTTTTGGCACATGTTGTCATCAATGACAAAGTGGGAGTTTATTGGAAAAATGAAGAATAAAATCTCATTTTGTTACTTTTTGTAGTCATTGATGTCACCATGATATATGAGTTGAAATTGCAAGATCAAGTTTGTAGTTGTTCCGGTAATTTGGTCTAGTATCTAAACCAGTATTTTGCTGACATCCTCCAGTATTTTAGTCTACATTTGGTTGTTGGTAATTACTATTGCTTATAGTTTTGGGAAATGTTTTGTAAATGTTAGGAGCATGTATATTCAAGATCTCACATATCTAGTTGCTCATATGGTGTATCAGTGCTACATTGGTATTTGCATTTGTGCTATTAGGTCTATCCTTGGCTAATCTAATGAATGTATTGTGTAATGCTGAAATGATTTTACAAATATACATGCGACCTAATTTAAGTCTATGTTGAATTAATGAAGCATGTTAGATGTGTGAATTATCCTTTTGAGGAGTTTTATGAAATCTTGAAGCTGACAGTTGGTATTTTTGGTAAATGAGAGGTGCATCTAATTTGATGCTTGTAGATAGATCGTATATATATTGGATTATCTTTGGAGTTTAACAAAGTGAATTTTGGTGTGATGAGAATGTGAATGTAAAGAAGAGAAAATATGGTGAAGTGTGTTAAATCAGTTTACTAAGCTACATTGGAATTGAATCTACACTTACTAGGTGTACTCCATCAGTTCATTTTCTGGTTGTAAGCCATTTTCTATAATTGTAATTTTGTAGGTAGTGAGCCTTTGTTTCTAGATAGTGAGTCATGGTAGTGAGCCACCCATTTTTTCATATCTTATAACCAGTAATACTATATTGTGAGCTAACACTCATCATGGTTTTTCCCATTTTGATTTTTCCATGTAAAAATCCTGGTGTTCATGTGTTATGTGATTTCATGCTTTGTTAATGCTTTTACTTGTCTTTTCTATTGTGTGTATTGGAATAATTGGATGATATCTGATCAGAAAATTTAAGAAGATACTGATTCACCCCCCACTATCAGTATCTTGGACATTTAACATGTTCCCCCAACAATATGATTTGGATATTTAATAGTTGAAAGTAAATATGTATTTGAAGAAGTGGTCAAATGTATGGATGAAATTAGAATGTGTTTGGGTGTAGGGAGGCCTTATGACCTTGAGAAGCATATTGATACAAGAAGGAGGATTTTGTAGAAGTAAATTTTTTTAACATAAATATTACAAAAATAAGACAAGTGGTAAGATAGTTCAATGATGGATATTTTCATTGAATGTTATGTATAATAACATTAATCCATTATTATTGGAAAGATTATTCGATGTCATTGTTGGGTAAAAGCACAAAGCTGTGTCACACTTTATAAAGCAAACAGCCAATGTTGATTCAATTTTTAAACTTGAATCACTAAAAAGTGGCATATATGTTTTGAATTTTGAAATGATGTAAAATAGTAAAATATGTATTTTTTAGTATATTTTATGTTTGTATTTTTTAAAAATATATAAAAAATTATTTTAAACTAGTTTTTAATAAATTAAAACTATAATTTAGTTGTTGATAAAATGCTGAAAAATGAAGTTGCATGGGACGTCAAACTTTTTATAGTAAATTTTATTTTTTTTCTTTCAATTTTTTTGTGTGTATTTATAACTTGAAATTTTAGTGCATGCATATATTATTTTCAATTTTGATAAATAGATATTTTTAAATAAATATTAAAATGTGCTGAATCAAAAAACCTGTTTTCATTGGACCAACTTTTATATTAAATATTTATCTAAAATGGAAACAAAATTATACCATCTTAAAATAGATTCTTTTATCTAGTGCATCATATTTTTTAAATTTTTTTAATAAGTTTTAGTATTTTTCCTTGACATAGTAATCAACCTAATATTTTGTGCAGAAAACCTACTTTTAGTAAAAATAAAATATAAATATAAAAATAATTAAACTATTAAAATAAATATATTTTGAAAACTACACTTATGGATCTACAAAAGGGTATTTTTATATTTTTTAAAAAATGTTGTTTACATTACCAGGAGTTATTGAAACCTCAAGTTTTTCAAATAATTTAATATTTTTAGTAAATTGGACTCGAAGTGGTGCTTCATACATTTTTAGCCAACAATTTTAGTTGAAAACGTTGTGGAAGCATCTAATTTAGCTAGAATGAATCTTACTAGATCATATGTTTGACCAAAATTGATTTTTGGTTAGAAATACTTAAATTCAGTTGTGCTAATAAGTTGGTTGAAAGTGTGACACAGCTTTGTGCTTTTACCCTGTTAACATAAAGATTAATACCAATATTATAATTACCAATATTAATATCAATAATAATAATAATATTGCTAATATCTCTCACAACTAACCACATTAATGTCATACTTTAATGGTAGATAGTGTGAAATTACTTATTAATAATATTTCTAATAGTATAATCATTAAACATTTAACTATAGAGTAATTTTTCTAGGAAAATAATCTGATAAAGAAATAAAGAGAGTAACATTGATGAGGCTAATATCAATAAACATGTCAAATGAAACACACCCTAAGCCATGTAATCTAGAGGATAATAATTAAATCATAAGTAGCAAGTATACTAACAACAATGATGTTGAAATATTCAAATAGTACCTTATGTGAAATTTATGTACATGAATCCAAAATTCATTACCCATAACCCACAATGAACATCTACCATATGGGTGATCCCATAATAGTGGTTTACAATTTTTGGCCAAACTGGACACTGAAATTATTATTTTTAACTAAATCTTCACATTCGGGCATCTATAGTGGCTAAACTGTGAGGAATTTGAAGATCGTGTAAACTAGAGTCTGATCAAATTTTTTCTGTAGATTCTAAAAATATTTTTTTCAAAATTTTTGGAATCAAATTGCACTTCTTTTTCCATCTCCCACGAAAATTGATTTTTTTTCAGAAAACAACATTTTTAAAAAGTGATGCACACCGTATAACACATAATTTTTTTTTCATGAAGGATAAAATTCTAGTTCTTTCAAATTTAGATTTGTAACTCTGATATCTAGTGCTTCCACTTGGTTAGATAATTTTTGATTGAATATTTTTTCCTTAATCAAGTTTCAAAGTCAAACAAATTACAATTCAGACACAGTGCGACCGTATAACGTGTAACTTTTTTTGTATATGTTAAAATTTTATTTTATTTTTTTTGTTGGATCAAGGACTTCAATATCTAGTGCACTCATATTTTTCAATTTTTTTTTTTAATAATCTTCTATTTTTCCACATGTGAAGAAAAAGAAATTCATTTTCAATGAAAACCTATGTTTAATAAAACTTAAGAAACAAATACATAACAAAACCAAAACATATTAAAATTATATTCATTGATAGCTTATTCTTGAGGAATACCATAATCATTTGAAATAAATTTTAAATGAATTCATTTGATCCCCAAAAGCTAAATCAAAAGTGATTTTTATCAGCATTTTGATAGGTGTAAAGGAGACGATTTATAGGTATGGTTTAAAACCAAGGTTCTATCCAAGGGGGTTCTAAGGTGATTTGATCAAACCCTCTTCAATTGGAATCCTTAAAATGGAACTTTTTAAGGCTTAAATCATTATATTTTCTAAAAATATGTGATTTCAGCTAAAATTCATTCCTCTCAGGAATTGTAAACCACTATTATGACATCACCCATATCCTACATAGATAAGAGTGGTGTTTGTACAAATTTCTAAGTAGTAAACATCATTTCATATGTACCCCCTTAACCATAGTTAAATACTAAATGCTAGTGTAAAACATCATAGATCACACACCTTGATGGTAACCAATTATCGCATACATGATTAAACACATCAAATCATAGCACACATCAAAACATAACATAAGTACTCAAGGTACACAATAAAAGCACCTTAGAGGCAATACAACAACTTACTAGAATGTTTAATACAAGGGATCAAGGCATTTGCTAGTGGCCTTGTATCATCCCCTAGGATTTGGCTTACTCCTTCAAGTTAGCCAATGAGTGGGGATAAGGTTCCCATCGCACCATATCCCTCCTAAAAATTATTGATCACAGGTCTTGCATCCATAGAGAAAAGTAATTAAATGGGAGGATGACTTTATTCCTATGCCACCTCCAAGATTTATTATTATAGTTCCAAGATTACACATCTTAATATGTTAATTCTATGATTCTACTAAACAACCTTCCCCATATATATATATATATATACACACACACACACACATATATATATATGCATATATATATGCATATATATATGCATATATGTATATATATACACATACATACATACATACATATATACATACATACATACATACATACATACATACATACATACATACATATCTATATATATATATAATGTTGCAATGCTTGAAAATTGGTGGGGCATCACAAAAATATTATGCATTTTTATCTATTCTTTTGGTTGATCATATGTTTCTTGGTAGAGTTCATGCACAAGTAAGAATTCTTTAGTGATCATATTCTCTCCAAAGACCAAATCACTTAATATTCCATTAGTGGGCTTGTCATTGATTCAGCCAGCTATGTAAAGAGGACCATTAGGTGCATTTCTAATATTATCTTTAGATGAGAAAGAAATTTCAAGAGGCTTTATAGTCTAGCCCTTATGAGGTAGTGTAGTGTAGAAAGATGTAGCCCTTTACATTTTCACACTTGTTTGGGCCCTCCATGCTAAAATTGGGCTTCTTTATGCCTTATTTAGTCCTATTTTACATCCACAAGCCATCCCAACACAAATGTAACAACCAATCATAATTTTACGATTTTGATTTGTATGGCCTAGATTTAGTGATCTGGGAATCATATGCCCCAACTAGCATATGAGTCCTGGTTAGCTTGGACCTAATTTTGAATTCAATTCTTGGCGGTATTTTATGCTCCTAGATCTGATGCCAGCTTGTAGTGTTGCAATTTCAAGAAATTTGACCTAAACAAGTATAAATACAAGGATATTTCACATACTTTCCCCTAGCAATTCAAGTATACAAGCATTATAATGAAGTGGCATTCAAGAGCATTCAAGAGTGTTTATCAAGCATTTTGGAGCATCATTCAAAAATCAAGCATCATGTCAAATTCATCATGCATCATGTTTTTTTTTGAGTTAACATTTGTGATGTAGGTATCTTATGATTCAAGCAAGTGTTCAAGTCAAGATCTCATCACATACAAGAAAGATTCAAGATCCATATTCATGCTATCCATTACATACAATATTTTAGTATTTGTTTAGGGGTTTGGTGAGTTGCAACATCACACATTGTTCATTCATCATTCCTTCTTTCTATTTGATTTTATTTCAAGGCTTGATTACCAAAATGGGGTTTGACTAAGGAAAACCCCTATCTTTAAGTTAAAAAACAACATTTTTCCCTCTCTTTGATGTGTGATTTTTAGATCTAGGTTGAAGATCCATGGAAGTAAAATATTGGAGAAAATTTGTGAAGTTGTCATCTACATCGCAAGATTATGGAAAGTCACCTATAGGTGACAATTCAGTGATTCAGACTCAGAGATTTGATAGGAGAGAAGCTACGGGAGAACATTAGAGGATATCTGAGTTTTAGATCGACCCTGATACTAAGCCTAAATCACCACTTCTGGCGTATGAGTCCCAATATTCCTATTTTTATGCATTTATTTCCTATAGATCCTAGTTTCGTAGTTCCAAATTCTAGTTTTGGCTTGAAACCCTAAACTAGGACTAAATCACCCCTATTGGTATATGAGTCCTAGTGTGCATTAAAAATAAGTATTTCCAACATTTCAGACCTCAATTCAAGCCTCTTCAATTTCCAAGGTCACCTCTATCCTTTCTCACTTTATTCTTCTAATTCTCAGTTTCATATCTTGAGTTACACAGTTAGGTTAACATATTATTGCATTTCTTAACTTTCCAAGCCCTTTCTTGGTGTTGAACCCCCTTTTAGTATTTAATCACACCCTAGGCCACCTTATTGAATATCTCTCTCCCTCATTTCCATCCCTAGATTGAGATCTCTAAGGTTTCCTTGAATGAAATTTAGAGGAAAATGGTGGTTCTATCTCCCTAAACATAGGGTATGTGCAAGATCATGATGGGCCAAAAAGTGGCAATATGATGGGTATTTGTAGGGTATGTGGCTGACGACTTTTTTCTTATACAAAATTGATGAAATGAAAAAGGTTTTTAAAGGAGATTCTCAACTTTCCACCAATATAAATTATGCTTTACTTTGAATTTAATAAATAATTATTATGTATTTTCTATTTAAATTATGACTAAAGTGTTGATTGATAGGATGATTGAAATTTTTTTATAGCTTTCAAATGTTATCACATTTTTTGAATCCAAAACATGAATTAAATTCTATGCTTCACATACTATAGGATTAAAAAAAGAAAAATTGAATTTCATGAAGTTTTCACCAAGTTAAGGTGGTCAGACATACGAGTTTTTATATTTTTTAAAAGCTATAATAAAAAATTCATAATTAATTATTTACTTGGAAAAAATTATAAAAAAATATGCATCAAATTTGGACATGAGTCCTCTACTTATGTCTAAAATCCTATAAAAAAATATTATCATTCTATTGTGGTTAGGGTGGTCAGACAGACACCTACTTCTTTCTTTTTCCTTTAAATTTAAGTACTAATGCATTGAAATTTCAAATTTTCACCAAATAGATTTTGTTTTTTTTAAATAAACCTAGTAGTCTAGAAACTACATTCAATTTTTTACAGATTCTATTCTTACATATTTCTGAAATAATATAGATAACTTATTCAAATTTTTACATCAAGTTGCGGAACTCTGATTTTTTTGAATTTTTTGCCACTTAAGGGCCTATTTTTTCCATGATGATCCTTCACATACCCCATAGAGTGACAATTTTAAATGTTTCATTTTGGTGAATCTAGCCTTTATAACACCTCATTTTTTATTTATAGTTCATCATAGTCGTAGATCTAGCTTACATTAACTTTGCATTAGGTCTTGCATTAGTTAATTTGCATCTAATCTTGCATTAGTGAAAGTGCATATAGGTTGCATTTTTTCCTCTTGCATCATTGGATTTCACTTAAAATTTGTAATTGCACTTACCCTAGACATCATTCAAACTAGAAAACATAACATTCACTTGGAATTTGTTGAAATTCTTGTCAAAACCCTAATTCAGGACTCATACGTCCCTCTGGGCGATTAGTCCTAGTGCAAGTTGTTTTCCCTACTTTTTGAGTATTTTGTGTGGACTATTTTGCAACATTAGAATCCCTGAAAAAACCTTGATTAGGACTCATATGTCCCTTTGGGAGATTTAGTCGCATTTCAAATCTTAAACTACATTTTACAACATTAAAAACTTTGTTTTTGTGTTTTAGTTTACTATTATTACATTTATGTCTCAGTCTATAGAGTTTTTGTTTCATTCATTTCATTGCATCTAGCTTAATTCCATTTGAATCAGAATTAGAGTATACCATTTATCTTGTGTTCATTACATCTTGCATTTCATTGATTGCCCCTTGCATGAGCTTTACAACTTGGTGTCCTATTGCTAATACTATAGTAAGACAAAGTTTGAGACTCATTTCATCCCGCAATAACACAATCTCGTGGATCTTGGGTTATCTAGCTCTTTCACTATTAGTGTTGACACTAGTTCACTAGGTATGGACTATACCCTTAACAACTCTTTTCCTTCAAGTAGTGTGACAAGTGTTGAAACAATTATTGCTAGTATTCCACAAGAAAACATAATCAAAATCCATGAAGACTTAACAAACCTACAAAATCAATTGAGTACTAAAAAAATTTCAACCATTGCTATTCCTACCATAGATAACATACATCACATGATTGAAAGTGAAAGAGTTGAATTAGTGTTTATAGCTTAGATTTTTGGAAAACATCTTACCTTAACAACTAGTTGTGCTTTACCTTCGAAAAATGTAAAAAGTCAAGGAGGAACTCAAATTCATCCTCCCACAACCATTGCCTCTATTCCTACCTATACCAACCCTCATGTTACAACAATGATGCAACCTACTAGTAATCTCATTCCTACCTTGGGTATTTCCGCTAGCATTTTTAGTACCTTTGTTGCATCACACATCATATCTCCTACCACTTTACCTCTTATAATAATTCCATTCAATTCCCCCTCAAACACATATACACCTCCACCATATTCACCTCCATCTCAAAAAACAACCAATGATACCATCATAAATCAAATTTTGAAAAATGTTTCATCCCTTCAAAAGAAAATTTCCACCATAAATCAAAATAAAAATGGCCAACCTACATACTATGTGAAAAGCAATCCCTTATTCTTGGAGATATTGAGAATGGCGATACCACAAGGTCTAGATATTTCTAGGTTTTGAGAAATATGGGGAGAAAGGAGATCCTTCTAACCATTTTTTTGTTTATACCACCTTATGTAGTGATTTTGTCCTTGAGGATAAGCTGTTCACTAAGCCTTTCCCTAGGTCCTTGAAGGATATCACCTTAGAATGGTTTTAATCATTACCGAATAACTCAATTTGTTCATTTAATAAACTTTTTGAGGCCTTTATTAACCATTTCCAAGTGCACATGACTCCTAAGATGTCATTAGTGGGTATGTGCAGGATCATCATAGAAAAAATAGGCCCTTAAGTGGAAAAAAATTAGAAAAATCAGAGTTAGGCAACTTGACGTAAAAATTTGAATAAGTTATCTATATTATTTCAAAAATATGTAAGAATAGAATCTGTAGCAAATTGAATGTAGTTTCTAAACTACTAGGTTTGTTGAAAAAAAGAAAGAAATCTATTTGGTGAAAATTTGAAATCTCAATGTAGTAGTACTTAAATTTTAGGGAAAAAATAAGAAGTAGGTGTCTGTCTGACTACCCTAACTACAATAAAATGATAGTATTTTTATAAGATTTTAGATATAAGTAGAGGACTCATGTCTCGATGTGATACATATTTTTTTTTTGTAATTTTTTCCAAGTAAATAATTAATTATGAATTTTTATTACAACTTTTAAAAAATATTAAACACTTGTATGTCTGACCACCTTAACTTGGTCAAAACCTCATGAAATTCAATTTATTTTTTAATCCTATAGTATAAGCATAGAATGTGACACATATTTTGATTCAAAAAATGTGATACCATTTAAAAGCTATAGATTTTTTCAATTAGTTTATCAATCAAGACTTTAGTAATAATTTCAATAGAAAATAAATAATAATTACTTATTAAATTCAAAGTAAAGCACAATTTATATTGCTGGAAAGCTGAGAATCTCCTTTAAAAACCCTTTTCGTTTCATCAATTTTGGGTAAAAAAAGTCGTCAGCCACATACCCATCATATTACCACTTTTTGGCCCATCATGATCCTACACATACCCTAGCTGATTTAATGACATGCAAGAAAAAATATGATGAAAAGGTTACTGAATTTATTTCACGCTATCAAACAGTTTATTCCCAAATTGACGTAAAGATTCTAGATCCTCACTTTCAGTGGATTTTCATTGAGAACTTGTAAACTAAGATACAAGATAAGCTTGGAATGATGAAGTTCCCTTCTATTGTACACTTGTGTACTGCCCTTCATGATTATCACAACTCGGTTAGTATTCATGAAACAAAACCCACCTCTCACTGACATGAAAAGTCTAAATTTGCAAATCAAAATAATTATCAAACTTTTAGGAAATAGAATAAAGGCTTCCGTCAACTTAAGCCCCCTCAACCGAGTTGAAATGTCGATACCCAAGTGGCTGCTATAAAGAAAACAAGTCCTTTTACATTTTGGTATCCAACTAGACAATTTGCTCCCTTACCCAATACCATCCATTTAACACAATGTCACAACTTTTAGAAAATAAAATGATCACTTTACCTCCTATTAAGACATCTGATCCTAATAAGCCTTTACCTCTGAAATTTATATTGAATTCCTATTGCCATTATCACCGACAAAATGGACATGATACAAAACATTGTAAGCATCCTAAACATCTTTTGCAAGACCTCATTGATTCCGGTTGAATTCAAATTGGAGGTGTTAACGATCAAGGAAATAAGTTTGTTTCCAATCCTAACCAAAACTTGCAAATCTTTACAAACCCTATGCCTTTTCATAACATTTCCTTTGTGAAAGCTAGTGAAACTAAGAAAAAGGATGTGATGAATTTTGACACATATGATGACAACACATATACCATTGAACAAAGTCCTATGGATACTATTGAAAAAAAGTCCTATGGATGATATGGTTGGATTGATCAAAATTATACCTCGTAAAGGCCAAACTAAAAATCCTCTTGACATGGATTTCTCATATAAAGATATAATTAGAAATGCACCTAATGGTCCTCTTTACATAGCTGGTTAAATCAATGAGAAGCCCACCAATGGGATATTAATTGATCTCATTTGTGGAGAGAATGTGATCATTGAATAATTCTTACTTGTGCATGAACTCTATCAAGAAACATATGATAAACCAAAAAAATGGATAAAAATGCATAATGGTTTCACTTTCCCTATGATGGGATCAATCACCCTTTCTCTAAAATTCAGACTGAAATAGTTAGATGTCTCATTCTCCATCATCTCGATGTTGGATCAATTCCATGTGAAGCTTGGTTATCCATGGATACGCTCCATGGAAGCTGTCCCATAGGTCATGCATAAATGCTTAAAGTTTCCCTTTGACAATGAAATATTTACTGTGCACCATAGTGGATTTAATCCTTTATCTTCCCATGGGAATTTTTCATTGGATTAATTTTTTTCCAAGGCTATGGAACCTATTAAAACTCATGAGGATTTATTTTTTCAAATCATATGAAAATTTTAAGGAAAAATGCATAGCAAAACTATCCCTTAGAAACATGCCTCAACCTATGACAGAGTCACCTATACTTGATGAAACCATGATTGAACCTAAAGACATTCCAAATAGTTGAGACAAACCTAAGACAAATACTCTACCTATATCCTATAAAAAAATAAGAAACAATGAAATCAATCCTTTCATGCCATCTAAGATAAAACAAGTATTCAAAGCTAAAGAGAAAGTGGTTGACTAGCCTCCCATGGTTCCTTTTGTTCCTCCCTCAGGGGAAGAAAATAAACCCATGGTTGATAAACTTGATCCTACAGAAACACAACTTGAAAATCATACTTAAAGAAAAAGAAATGCTAGAGAGCATAGGCGTAGACGTCATGCTCTTGCTCGAAGGTTAAATGAAGAAAAAACAAATAAAATCAACATCTAAACTTAACTGAATTAATACATGATGAGTCTCCCTCTTCGTTGTAACAAAAAAGATCCTATACCTCAAGCACAAGAGCTAAATCCTTCTTTAGATATTATCATTCAACCTCCCATTGTGATTAACTTGGATGATGATGATGAGGTTGCTAAGATTGATGAACAAGTACATAATGAATTGAATACATTGTTTTCCTCTTCTATGAGCTTAAATGACAATTCGCCTAAGAAGAGTATTGAACTTGGTGATGATCCTAGTACTGTACTCATTGATGCCCCTTTGGCTAGTTGCATGTCTTCTATATATAATGAACAAGATTGGGATGCAAACAACCTCCAATAGGTTGAATCACATGTACCTTACTAATCTCTTGCATTAATTTATTTTTCATGTTATGTGTGTGATTGCATGTGCATAATGCGATCCCCTATACTATTTTGTTTGATGTATCTTTCTCTTTGTGACATTTCTCTATTTGTACCTACATTCTTCTATATGTCGTAAGCCTTTTATGTATTCTTTGTCTTGGGTTTTTCTTTTGGGGATGACACAAGGTGTCGAGACTTTTAGGTCTCTTCCATGTTGATTGAAAATATTTTATTTATTTTTCACTCTCTTTGTGTCATTTTTCTTGTTCCATGAGTATTTGGGCAATGCTGACTATTTCAATCTCTATAAAAATATTGTAGTAGAGACATATACTAACCTTGGATATGTGGATCTCTTACATGTTTTTTATTTAATTTCGGGGGAAACCCCTTTTCATAACATAACTTCATTTGAAAACATATGACTTGGCATAGGGCTTTCTGAATAAGCTATCATTTCCTCTTTATTGTTAGCATTTATCATTTTCTACTTTAAAGTAGTTTCTTACAGCATGGTGTTTAGCAATTTATTTTAAAGTGGGGGCATACATTGACATTATTCTTTTGCATTTTATAATTGATGTTTGATAGTGTAGTCTTCTTACTTCATATGATTTGTCTTTCTCTTTGTGGTGACATTGGGTGTGATGTCCCTCAAGAGCATGATCTCTCTTAGCATATTATATTCCTTTTAGTGGCTTGATGTGACACACTGCATCCCCTAAGTTGTGAATCTTCTATTCTTTGATTGGTCATCTCTTGGATACATTAGGAACGATGCCCCCTAAGTTATTACCTTACATGAACTAATCAAAACTCCTTCGAACATACCTTAAACTATTTTGTATTTTACAACATCTGTTATATGGCCACCTTGCATAACACACTTTACTTGCCTATGGTTCCATATTGTTTGTTCTTGAATATCAATCATACAAAGCTTTTCTTGCCTCATGAAGCTTGAAGTTCATTGTTGTGTGGTGCCTTATCAAATTTATCAAGTGGTATAGCTTTGGTATGGTTGTACATATGAGAGATTAACTTAGTCATGAATTCCCATAACCACTTGCTTGTTTGTGTGAGTGCATATCGACAACGTGCATATGTGTCTTATTGGGGGCTCACCTAGTGGATGGACTAAGGTTCCACTAGAACTTATGAGTGTGTGTTTGGTTTGTATAGTGGACATCATGCTCCAATTGTAAAAATTCTTGGACAAAAAACTTAGATCTAATCCATGGTGTGTGGGAAAAATGGTTGAAGCTTGATCCACCCCCTTTATTTTTTGTTTCTATTTTTCTTTTTGGGTATGTGAAGGATCATCAAGGAAAAAACAGGCCCTTAAGTGGTGAAAAATTCAAAAAAATTAGAGTTAGGAAATTGACGTAAAAATTTGAATAAGTTATCTATATTATTTCAAAAATATGTAAGAATAGAATCCGTAGCAAATTGAATGTAGTTTCTAAACTACTAGGTTTATTTAAAAAAAAAAAACCTATTTGGTGAAAATCTGAAATTTCAATGTAGTAGTACTTAAATTTTAGGGAAAAATAAGAAGTAGGTGTCTGTCTAACCACCCTAACCACAATAAAATGATAATATTTTTTTATAAGATTTTAGATATAATTAGATGACTCATGTTTCAATGTGATACATATTCATTTGTAATTTTTTTCCAAGTAAAAAATTAATTATGAATTTTTTATTACAAATTTAAAAAATATAAAAACCCGTATGTCTGACCACCTTAAATTTTTCAAAACTTCATGATTTTTTTTTAATCCTATAGCATGCAAAGCATAGAATATTACACATGTTTTAGATTCAAAAATGTGATACCATTTGAAAGCTATAGATTTTTTTCAATCAACCTATCAATTAGGACTTTAGTTGTAATTCAAATGGAAAATGAATAATAATTATTTATTAAATTCAAAGTAAATCATAGGGTATGTGCAGGATCATCATGGATAAAACAAGCCCTTAAGTGGCAAAAAATTCAAAAAAAAAAGAGTTAGGAAACTTGACATAAAAAATTGAATAAGTAATCTCTATTATTTCAAAAATATGTAAGAATAGAATTTGTAGAAAATTGAAAGTAGTTTCTAAACTACTTTATTTAAAAATTAAAAAATCTATTTGGTGAAAATTTGAAATTTTAATGCAGAATACTTAAATTTCAGGGAAAAAATAAGTAGGTGTCTATTTGACCACCCTAACCACAATAAAATGATAATATTTTCATATAATCTTTTAGATATAAGTAGAGGACTCATATCCAGATGTGATGCATATGTTTTTGTAATTTTTTTCTATGTAAATAATTAATTATGAATTATTTATTACAACTTTAAAAAAATATAAAAAACTCGTATGTCTGACCACCTTACCTTGGTCAAAACTTCATGAAATTTATTTTTTTTTTTTTAATCCTATAGTATGTGAAGCATAGATTGTGACACATGTTTTAGATTCAAAAAATGTGATAGTGTTTGAAAGCTATAGATGTTTTTCAACCAGCCTATCAATCAAGACTTTAGTCATAATTCAAATAGAAAATGATTAATAATTATTTTTAAATTCAAAGTAAAGCATAATTTATATTGGTGGAAAGTTGAGAATCTCCTTTAAAAACCCTTTTTGTTTCATCAATTTTGGGTAAAAAAAAAGCCGTCAGTCACATACCCTACACATACCCATGCTATCGCCACTTTTTGACCCATCATGATCCTGCACTTACCCCATAATTGATATTGGTGAAAAGCATAGAATCTCCTTTAAAAAACCTTTTCGTTTCATCAATTTTGGGTAAGAAAAAGTCATCAACCACATACCCTACACATACCCATCATATTGCCACTTTTTGGCCCATCATAATCCTACACATACCCTTTTCTCTTTGTCTTTGACAGTGTATGCTTCTGCATTGTTGTTGCTCCTTACATCATTTTTCATGTGTTATTTTGTGCCTATGTTAGTTTTCCATAGGATCTTGATCATAGGGGATTGCACAAACCTCTCAATTGTTGTCATCCTATCTCACTATATAGGAGTGAATTTGTACCCCTTAAGCAAATTCCCCTTTGACATACCTTCACCTTAAGAAATAAATTCCAAACGTGAAATTCAACATCACTCACATGCCTTCCATCCACCTAGAATTTGTCCTGTGTGTTGGTGAGAGAATATTTGTCAGGGATGAAAGCGCAACACACTAACATCCGTGCGACACACTATCATCCCTGACAGATTCCTACATATGAAGTTGGCAGAGGTGTTACACACCTGATTGGGGATAAATTGTAATGTCCCTCTTTGACCAACTTACCTAAAAATTCCTTATTCCTTCTCATCCCACCTTCAAAAACATTCATTCTCACTTCATTTCACCCTCTTGCAATCTTCTATAGTTTCTTCACTCTCTTAAGCAACATTCTAGCATTCCATTGTGAGCATTGCAGCAATTTTGGCACTTCATCAACTCCATATTGCAAGTGTGAGGTTATCATAGAAGTGTGGGCTTGGACTCTTAAAAACCCCCCTTCATCATCACTGTGGCTATGTTGACTTTTCCAAGTCCATACCCTACTTTCTCCTCCATTGGCTAGCGATCTTTTGGGTGGAGGTGGTAACACTTCACTCCTCTCCTTTGTGATTTGATAGAGTAGCATAGAATTGTTTTTTAGTGTTCATTGTAATCTTTCTTTCTTTCTACTTTCTTTGTCGCATATTCTACTTCATTACTTTTTGGTTGTTTGTGGAGGTAGAAACACCAAAATGGGGGTTTGACTGAGGCAGGCCCCTATATAACCCCAACAACTTTCCCCTTTTTTGTTTTTGTAGGTGGATGTATGCGTGGAGCTAGTTGGCGAACTAGCGCTTTTGTGAGATTATCTTGGTCACCCTATTTTTCATTTATTTGCTTTATCACATCCATCTATGTTTTTTGTACTTTCTTATCCTATTTTTCCCATAAAAAATCAACTAGCTAGGCTGTTAGTAAGTTTTTAGGTAGTTTTTACTGTACCTTGTGTTTTTTGGTCATACAGATGCCAACACGATAGAGAGATGCTAGCACGTCACGCTGTCATCCTAGAACCGTGATACCATCCTTGGACAGAGAGTTGTCTGTAGTGAAGTACTGACTCCAAAAGCCGACTCACCCAACCTAAACCTGAAGTTTAGGTTTGTAGAGTGACAAAAGTACTATATAGTGCTCTTCATTCTTGACCCTCACCCCAAAACATCCCTTTAGAGTGAGGTAAGTTAGGGCATCCCTCTGCTCTTAGCTCTTTGTGACCTAGAGCCTTGATGTGGTTGGTCCCCCTCTCTTACATTTTTGGTGAACCCGACATGAAGAGCTTCTTCCCATTTGTCTATATTTAGAATTTTCCCTTGTACCTTGTGATTGTTGTAACCCTAAGTTTTGTGAAGGTTATGAGCATCACAACCTAGTCCATGACTTATGAGTACATTTTCAGGAGAAGTGTGTGGCAACTACCAATGGAGAAGACAAATGTCACTTCTAGTTTCATTCCCAATTTTTCTATTGGTTAATGAGTTCACTACTGGTTTTCCTACAAACTATGCTGATGAGATGGGTTTCATGGAAGAGACCATTTTTGTTCCTACTCATCCCACATCCCCTATGGCTTCATCCATAGATAAGGATGATGTAGTATGTATTCCTATGATAATAGTTTGCTAGACCTTGTACATCACTTAGAGAAAGCACCAAACATGGCGAGAGCTGCTAGGCTCACAAGCAAGGTGAGACATTTGATAAGAAAATATTGAACAGGATTAGAATTCCTACGTGGCCTTACAAATATAATTGAAGCCTATGTCCCTTCATATAGGCCTAGAGTGGGTACCACCCAAGGAGAAGTGATCGATGCCTATGAAAGAAAGATAGGCATTTCAATTCCCACTATGTTCATCTACATGACCAAAATAAGGAACTTGATTAGTATCTCTTCTACTTCTCAAGAGCCTCACACTCTCAAGGTGAGTAAAACTCCCCTTGGGTTCAGTTTCACCCTCCTACTGCCCTGAGCAGCAGAGGCTCTAGTGAAATGGGTGGTGGTGGCCTCGGTAGCAGAGGTGGCACTACCAAAGGTGGTTCTAGTGGAGGCCATGGAGGTGGCTTTAGTAGTGGAGATGGATCTAGTGGAGGCCCTACCAGTGGTGGTGGCTTTAGTGGTGGTCATAGTGGCAACAATTGCTCCAAAGGTGGTTCTGGTAGTGGTAGTTCTAGAGGTTCCACTGGTCCCTTTTCATCTACTGATCCTATTTTGAATGTCTTGCTTTAGAATATGGGTCATATGGAAAATCAACCAGTGAGTCTCTCCCAAGCCTTAGCATAGCCTATCTTTCATCCCTTTTTCCAACATAGCCCATTATCGGTAACAATCCTAAGTACTCTCTTCCCACAAGGAATGAAGATTCCCAAATTTGAGAAATATGGTAGCAAAGGGGACCCACAAATGCATGTGTCTACCTTTAATGCCATGTGTACATAATTTTTCCATCATGACACATTTGTGGCTAAATTATTTCCTCAATCTCTTAAGGATACAACACTCGAGTGGTATTGTTCCTTACCTGACAACTCTATATTCTCATTTAATCAACTTGTAAATCAGTTTCTCAGACAATTCCAACCTAAAATCAAACCGAAGATGGCCTTTTTGGATCTCATCTGATGCAAGCAAGGGGATAAAGAGAAGATAACTAATTTTTTAGCACAATATCAAGCACTCTTTTCATAGATCTCGTACCCACTGTATGATTTTGACATGTAGAAGGTGTTCATTGGTAGCCTCTAGAGACCATGGTAGGAAAAATTTTCCCTTATGAAATACACTTCTTTTGCACATTTGTATGAAACATTACAAGAATATCAATAGGCATAGTTTAGTTCAAGGGATCCTCCCCATGCTCTCGTTCAGAAGGAAAATCTACTATATCAATCTCAAGAAATGGTAAGGCTATTGTGAATTTAGTAGCCACAATGAGTGATAACGAACTTAGATGCAACAGAAAGTTGACAAACTTAGCGAAATATTATTCTTCTATCTTGCAGAAGTTGTTGAAGGATAAGATCATATCCTTGGAGAACCCTCAACCTCCCAAGGAATCTTACCTTGATTGGTAATATGAAAATGCCTTATGTCAATACCATCAAGTCAATGGACATGATATCGAACGTTGTATGTGATTGCATGATGAGATATAGGATCACATCGATCATGGTACTATTTATCTCGATGGGAGTAAAAAAAATACAAATAAATAATTGGTGAAAGAAAATAGTGAGTTGTAGACATACATAGACCCATTTCCGTCACATTCTGCTAACTTAATTATTGATCCTTATGATCCTACCACTTAGCCCTTTGTGTATGATAACATAGTCATGATTACCCATTCCACGTAGCCTATGAATGGTTCACTAGATGTGACGTTCACCTCATAGGATATGCCCTTGAATAACAAGCCCTATCCCCTTTACATTCCCACTTGCCTCAATGGGAACATTGTGAAAGGGGTCTTAGTCGACCCCACGAGCCGAGTGAATATTATCACAGAGGAGAAATTATGGCTGAATTCATTACAAAGGGAGGAGTATGAATAAAAAAAATCTAACATCTGTACACACGATGGCCTGTCACTCAAGCCATATGGTTCAATAACTATTTCCATCCTAGTTGGACCTAGGGCTGTGAACACAAATTTTGATGTGACCATCCCATAATCTTATTTATTTAGGGTGAAGTTAGGCATACCTTGGCTAACTTCCATGAATGAAATCACTTCTGTAATTCATAAGTGTTTGAAATTCTCCCATAAAGGTGTTGTACACGTCCTGCATGCCATTGGATACTAGCCATTGGTGTCTTGTGGGGGTTACTTATTGGATCATTTTGCCATGCGGTCGGTCCGCTTTCCCTAGGAATGGACCTACTTTACTGAAACTATGTGAAGTACAAGACCAGGGACAAGGGATAGCCAAAGATGACCACCCTTCTGATAGTGCAACAACAAGCTACCTCCTCTTCTTGAAAGGGGAAGGAGAGACCTACCCATCCTTAAGGTTCCTCTTCTGCTCCTCTTTCTGAGTAAGAGTTTTGGACATCTACTACTAGATTCAACATAAGAAGTCTGATGATGCCTTCTTGGTGCAAGGATAAAAATAGGATATTGGATCTTCCTACAGTGCCTCCTAGACCTTGATCCTACCTATATAGTAGAAGGAAGGGTCTCATGGGGAATACTCTATGTCTTGGTCTCTACAACCTCCCACAACTTTTTCTCCTAAAGCAGTCAATGGGAAGAGGCCCACCGTTGAGGTGATAGACCTAAATCCCTTCATTGTTTCTCAACTTCTTCCTCCTACTCCTATGTAGGAGTTTTTCCCTCCATTGAAGATGGCTATGAGGGACACCCCTATGGATGAGTAGGAGCCTACTATCTCTTCAAAGCTTCTGGCCTCTAGCTCAAAGAGTTGTAGAAACTACCTTGCACACAAGCACAAGCACCAGTGAAAGGCTCAGTTGGCTGAGTAGGCTGCTTTGTAGAAAAAAAGAGATGACTGCCCTTGCTTTAGGGCCTCTTGATGTGTCCTCCTCTCTCTTCCCCTTTGCTTCCATTCAATCGAGTTTAGTCTCAATTTTTACTCCTAATGTGACTATGAGTGTGCATGACCCTAAAAAGGTGTAGGTGTTTATCACTCCCTCAACTGAGCCACTCTTGTTGATGTCCCTTCTAGACATCACACCATTCCAAAAACCCATGTACATGTCAAATACCTCAGTGGTGTCTATCACAACTTTCTCCTGCTCCTCAGCATATCTCACCTCATTTGTGGGGAGTTCACATCGTCTGATGAAGCAGAAAGCAAAGGTTGTCCTTTCTAGCAATGGGGGGCATAAGAGGAGCTCACCTTCTCCAAAGGGTGGTCCTATGTTAACTTTTTTTGTACTAGTGACAAAGCAAGTTTTGGATTCCCCTATGTTTTTCACCACTCCTGAGTCACTCTGTGAGACAAGTGGTGAATCTTAGGCACTATCCTCCCCATCCATTGAGGTATGACATGGCACTTCTAGCAAGTTTATTTTTATCTCTCTAGATGAATTTCTAGCCTTGTTCGTGATCTTGAGAAAATCATTGACCATAGCTCCATAAGAGTTGCACAAAGAAGACCTTATAGGGCCTTCTTCCTTAGCCCTTGTAGTGGGAGAGTCAAAAGCTCCTCCCCTTAATATTCCACCATTGTAGGATCATCCAACTTCCCCTTATAATTATCTAGATTGGGAAGCGAATGACCTCTTGGTCAATGAGTGTTAGGGGGAGGCTTCTTCTTTAACTTTAGATTAGGAGTGTGTGTGTGTGTTCTGATGTGTTCCCTCGTGCTTGTGTTATGTGTTCGTAGATGACCCTTGTCACCCTTGTTGGTGCTTGGATATAGGAGTGATTATGTGTCATAAAAAATCCTCTATTTGTTCCATCATTCTTCCTTTGTTATGTGCTTTGATTTTAGGAAAATTGGGGATGATGCAATGCATTGGGGGAATTTAGGATTCCCTTCCATGTTGAACCAATTTTTAATTTTTACTTTTTCTTCTCATGCGCTATTCACATGGTTTGATATAGTAGGGGTTGATGACAGTTCATTTATATACTATTACTATACTTATATATATTCATGAGCAACTCTGACCCTGAAATATTAGATCACCCCTATGTCTCTTCTTCCTACTATTTCTCTTTCGCTCTTTTATCTTTTTTTCTTCTTTGCTTGAGTTGTCCCTTGTATGTGCAACAAAGTTTCTTTCATAATGCTTTTATTTTTACAAAATGCATTCGTTGCCAACAAATCTTTTATTGAAAATTCTTGCAAGCTTTTTCAAGAATCACATTCTTGACTAGGACCCCTAATGGAACGTTTTTCCTTCATCATGGGTTCACAAAGAAAGGACTTGAGAATTTTCATTTGAGGTGGGAACAAATGTTCCTTTAGGAGAAGCTTCAACCTTCCCCTCATGAGGGGGAATCTTCTTTCTTTTGAATTCCTTAATGAAGTGAACATATTTCCAAAAGATTCCTTGATGATGAATTGATTTGAGAAAAAAATATCTCTTTAACACCTTCAAATAGTGTGTCCCTTGAGTGGACCCCTTTTTCTTTGAAGGGTTCCCAAGGGACCCCTTTGAAATCCTTTCAATTCATTGACTATTTGCATGACTATCTACTTGTTTTCCTATGTGGATGCTTTGTTTTCTAACATGTTCTATCTGCAGATTAACATGTTGTTTTGTAGGTGTGCCTGTGAATCCACTTTCCAGTCTGACTCTGTAGAGTCCCCTTTCATCGAGCTTCATTCATGAGAGAGAACTTGGGGGTTTCCTTATTGTAGGTTTGCAAGCCTATAAGGAACTTACTTCACTGGGCTTCCTTCATGAGAGAGAACTTGGGGGTTTCCTTCTTGCAGGTTTGTGGGCCTATGAGATGCTGTCATCCTACAGGATTTTTCCATCGTTGGTCTGATGGCCTTTAGTGTACTTTGTGCAACATCATGGTTCTATAGAGCTATGGAGTCCTTTTGTTTGAAACTCCCAAGGGAGAGTACCTATGGGGTCCTTTTCTTGCCATGTGCTTTCGAGTTCGCCAAATCATGGTTTACATCCTTGATGGTTCAGGTATACATTTCTAACCCTACTAAATTTATGATCTACTTTATCGAATGCTCATCAATATGTGTGCTTGCTAAAGTAGGGGAAAAATGTATAGGAGTGAATTTGCACCCCTTATGAAAATTCCCCTTTCACATACCCTCACCTTAGAAAATAAAATACGAAGGTGAAATTCCACATCACCCACCTACTTTCCATCCACTTGGCATTTGTCATGTGTGTTAGTGAGATAATATCTATCAGGGATGAATGGACGGTGCACAAACGTTTGAGCAGTGCACTGGCGTTCTTGATGGATTCCTGCATCTAAAGTTGGCTGAGGCATTACACACCTGATTGAGGCTGAATTGTAACATCCCTCTTCAACCAACTGATCCGAAATTTCCTTATTCCTCTTCATCCCACCCTCAAAAACATCCATTCTCACTTCATTTTACCCTCTAGCAATTTTCTACAACTTCTTCACTCTATCAAGCAATTTTCTAGCATTCCATTGTGAGCATTGCAATAGCTTTGAAACTCCTTCAAATCCACATTGGAAGTGTGATGCTACCATATAAGTGTAGGTTTGGAGTCTTATGTGAGCTCCCTTCATCACAATTGCAGTTGTGGTGACTTTTCCAAGTCCATACTTTGCTTTCTCCTCCATTGGCTAGTGAGATTTTGGGTGGACGTGGTAACACTTCACTCCTCTCCTTTCTGATTTGATAGAGTATCAAAGTATTTTTTTTAGTGTTCATTGATATCTTTCTTTATTTCTACTTTCTTTATCGCATATTCTACTTTGTTGCTTTTTGACTATACATGGAGGTGGAAACACCAAAATGGGGGTTTGACTGTGGCAAGCCCCTATATAGCCCCAATAATTTTCCCCTTTTTGTTTGTGTGTAGGTGGATTTATGCATGGATCTAGCTAGAAAACTAGTACTTTTGTGAGATTATCTTTGTCTCCCTAGTTTTCATTTATTTTCTTTATCACCTCCATCTCTATTTTTTCTACTTTCTTGTCCTATATTTCCTATAAAAAATCAACTAGCTAGGTTGTTAGTAATTTCTT
Organism: Sequoia sempervirens; assembly: GCA_007258455.2. NCBI lineage: Eukaryota > Viridiplantae > Streptophyta > Pinopsida > Cupressales > Cupressaceae > Sequoia > Sequoia sempervirens. Next base: position 367,769,905 of record VDFB02270651.1, read on the forward strand.
ACGTAGTTTTTATTGTATCTTGTGTTTTCTAGTTGTATAGACACAAATGCACCATGTTTTCATCCCAGAACCACGTTATCATCCTTGGATAGAGAGTTGTTTGAGGTGTAGTACCGACTCCAAAACCTAACTCACCTAGCCAAAACATGAAGTTTGGGTCTGTAGAGTCAAATAAGTACCATATAGTTCTCTTCGTTCTTGACCCTCACCCAAAAGCATCCCTTTGGAGTGAGGTAAGTTAGGGAAGTCCTCCTCTCTTGGCTCCTCATGACCTGGAGCCTTGACGTGGTTGGTCCCCCTCTCATACACTCACTAGCATTGGTTTGTTTGAACCCCTCTTGATGCAATTTTGTCTACTTTAGTGTGATTTTGAAGCAAGTTCATCCTCTCACTAAAGCGAGGGCTAAATGTAGTGTAGAAAAAATTAGTCCTTTACATTTTCACACTTGTTTGGGCCCTTCTTTCTAAAATTAGGCTTCTTTATGCCTTATTTGGTCTTATCTTGCATCCACAAGCCTTATTTAACACATTTTCTAAGGATAATACCAACACATATGTAATAACCAATAATAATTTAATGATTTTGGTTTGTATGGCCCTGATTTAGTGATCTGGAACTCATACACCACCTTGGGCATATGGGTCCCACCTAAGTTTCAAGTCCTAAACCTAAATTTAGCATAAAATTTAACATTCCTTGAAATTTGTGTCCCAAGCCTAGCCTATTGGGACTCATACTCCCCAATTGGTGTATGAGTCTTGGTTAGCTTGGACCTAATTTTGAATTCAATTCTTGGTAGGATTTTATGCTCCTAGATCTGATGTTGGCTTGTTGTGTTGTAATTTCAAGAAATTTGGCATAAACAAGTATAAATACAATGTTATTTCACATATTTTCTCCTAGAAATTCAAGTATTCAAGAATTATAATGAAGTGACATTCAAGATCATTCAAGAGTGTTTATCAAGCAATTTGAAGCATCATTCAAGAATCAAACATCATGTCATTTGAAGTCATCATGCATCATGTTTGTTTTTGAGCTAACATTTGCGATGTAGGTATCTTATGATTCAAGCAAGTGTTCAAGTCAAGATCTCATAACATACAAGAAAGATCCAAGATCCACATTCATGATAGCCATTACATACAAAAGTTCACCCCTTTGTTCAAGGGTTTGGTGATTTGCAACATCACATATTGTTCATTCATCATTCCTTCTTTCTATTTGATTTTACTTCAAGGTTTTATTACCAAAACAGGGTTTGACCAAGGAAAACCCCTATCTACTAACAAAATAATATTTTTCCCTCTCTTCGATTTGTGATTTATAGATCTAGGTCAAGGATCCATTGAAGAGAAATATTGGAGAAAATTGTCAAGTTGTCAAAGTTGTCATCTACATAGCAAGATCATGGAAAGTCACCTACATGTTATAATTCAATGATTCAGACTTGAAGATTTGATAGTAGAGAAGGTAAAGGAGAACATTAGAGGATATCATAGTTTTATATCAAACCTAATATTGTGAATAAATCACTACTTGTGGTGTATGATTCCCAGTATACCTATTTTCAGGCACTTTTTGTAGATCTTGGTTTAGCAGTTCCAGATTCCAATTTCGGCCCAAAACCCTAAATTAGGACTAAATCTCCCCTACTGGAATATGAGTCCTAGTGTGCATTAAAAACTAGTATTTCCAATATTTCAAATCTCAATTCAAGACTCTTTAGTTTCCAGCTGCACCTCTATCCTTTCTCAGTTTATTCTTTTGATTCTCAATTTCATATCTTGAGTTGCATAGTTAAGTTAACATAAAATTGTATTTCTTGTGTTTCCAAGCCCTTGCTTGGTAGTGAGCCCCCTTTTAGTATTTAATCACACCCTAGGACACCTTATTGCAAATCTCTCTTCCTCATTTCCATCCCTAGATTGAGATCTCTAAGGTTTCCTTGAATGAAATTTGGAAGAAATTGGTGGTTCTATCTCCCTAAATATAGAGTGAAATTTTTCAATGTTTTAGGTATAATTTCAATCAATCCAACCATATCATCCATAATAAATTTCTTATTAGTATCCATGTTTTCATCATCCATGCCAACATTCATCACATCATTCTTCTTAGTTTCACTAGCTTTGCAAAATGAAATATCAAGGTTAGGCATAGGGTTGGTAAAGATTTGTAAGTTTTTGTTAGGAGGGGCAACAAAATTATTTCCTTGATCATTAACACCTCAAATTTGAAGTTGAACAAAATAAATGAGGTCTTGCACAAGATGTTTAAGATGTTTATAATGTTCCATTTCATATCCATTTTAATGATGATAATGGAAATAGGAAGTAGATCTAGAGTTTGGAGGTAAAGGATTGTTAGGATTGGGAGTTTTGACAAGAGGTAAGGTGATAATTTTCTATTATAGAATTTGTAACATTGTGCTATAGAGGGTATCAGGTAAGGGAGTAAATTGTCTAGTCAGATCCCCAAATGTAAAAGGATTTTTCTTCTTTATAGCAGCCACTTGGGTATCAACATGTTGAGTTTGTTGAGGGTGATTTAGTTGAAGGAAGCCTTTATTATATTATCTAAAAGGTTGGTAAGTATTTTGGTTTGCAGATTTGGACTTTTAAGGATGGCTAGAGGTGGGTTTTGTTTCACAACTACTAATCGAGTTTTGATAATAACGAAGGGTGGTACAAAAGTGTATAAAGGAAGGAAACTTCATCATACCAAGCATATATTGTATCTTAGTTTTCAAATTCTCAATGAACATTCGTTGAAGGTGAGGGTCAAGAATCTTTACGTCAACTTAGTAATAAAGTGATTGGTAGTGTGAAATGAAGTCAGTATCCTTTTCATCATCATTTTGCTTACATCTCATCAAATCAACTAATGTCATCTTAGGAGTCACGTGCACTTGGAAATGGTTTATAAAGGCCTCAAAAAGTTCATTGAATGAATGCATTAATTTTTTTGGTAACGACGAAAACCATTCTAAAGCAGTATCTTTCAAGGACCTAGGGAAAACCTTATCCAAGAGCTTATCCTCAAGGATAAAATCACTACATAAGGTAGTGTAAGCGGAAACATGGTTAGAAAGATCTCCTTTCCCTCCATATTTATCAAACCTAGGAATCTCTATACCTTGTGGTGTTGGTGTTCTTAATATATCCAAGGATAATGGTTTTCTTTTGACATAGTATGATGGTTGGCCATTTTGATTTTGATTTATGGTGGAAATTTTCTTCTAAAGGGATGATTTTTTTTGCAAAAGTTGATTAAGGATGACATCATTGGTTGGTTTATATGTGTTTGAGGGAGTAGTGAATTAAATTCTTATGAGAGGTAAAGTGGTAGGAGATATGACATTAGATTCCACAAAGGTACAAGGATTTCTAGCGGAAATACCCAAGGTATGAAACACATTACTAGTAGGTTGCATCGTTGTTGTAACTTGAGGGTTTTTATAGGTAGGAATAGATGCTTGATGGTTTTAGGAGGAATTTGGGTTGCTCCTTGACTTTGGACATTGTTTAGAGGTTGAACACAAGTAGTCATTGAGGTAAGATGTTTTCTAAAAAATTGAGCTAGGTTACACACAAGTTCTACTCCTTCTTCACTTTCAATCATGCAATGTATGTTATATATGGTAGGAATAGCAGTGCAGGAAATTATTTTAGTGCTCACTTGATGTTTTAAGTTTTCTAACTCTTCATGGATTTGGATTATGTTTTCTTGAGGGACACTAGCAACCATTGTTTCAATACTTGTCACATTACTTGAAGGTAAAGAGTTTTTAAGGGTATGGTCCATACCTAGTGAGCTAGTGTCAACGTGCTATGAGTGAAAGAGCTAGATAACCCAAGATCCATGATGTGTGTTCTATTGTGGGATGATGTGAGTCTCAAATTACATCTCACTATAGTATTAGAAATAGGAAACCAAGTTGTAAAGCTCATGCAATGGACAATCAATGAATGCAAGATAAATGTAATGGACACAACATAAATTATATTATTTAATTATTATTCAAATGAAATTAATCTATATGCATTGAAATGAATGAAAAAAAGACTCAATAAACTAAAACATAAATCTAATAGCAACAAACAGAAGCAAAGAAGTAAGGTTTTCAATGTTGGAAAATGTAGTTTTAGGTCTAACACGGGACTAAATCACCCAAAGGGATGTATGAGTCCCAATTAGGATTTTTGAAGGGTTTAAATGCTAAAAAATAGTCAACAAAAAATTCCTAGAACTCAGGTAAAACAACTTGTACTAGGACTAAATCGCCCAGAAGGGCATATGAGTTCAAGATGAGAGTTTTTCACTAAATTTAGTAAAGTATGAGTGAATGTTAGGTTTTCTATTTTGTATGATGTCTAGACTATGTGAAATTATATATTTCAAATGAAATTCAATGATGCAAGATGTAAAAATGCAACCTATATGCAGGGTATGTGTAGGATCATGATGGGCCAAAAAGTGGCAATATAATGGGTGTGTGGCTGATGACTTTTTTTTAACCCAAAATTGATGAAACAAAAATGGTTTTTAAAGGAGATTCTCAGCTTTCCAACAATATAAATTATGCTTTACTTTGAATTTAATAAGTAATTATTATCCATTTTCTATTTGAATTATGACTAAAGTCCTGATTAATAGGTTGATTGAAAAACATCTATAGCTTTCAAACGGTATCACATTTTTTGAATCCAAAACATGCATCACATTCTATGCTTCACATAATATAGGATTAAAAAAATAAAATTTGAATTTCATAAAGTTTTGACCAAGTTAAGGTGGTCAGACATACGAGTTTTTATATTTTTTAAAAGTTGTAATAAAAAAATCATAATTAATTATTTACTTGGAAAAAAATATAAAAAAATATGCATCACATCCAGGCTTGAGTCCTCTACTTATATCTAAAATCTTATAAAAAAAAAATATTATCATTTTATTGTGGTTAGGGTGGTTAAAGAGACACCTACTTCTTATTTTTTCCCTAAAATTTAAGTACTCTGCATTGAAATTTCAAATTTTCACCAAATAGATTTTTTTTTTAAAAAACCTATTAGTTTAGAAACTACATTCAATTTGATACAAATTCTATTCTTGCATATTTTTGAAATAATGTAGATAACTTATTCAAATTTTATGTCAAGTTTCCTAACTCTAATTTTTCTTAATTTTTTGCCACTTAAGGGCCTATTTTTTCCATGATGATCCTGCACATACCTTGCACTTTCACTAATGCAAGATTTAGAAGCCCTAAATTGAAATCAACTAAAGAAAGACCTAATGCAAAGTTAATGTAAGGTAGATCTAGGACTGAAATGCACTCCAAATCAAAAATAATTCTTCCAAAGGCTAGGTTCACCAAAATGAAAACAAGAAAATAGGGGTTGTATGCTTCATCTATTAGGAGATGGAACACACAAAAGGGGGGTCCCCTATTTTCCTCTATTTCATTCAAGGTAACCCTAGAGATCTCAATCCAATGGTCCAAGTGAGAGAATAGATCTTCTATAAGGTCTCCTAATGTGTGATTAAAGACTAAAGGGGTTCACCACTAAGCAAAGGCTTAGAAAGAAAGAGATGCAAATGATATGCAAATGTAAATATGTAATCTAGATTCTAAAACTCAAAATCAAATTAATGGACTGAGAATGAACATAGGTGCACCTAGAAACCTAAATATTTATGAAATAAGCTCTGTAATCCCAAAATTATGAATTTTGAAGCACATTGGGACCCATACATTAGTTGGGGTGATTTGTTTCCAGTTTAGGGTTTTGGGTTGGATCTAGAATCTACTATTGGTAAAGAAGGATCTACATCACATCTTTGAAAATTGGTATACTCGAACTCATACACCACAAGTGGCGATTTAGTCCCAGTATCAGGGTTAATTTGAAACTTTTATATCCTCTAGTGATCTATTGTATCTTCTCTCCTTCTAGATTTTGAGTTTGAAACCTTGAATTATGACATGTAGGTGACTTTCTGTGATCTTACAAGAAAGCTGAAAACTTTGCAACCTCGATAGCTTTCTCCAATCTTTCTCTTCAATGGATTCTCAACCTAAATTTGCAAATCAAACATCAAAGAGAGGTAAAAGTGTTTTTTTGTTAGTGGATATGGGTTTTCCTTGGTCAAACCTCGTTTTGGTAATCAAACCTTGAAATGAAATCAAATAGAAGGAAGGAATGATGAATGAAAAATTCTACTATGTTGCAACTCACCAAACCCTTATAATAAAGGTTGCAAACTTGTATGAAATGGATAGAATGAATGTAGATCTTGACTCTTGATTTAATGCTATGGATCTTGACTTGAATACTTTCTTGAATCATAAGAAACTACATAAAAAATGTTAGCTCAAAAAAACACATGATGCTTGATTCTTGAATATAGCTCCAAAATGATTGATAATGAACTATTGAATGCTCTTGAATACTCTTGATCATAAATTTTCTATAATACTTGAATACTTGACTTGCTAGATGACTTGTAAAATTACCAGGAGAAAATATGTGAAGTAACCTTGTATTTATACTTGTTTATGCCAAATTTCTTGAAATTACAACACTACAAGCTGACATGAGATCTAGGAGAATAAAATCCTACCAAGAAGTTGAATTTAAAATAGGTCCAAGCTAAGTAGGAATCATATGCCAGTTGGGGTGTGCGGGTCCCAAAATGCTAAGCTTGGGACACAAATTTCAAGAAAAGTTTAGTTTAATGCCTAATTTAGGTTCATGCACTGAAACTTAGGTGGGACCCATATGCCCAAGGTGGTATATGAGTCCTATATCACTAAATATGAGAAACACAACCGAAAAAAATTAAATTATGATTGGTTATTAGATATGTGTTAGGATTATCCTCAGAAAAACACATTAAACAAGGCTTGTGGATGCAAAATAGGACCAAACAAGGTACAAATAAGCCCAATTTTAGTAGGGAGGGCCCAAAAAAGTGTGAAAATGTAGAGGGATACATTCTTTTACACTAAAATTGTATTTAATGAAGATACATTATAGATCCTTTTTCTCCAATGTTTTTTGCTTCTCCTTTACCACATGTGCATATTCCTTGCAACCAAAAACTAATAATATGTCTCAGTGAAGGCTTGTGACTTGACCATGCCTCTATAAGGGTCTTATCAATAAGAGCTAATGCAAGAAACTTGTTAATTAGCTAACAAGCAATGGAAATAAATTCAACCCAAATCATTTTTCTAGACTAGAACCACTTAGCATACTCCTTTCCTTCTCCATCAATGTCCTATTCATTCTTCCTATAACTCCATTTTGTTGTTGAGAATATGGAGTCTTATTTTTTCATGAATGCCACAATCTTTAAAGCATCTATCAAAATTATTAGAACATAATTCACCACCATTATCAAGCCTCAAAATTTTTATATTCTTTCTACTTTGCAACTTAACCATTGATTTAAATTCATTAAATCAATTGAAAAATTCACATTTACTCTTTATAAAAATATACCCATATCCTTCTACTATAATCATCAATAAATGAAACATAATATGTGGATTTTCCAATTGAAGGAATATCTATAGGACCAAACACACAGAATGATTAAGATCCAATAAACCATAAGATTTATGAGAACTCAAGTAAAATTAAACACGATATTGTTTTCCGTAAATACAATACTCACAAAATTGAAATTCATTATTACATTAGACAACCATTCAACAAGGATTTTATTTTTCAAAGTCCTTAGACCTTCTTCTCCAACGTGGCTAAGTCTTTGGTGTCATAACAAAGTCTTCTTTGTAGGTAAATTTGAATCAAAAGAAAGATCATGTTTGGGTACCTAGAAGCCATGCCCATCCATTGAAAATGAAACCCTAACCTCTTCCAATGAAGTAGCCAAAGAATTTTTTTTCATATAAGTACTATTGCACTCAACAGTGCATGCATCAAGCTTATACATGTCATGTATCTAACACCTCTAGCAATCACCATAGTAACTCTAACTATCTTGCATCCTATATCATAAAGCATACTTGCACAACCACATCTATCATTTTTTTCATAGATAGAAAAATTCATTCTAATCCAAGGATATGTGACACATGATTAATCCTTTTTATTCTACCATCAAGAAGCTTAATTCTAAAATTACCATAGCCAAAAATATTTAAACAAGAATTATTACCCAAGTACACCTTACCTCCACTGAATTCTTCATATTTTAAAAAATAATATCTATTCTAGATGTCATATGGAAAGATGCAATTGAGTCAATTTTTTAGAAACCAAGATCAGAAATGCAAACCTAAAAATGCCTTCCATAAGAGAAAAACAAGAAAAGCATAGCAATTTGCATGAAGATGTGCAAAAAAAAAAAATTCGGGAATTGAAAAATTACAAGAGATGAATTTCTTTATAAAATCAATGTATGTATAACCCTAAAGGTAAAATTTAATTTTGAACTGAAATTAGCTCAACAAAATAAAGCTTAATTAAGTAAACTAATTATTACCTAAGTAAACTTAATAAAGTGTAATTAAATGATTAATTACACCAACACCCCCCTTAAGTACAACTTAGGGAGACTAAAAGCATGCACCTAATGCTATGATGAATGCATGAAAGCATGAAAGCATGAAAGCATGAATCATGAATGGGTCTTGGCTACAAGGCCATGTTAGGTACCCATGTACTGTAAATGTAATGAATGGGAAAGAGGAGAAAACCCAGTGGGACAAAACCCCCCCTTAATGAGATGACCTACTACAAAGAAGCACTGGAAGAACACTGGTGGAGTAACACTGGAATCCTGAATCTAGCAAGCAAGGAAATATACCTCTACTTACAAGAAACCATATGAGAGTCACTAAAGGACTCAAGCGGAATCATGATAGTGCAACAACATACTCGATGCCAAGGAACACTGGAAAACTCACAAATTGGAACAACCCTAGAATCTATAAAGCAACAATAGATGAATAAATGATGACCCCATAAGAGGGAATGATTTGATGAAAGAATCTAGAAGCTATGTTTATCTCGATGTCGATGCCAAATTGTGACTAAAACTGATCCATAGGAGCAAGTACCATCAAGGTTTTGGAAGATTAACCATAAAATGAATGGCCCTCAAATTGAGATGCGACCTGATGTGAATATGATACGATTCAGGATCATTAATCATAGGCTCTCAATCTAAGATGTGAACCGATGTGAACCAAAAAAGTGTCAAGCTATGAGCAAGATGTGGCCAAAAGAAACTACAAAATCCAGATACAACTCATACAAGTTGCCATCAATATGAAGATGGGATCAAAGTGCATGCAATGCAGCTACACTCTAATCAAATTATTATTCAAGAAGCCCCCCTAATGGAACTTTATAAAATTTCATTTATTACAATACCCCATGATTGTAAAAGAAGAACATGGAAACATGCATAAATTAAAGAGAAAATGCAAACCTAGTGCATGAAAAAAAAAAAGAGTGCATGCACAAAAAAATTTTCACATCTACCTCCATGATTAAAATTGACCGCAGATCTGTGTAGAGGAATGAATCATCTTTCTAGTGGAACTTGAATCGCGAAAAGCGAATAACCAAGGAAAAAGATATGCCCTCAAAAGCTAAAATTGCTTCATTTGACTTCAGAGGCCTGCAAAATAAAATTGGAGCAAAATATGAAATAATATCTTCACCACTAGATCAAGATTAGAACCATCTTTCCAATAGTATATCGTTTGTGAAAAAATGACACCATATGCAAAAGTTACGCCTGATTTAGTGAACACTGCTCCAAAAGGGCCAATAAGGCCTTCAAGTAGCCCTGAGGGCTAAAAAAAATTGGCCCCTAGTCTTGTGGGTGACTAGGGGGTTGGGGTGGAGCCCCTGGTCACCCATGTAACTGGCAGGTGGGGGTTGAAGGTGGCCAGGGGTTGGGCGCAGAGGGCCCAATCCCTTATGTGACTGCGATGGGCATTGGAGGAGCCCGTGGGAGCTAACACAAGAGGAGTGTGATGACGATGGAGAATTGGTGCCTACCTATGGTTGTTGGGTGGCCATTGGGTGGTGGGTGGACTTAAACTGGAGGCATGGTTTTTAACCACTTTTATTTATTTATTTATTTTTATTTCTTTTCACCTCGTTTTGCGTGCTGGGGAGGTTGTACAACATCCCTAGCAAATTTTTTTTGCCTCCCAGATCAACTACTCCAAAATTGACCAAATGACAAGCATTCCTATAAACGTGATAGTGACCTCTGTTTGTGCCCAAAATTCCCCAAAAAATTAGTTACCCCCAGATCTTGCAAAAAAATCACTAGACTTGAAACCCCTTTTGATCTGGCAAACGATTATGAAAATCAATGAAAAAAAAGCCAATCCTGACTTTTTCCAATGCTCTGAATCTAATGGAGATGCCCGATTTGACCCAAAATGCTTCATAAATAAGCTCAAAGCATGAAACCCTCGAGGAACCCCGAACGTGCTCTGTAATGGATTTCTCCAAAACTTGAGAAGGGGCTACATATCAAGGATCTAATACCATGTTAGAAACCAAGATTAGAAATGCAAACCAAAAAATGCCTTCCACAAGAGAAAAATAGAAAAACAAGAGCAAGTTTGCATGAAGATTTGCAAAAAAAATAATATTCATGAATTGAGAAATTACAAGAAATGAATTGTTTTATAAAAGCAATGTATGGATAAGCCTAAAGGTAAAACCTAATTTTGAACTAAAATTAGCTCAACAAAATAAAGCTTACTTATTAATTAAGTAAACTAATTATTACCTAAGTAAACTTAATAAAGTGTAATTAAATAATTAATTACACCAACACAATTAACCATCAATCATTACCTACATGAGTTGTGAAAGCTGCAGTAAATGCATTACCATCTTCCTTCTCAAACTTAGAATTAGAAATAAATTTATTTTTTGGTTCCTTTTTTTTTTTTTCTTATTTTCACTCCTTACGAAAGTCTCTAGGCTTATATTAGTTCCAAAAACAACTTTGGAGATTTCTAGAGATTTGGATCTCCCCTTGTATCTTATTCTTCCTTTTTCCTTATGTCTTCCACAAAAAATTAGGGATTCCTTGGCATTGATGGATACCTTCCTTCTCATCTCTTTAGAAAGAAAATAACCCATCAACTATTTAGTCTTCAAGATAACATAATTGCTCCCAATATCCATAACAAGAGAATCCTATAAATTAGGAAAAGAAAAAAGAAATATTTGAAATTTCTCCACCTCATCCATTTTGACACCAACTAATGCCAACATATTAAATTCTTTTAGGTGTAATATAATTTTTTGGTGCAGTGCACCATGTGAACTTCATCCTCCATGAGGAAATCTTGTAATATTTGAGTCTTCATCATATTATGATTTTAATGAGGTCATATTTGGACCATTTTAATGTACTTGAATCAGTTGATTAGGTTTCTAGGAGGTTTTATGGTCAAGTTGTCAAATAATGCAAAATCTTGCAATTGTTGTAAAAAATGCAAGAAGTTGGAATATGAAGAGTCATTTTTGTAAAGGAAGGTAGTTGGTCAGTTGAAACTCAAGGGTAAATTAAGAAACTATTGTAACATTTTTAAAATATCCTTGTGAAGGCAAGCAAGACGAGAGATCAATTGTATTGTGGAGAAATTTCAATTAAATACCCTATTTTCTTACAGTCTTAACATTTTCTTGTTATTCCTAGGCTTGGTACTATTCCACATAATAATTTCAGGTCATAAAATTGATTGAATTTGATAAATCATTGAGTTACCTTCCAATTTAAAGTGGTTTGAGGACTTTTCATTAAGTTTGGAGCATTTCAGAGTTTTTTTCTAAAACTGCCTAGGAACCCCGATTTTAAGGGTTTAAGAGTCTAAAATTGGAATAAAGAACCATTCAACTAATGGAAACCTTTGTAAATTGGTGGAATGGGTTAGGTTAGGTTATTTTTCAAGTTGGAAATGTTTTTAGGAGTAGGAGAAGACAAGCTAAGTGAGTTTGGTGTTTCCCTAGTTGAAAACCCTCTTTGTTTTGAGCAAAATTAATGCCTAAGGGTTAGGGTTTGAAGAAAGATCATTGGTGAAGAGTGGGAAATAGCTTAGAAATATTTTTTAGACCCTAATTTATGTTTTTGAGGCATTGTTCAAGTGAATTGAGGTTTTTTAGTTCAAAGATTCAATAACCCCCTATTCAAACTAGCCTAATTAGGCCTTCATCCTAGCGTAGCAGGAGAGATTTGAGTGGAACTTTCCAAAGTGACCATAGTTGGATTTTCAATATGTTTAAAAGGGATTTAATGGGTACTAGAATCTATGTTTGTTTTTTGGAAACCCCACCTTCTTGAAATATTATGACTAGTTTTTCCCTTTAGGAATGTTACAAGCAATTAGGTCTCTTGGTGTGCGCAATGGAGGAATTGAAGAACTAGTATTCTAAGAGAATTTTATTGGCTTGATCCTATCAAAAACATGAGGTTCAAGGTGTGGTAAAGGTTCAATGAGAGTTTGGTGTCTTGAAACCATTATTTGGTGCATTTGTAGCCTTTGAAACCATGTTTCATTAAAATAAATTTGTGAGTGTTTGGGTGATTAGTTAAAAATCAGTGCTTTGTATCTTTGAAAACTTGTGAAGCCCACCATGCTCTACATAAATTGGTATCAAAGTTGGCTGATCTAGTGGAATATGAAATATTTTGGTTGCAGGTGCTTGTGTTCCATCTTAAAGTTGTTAGAGAGAAAGAGTTGTGAGAAGGTGTGTTGGCTATAGACATGGAAGATGTCTATGATCACTATCCTCCAATAGAGATGAAGTTGGCGAGAAGGTATCGAGATTTCCTCCATTGAGAGAGAGAGTGGGTAGAGGAAGCATCTTGTAGTATCTTTGTTGGGTAGATGGATAGTATGTTATATTGTGTGATGAAGTAGTGTGAGAGATGGGTATATGCCTAAGGAAGAGCACATGAAGGATGCAACCATTTCAAACCATGGAGATGCAAAAAAAAAGGTATGAAACATAATATGATTTTGGAGGGAAATGATATTGAGTTGGTGTTCAATTTTACTTCTTTGAAGTCAAGGATGAATTGAATTTAGAAATGCATGAATGGATTAAGAAAAATGTTGCTAGGATGGTAGGAGAAGGTTGAATGATAAGTAAAAAATATAGGTTCAACACCATTTATAGAGGAAGAACAGGTCATCAAATGTAAGACAACATTCAATAATGAAGAACCAATTAAAGATAAAGGGAAAATGAAAAATATTAGTTGTTGATGAGTGCAAAGATTACTTGGAGGTTGAAGAATGATATTTTCAAGCTTGAATAAATTATGGAGCACTGTCCTTAAGAGGACTTGAACCAAATTTTTGCCCATGAGTATGGTTTAGGGTACCATGTGAACTTCATGCCTCAATGAGGAAATCTTGTAATATTTGAGTTTTTATCATATTATGATTGTAATGAGGCCATATTTGGACAATTTTAATGTATTTGAATCAGTTGATTAGGTTTCTAGGAGTTTTTATGGTAAAGTTGTCAAATAATGCAAAATTTTGCAATTGTTGTGAAGAATGCAAAATTGTAGAAATGTAAGAAGTTAGAATATGAAGAGTCACTTTTGTAAAGGAAGGTAGTTGGTCAGTTGAAACACAAGGGGTAGTTAGGAAACTATTGTAACATCTTTAAAATATTCTTGTGAAGGCAAGCAAGAGGAGAGATCAATTGTATTGTGGAGAAATTTCAATAAAATACCCTATTTTCCTGCAAACTACACATTTTCTTGTTGTTCACAGGTGTGGTACTACTTTGTATAGTACTTTAGGTTATAAAATTGACTGAATTTGATAAATAACCAAGTTAGCTTCAAATTGAAATTGGTTTAAGGAATTTTCATTAAGTTCGGAGCATTTGAGAGTTTTTTTTCTAAAATTGCCTGGGAGCTCTGATTTTAAGGGTTTGAGAGTCTAAAATTGGAATAAAGAACCATTCCACCAATGGAAACCTTTGTAAATTAGTGGAATGGGTTAGGTTAGGTTTTTTTTCATGTTGGAAATGTTTTGAAGAGAAGGGGAAGAAAAATTGAGTGAGTTTGGTGTTGCCCTAGTTGAAAACCCTCTTTGTTTTGAGCAAAATTGATGCCTAAGGGTTACGGTTTGAAGAAATATCATTGGTGAAGAGTGGGAAATATTTTAGAAATATTTTTTAGACCTTGCTTGATGTGTTTGAGGTGTCGGTAAAGTGAATTGATGTTTGGAGTTCACAGATTTAGTAACCTCCTATTCAAACTAGCCTAATTAGGCCTTCATCCTAGCATAGCAATAGAGATTTGAGTGACACTTTCCAAAGTGACCATAGTTGGTTTTCTAATATTTTTAAAAGGTCTTTAATGGGTACTATAATATATGTTTATTTTTTGGAAATCCCACCTTCTTGAAAAATTATGACTAGTTTTTCCCTTTAGGAATGCTATAAGCAATTATGTCTCTTGGTGTTCATGACCGATGAAGGAATTGAAGAACCAGTGTTCTAAGTGAGTTTTATTGGCTTGAGCCTGTCAAAATCATGAGGTTCAAGGTGTGGTAAACATTCAATGAGAGGTTGGTGTCTTGAAACCATTATTTGGTGCATTTGTAGCCTTTGAAACCATGTTTCATTAAAGTGAATTTGTGAGTGTTTGGGTGATCAGTTAAAAATCAATGTTTTGTATCTTTGAAAACTTGTGAATACCACCATGCTCTACATAATTTTTCAACCCTCTTCCATTATTAAGGAATATAATTTCTTCCTCAAGAAAATCTTATTCAATAAATATTTTTCTTGATATATCTCACCAAGTTTCTTCCATGGTTTTTTTGCAAATGTATCTTCATCATCATTGATTAAACAATTTTTTTCAAGCATAGTGTAATTAGACCCTTGGATTTATGGTCCATAATATCATATTGAGCATCCAAAGTAGGATCTTTGAGCCTTAAAAATTTCTCATAAACAACATCCCATAGATACTGATCTATCATCAAATCCTCCATTTTTAGCTTCCACATCTCAAAATTATTTCCAGAAAATTTCTCCACCTCTATTTTCCATGATGAAATTGAAATCTAAATATTTCTGCAATAAGATCACAAAGTATCTTTTGCATAATCTCCCACTCAAATCTAGATTAGTTCAAAAAACCCAACAACCCACAACTAAAACCAAAGGTGACTAGGCTCTAACACCACTTGTAAGGAAGCTAAGGTAGAGGAACAACTTCCAACACTAATCTTGAGAGAGGGTAATACAAAACATTATAGATATTTGCAATACTTACATAAATTTAAACAAAATTAAACATAAATATCATGCATACCACAACATAGTGATTTACATGGGGAAAACCATTTCGGGAGAGAAACCCCACACTCCGAAAGCCACCTAATATATTATTCAAAAATCACAAATATTACAATATACTTGTAGAGAAATATTCTCACATGACTATCATCAACCAAAGATCTAGAGGCGACACAACAACTATCAAACTTTCATAATACATCACAATGAACAATTGTAATACAATGCTCTCATAAAATAGGGTTATTTTCTAAGGCAAGAATACCCAACAATATATCTACTGTTAGAGCAACATACCGATTGATGAACAATCCAAATTTACAGTATATTAATTTAACAATCTATTATAATAGCAAGGTTGAGACACCATTTTTACTAGCTCAAAATTTGTATTAAAGTTTCCCTCAGCCAGTAGATCCAAATCATTGGTGGCATACATACTATTTTTTCCCTATTGATGGTAGTTTGTACGCAAAACATTGTACACCATTTCAAACCACTTTTTAGCTCTTAAAACATAGAAAAAGAGCATAGGTTCACCAAAACATTTAAGGTTTTATACTAATTTTGGAATGTTTCACCAAAATTACTATAAATTGAAAGGGAAAAATGGGGTTTCATGAACCTACCTTCTATTTGATTCAAGCAATAAGATAGTCCAAGGTAGAATTAACTTTGAACCTTTAGGTGAGTCAATTCCATGAAAGATCTAGCAATTTCCTTTATGTATGTGGGTGAGGTAAATATGATTGAAATGCACTCTTGGGAGACAAATTCAAATTTTCTAATGATCCCAATTATGTAATGTAACACTCGAGTCTTCAATTTAAATCATAAAACTAAGAGAATCCACAAGATCCCTTTAGATTTATGAATTATAAATTATCATAAACATGTCATAAAAAATGTTGCAAGATGTATGGGTTGATGCAAGAAGTTGGGTACACAAAAGCTCAAAAAGTGGAAGTGTTTTTGCTATTTTTCAGAATTTGTCAGACTTGAACTGAATATTTCAGGCACTTACACAATGAATCTGAAAAAAGTCAGTAATATAAAATTTATCATTTTAATCTAGTTTCCAAATATGTAAATTATTCAAATACCCAGATTATATAAATTAAATTTTGATAGGGATCTATAAAAACCACTTTTTAAAAGTCCCTTTTTTTATCATACCAAGCACGTGTACAGACACCACTTTTTGACCAAAATAAAAGTATTTTTCTAATTACTTTTGCGAAAAGAGAGCTAGCAACATGAATATTGATGTGAATTTTTTTTTGTAATTTTTTGTTGAATATTTTTTTAATTGAATTTTTATTAGACTTAATTGTCGTTTTTAAAAATCAACATGTACGGACAACATGATTGGACCTAAACTACACATTTTTTAATTTATTTTTTCATTGTGTAGAGAATTGTTTGAAGTTTGATGCCATGTAATTTTTTTTACAAGAAACCTAACCAAAAAATTTTTATTAAAAAACAAAAAAAGCATGATATTTCAAGTTTAAGGACTAGTTTACTTAGAAATTAATTAAAAAATAGCAAACATAATCCAATATTAATAATAAATTTATATTTGAAAAGTAGACATCATGTTCTCTAATGGGTTTTAATTTTATAGATTGATTCAGAAAAAAATCCATCAACCATATTGCCAAAGTTAGACATTCTTCTTCAATCTGCCTTAGTTTTTTAGTTGCAGGTCAAAGGTTAAGGCTTAGATTGCCAAGCCTTTGCCAAGCCTAAAACCATGGTTGCATGTGGGTTGGGAATTCAATTTTTAAATGATGCGTACACATTTTTAAGAAACGCGCACGTGTTACAAAACACATATGTGTTCTTTATTTTCTTGATTATTTAAAAAAGTAAACCCATTTTGTGTTGCAAAATGCATATGCGTTTTAAAATGTGTATGTATTTTTCATTATAAAACATGTACGCATTTCTAAAAGGTATTTAATTTTTTAAATAAATGACTTGTACATGTTATAAAATGCGTATGCATTATATAGCACGTACACATTATAACGCGTACACGTTTTATAGTGTGTACGCATTTTCTTGGCTTGGGTACCCGAACCATAATGCATGAACATTTTTTTAATAATGCATTTATGTTTTCTATGAGATTTTTTTTGGTTGAAACTTTCTCTCTTCGTGTACCCAACTTCTTGCTTTTACTCGTATTTTTGACACAAAAAGTAACAAAAATGACTGAACAAGGGTTTTGGGAGAGGGATTGAAAATAACAAATTCATTCATTTAGGACATGTGAAGGGTGGATTTTATAGATAAAAAATTAGAATTGAAAGGTAGAAAATAGTAGCTCTATAGTTTAGGATATAGAACGACAAGTTTTCTTCTCTCTCATTTAAGGAAACCCTAGAGATCTCAATCCAAGGATGGAATGAGGGAAATAGATCTAGAATAGGGATGTCCTAAGGTGTGATTAAAGACTAAAAAGGGGGTTCACCACCAAGCAAGGGCTTGGAAAGACAAGAAATATAAATGAAATGAAAAGTACCATATAAAACCTAACTAAATAACCTAGGAAATGAGACTGAAAAATAAAGATAACTAAGAATGGAAAAAGGTGCACCTAGAAGCATAATGAGGTCAAAACAACCTCTGAAACCTTGAAAACCTATTGTTTGAAGCCTACTAGGACTCATATGCAAGTTTGGGCATATCATCCCCAAACTAGGGTTTCTGGGTGGAAACAGGAATCTAGAACTAATGAATCAAGATCTCCAAAAAATACCCAAAAATAGGTATACTGGGACTCATACGCCACAAGTGGTGTAGCAGTCTTGTTTTGTTGCGAAGTGTCCCAGGAGTATAATTTTGAAGCAAGACTTTGTGAGCATCTAAATATTGATCAAATAAGCCTTTTCCCATTGGTTTCATGTAGATAGGTTGGATAGCTTTCTCTAGATCTAAGTTTCAATGAGCCTTGATAACTTTACATGACAACTTTTATAAATTTTTAATCTTGATACTTTTGAAGGCTTCAAATCCACTTTTTCTTCAAGCTATGAACCTACAATCACAGAGAGAGAGAGAGAGAGAGAGAGAGAGAGAGAGAGAGAGAGAGAGAGAGAGAGAGAGAGAGATTATTGTTTTTTTAGGGAATAGGGGTTTTCCTTGGTCAAAACCTATTTAGGTAATTAAACCAAATGATGAAACAATGAAATAAGGACATGAAACATGAAACATGAAATGATGATACCTTGGATGATGTCTTGGAATGTAGATCTGTAATGTATCATGAAGCTTGGCCATGAAGAATGTAGATGTTGATCTCATATTTAATGTGAAACAACACTTGCAAATTGATCTTGAATACTACATCACAACACTAGCTCAAAAACATGGTTGATGCCTAATGACTTGGACATGATGACGAATCTTGAATTACTACAAAAAATGATGAACAAATTTTCCCTTGGATGCCTTAGAAATTCTCTTTTTAAGTCTTGTAAACTCTTGTACTCATAAACTTGCTATTAGGAATGCTCTCTTGAAAGTATCAGGTGAAAATGGGTTAAATAAACTTGTATTTATACTTGTTTATGCCAAATTTACCGAAATTACAATGCTACAAGCTAACATGAGATCTAGGAGAATAAAACCCTACAATGAATTTGAATTTAATATAATTTATGCCACATAGGACTCATACACCAAAAGTGGTGTATTAGTCCCATTAGGATAGGCTATGGGACACATTTTTCAAGAAATGGGGTGATCCCACAATAGTGGTTTACAATTTTTGGCCAAATTGGACACTGAAATTATTTTTTTAAACTAAATCTTCACATTCGGGCACCTATAGCGGCTAAAACATGAAGAATTTGAAGATGATGAAAACTAAAGTCTCATCACATTTTTTTTGTAGATTCTAAAAATATTTTTTTCAAAATTTTTGGAATCAGATTGCACTTCTTTTTCCATCTCCCACGAAGACTGATTTTTTTCAAAAAACAACATTTTTTAAAAAGCGACGCACATCGTATAACACAACTTTTTTTTCCATGAAGCATAAAATTCTAATTCTTTCAAATTTAGATTTGTAACTCTGAGATCTAGTGCTTCCACTTGGTTAGATGGTTTTTTATTGAATATTTTTTCTTTAATCAAGTGTCGAAGTCAAACCAATTACAATTCAAACATAGCACGACCGTATAATGCATAACTTTTTTTGTATTTATCAAAATTCAATTTTATTTATTTTTTTGGATCAAGGACTTCAATATCTGGTGCACTCATATGTTTCAATTTTTTTTTTGATAATATGCTATTTTTGCACATGTGTAGAACAAAGACCTTCATTTTCGATGAAAAACCTATGTTTAATAAAACCGAAAAAACAAATACATAATAAAACCAAAACATATTAAAATTATATTCGTTGGATAGCTTGTTCTGAGGACTACCTTATTCAAGTTGGGTTTGTGAAGATTCCTCCATTTTCATCGTCAACCCAAGTTTCGAAGTTCCAAAATTTAGGTTTTTTTTGTGTCTCAGGAAGGGGATGAGGAATTAAGGGGGTTCGAGCAAACCCCTAGGGGTTCGCTCGAACTAGGGTTCATTCGAACCCTGGTTCATTTGAACCCCCCTTCTATGAGTGGTTTTGATGGATTTTTTGGCGGGAAAGTATTAGGAGGGTTCGCCTGAACGTAGGTTCTAGCAAACCACTAAAATCAATTTTTTTTCCATGCATTTGTTTTCTATGATTTTTCCTTCCTCACTTCAATTGTAAACCACTATTGTGGCTTCACCCAATGCTTAGAATCATGTGAAATATAGACTGGGGCCCCAAAACTTAGGTGAGACTCATACGACCAAGGTTGTGTATGAGTCCTAGATCAGTAAATCTAGGCCATACAATCCAAAATCACATGAATTATGAGTGGATGTTGGTTTATGTTGGGATTATCCTTGGAAAGATGCATTAATTAAGGATTGTGGATGTGAAATAAGGAAAAATAAGGAATAAAGAAGCCCAATTTATTAATGAAACCCTTTACAACACCCTAAGTAAGGCACCATTAGTTCCATTGAGTTTACAAGGGCCCTAAACCCAATGTGAATGCATAAAAAAAATTACAACACTAGATCATGGCAAGATTAGGTTCATTTTAACATTAATAATTCCCAAATTATGTGTGAAAATGTAAACGAAGACATTTTTCTAGAATAAATTTAGTCCCCACTTTGGTGAGAAAAGGAACTGGCTTCAAACTCACACTAAAGTAGACATTCAAGAGGGGTCCAATTGTACCAATGCGGATGGTCTAAGATAAAAAAGATCAAAGGAGGTGGTCAAGTCCCCAGGATCCAAGATCCTACGTCAAAACAACATAAGCACAAAGGAACACACAAAAGGTGTATGATATACAACAAAACAAGATACTTAAACATACAATGTCAATAAATAAAAGAAAGAAAAACCAAAACGCGCAAAAATAAAAAGAGGTGGATCAAGCCTCAACATTTTTCCAACATGATGTGGATCAAATCTAAGTTGTTTGTCCAAAAATGCACACTCACTCTGAGGCAACAAAACTTCAGGCTATTTGTTGGGTGAGTATCCAAAAAGGGTGGCTTAGTGAGAAAGTCATGCCTCTATACTGGCTCCTCACTGTATAATGAGAAAGTCATGTTCACGTTTAGGCTTCTCATCATATGAACTAACCATACCAAAGCTATACCTCCTGATAACTTTTACAAGGTGCAACATAATAATGAACTTCGAGCTTCATGAGGTAATCAAAGCTTCATATGATTGAAACTCATGAACAAACATGATGGCTCCATAGGCAAGCAAAGTGTATTATGCAAGATGGTCATATAATCGATATTGTAAATGTGAAATAGTGTAAGGTACGCTCAGAGGGATTTTTCTTAGTTCATGTAAGGTCTCTTCTTATGGAATATTATGCCTAATGTCTCCAAGAGAGGACAAGTCAAAGAAATATCTTTCTCAGAGGAAATCAAAACCCAATGACTCCACCAAGAAAAGGATGCATCACAAGAAGAAAGAAAATTGCATAGTGAAACATGAGTGTCAATGTACGCCCCCACTTTAAAGTGGTTGCTAACACCATTTCTATGAGAAATTTCTTTAAAGTGGAAGAAGACATGAGAGCTTATTCAGAAAGCCCTATGCCAAGTCATATGTTTCCAATAAGTTTTTTCGTGGATAAGAGGTTTCCCCCAAAATGTATAACTCAGTATGTCACATGTGATCCAATTTAAGGAATGTCATCCACATCCCAAGCTTTCTCCTATATGTACATGAAAGATGGTCAACAAGAAAAAAGGGGCAACAACAAGTGATATACAAGAACAAGGCTACCTAACTCCTTGCCCCCACTTAGTGTAGGACAAGGATGAGCCAAGATGATTGACGATGAACATGCTAAAGTGAAAACCAATATCGATTAGAGGAATTAGGTGCCTCAATTTCTTTCACAAAATGAATCCACAAAATGAATTCTTGTAGTAAAATTTCTTTCATGTTCTTGGAGGGAAGATATCAAACGATCTTGGAGAAGTCTTGACAAGATACCCTCTTGATCAATGGTAAAATATGTTCCTTTATTTTGTGAAAAATATATCTCTTGCGTAGTATTAGGTGTCATACTTATGCAAGACTCTTTAGATTATGAGATTTTGTACTCTCCTTTACATGAGGGTGTAAGATCTATCAAATTCGAATCATAAGTGTTTTGCTTGATGCTATTAATGTTAAGTGAGAATTTTTTTTTTTTTTAATTTCTTTCAAAGGATAATAATCAAGAAAACCAGTGTCTATGAGTTTAGGATGCACTAATGTTGAAGTTTGATTAGAATAATCCTTTGTAAGAGTGTTGATATTGATTGAAGGATTTCTTGTTTCTTTCGAAGGACAATAACCAAGACCACTAGTATTTTCTTGTGTGTTAGGGTCAATAGGGACATAGAAACCTTATTCTTTAGCACCATATCCTTTTCCACTATATCCAAGTTGTTTCATAAGTTCATAACCTTTTCCATAAAGATTTTTCATTTATTTTGGATTCAGCGGTTGTTGATAGTCAATTTTGTCAAAGTTTTTTGTGTAATTTTCTATGTTCTAAGGTGGTTGAGGTGGATGCTTTCGAGGGGTCTTCTAAATATTTTGTGACATTACTACTTTTCCTTTTCCCTTTTAAGAGTTCTTGTTTATGATCGTGTACTAACCCATGAATGATGTGAAATCTAAGAAACCTCAATCATCTTCTAATAGCTTCATGACTTCCTCAATATGTGTTTCTTTGTCTTTTTCTTGAATGGGTTATACTTGTGTAGTTGGTGTCAATTTTTTCAAAGGATTTTCCTTGTTTTTCTCTATGCTTAAACAACTATTTGGTTTAGGATCGACTTCAAGTATGTATACTTTGTTGTTGTAATCATACTTCATTATATGATAAAGGGTAGAAGACACCCCATTCATTGCATGAATCTACAGTCTTCCTAAAAGAAGATTATATGAAAGATCATGAGGCATAACATG
Organism: Sequoia sempervirens; assembly: GCA_007258455.2. NCBI lineage: Eukaryota > Viridiplantae > Streptophyta > Pinopsida > Cupressales > Cupressaceae > Sequoia > Sequoia sempervirens. Next base: position 367,792,799 of record VDFB02270651.1, read on the forward strand.
GATTGGTGTTTCTAATGTGGCTTTCCAACTATAATAGGAAAAGTGATAAGACAAAGCAGTTATATTCCTACATTTTCAAATCCTTTAATAGATAAAGAGTCAGGTTGAATTTTTTGATTTATCCACACCAAGTCTATCCAAAAGGTTTAAGCTACACACATTTAGAGAAAAGCCATTGTTGACAAGGGCTCACTTTATGCCTGATCTATTGTATCTATCTATTATCATGAAAGCGTCATGTTGTTTTTTCACTTCCAAAGGAGAGAGCTCACTTTGTTGGAAAATAATGTTAGCATTTATTCCTTGAATCATGGCTACTATGTCATTCTGTTGCACATTAGAAGAGATAGGAACTTGTTGTAAAGAACTTTGAATCATGTTATGGTAATGAGGGGATGCTTGAATAAGGTCCCATAAGGATATCTTAGCAGGAGTATTCTTAAGTTGTTCAACAAGATCATAATCCTTTCCACTTTGTGGAGGAAAACAAGGAGGACCTAGTAAGATAGGGTTAGGAAATGGGAGGAATGTTGAAGGTGTTTGTCATGTTTGTGGATTGTTTCTAGTGTTATATGTATCAGAAAAGGCATTAGAACTTTGTTGTTGTGGAACATTATTCTTAGGTGGGTAATGCATAAGTTTAGGTTTGTTTTGAGTTGGATGTTTGTGTGAAGGTGGGTAAAGGATGAGTTGAGGTTGAATAATATTAACATTCCTTAGCGAGGGAGAGTCTAATGTTACTTCATCATCGCATCCATGGAAACTATATCACTGTTTTCAATGTTATCATTTTCTTGCACCATGATATCCTCCTTAGGAGGAGAGTTTTTAGGAGAAATACAAACTAGATGTTCATGACATTCAAAGGTTGGTTCTTCTAAAATGAATTCATGACAAGGGAGTTATCAATGGTTGGATTGTATTGTTTATCAATGATGGTATTCTCTTGTTCAATAATATTTTCCATAGAGGATGAGAGGTAACTAAGGTTTTTATGACTTTCATCGATTATATTTTGCAACATCAAAGTATCTTCCTTAGAAATAATAAATATACTAGGAGAAGAGAAAATGTGATCGTCATGATTGTACATGATTTCATTGTTGTTTTCTAGGGTGTCATTCTCTTGTGCCATGACTTATACCATAGTAGGAGAGCTTTTAGGAGATGGGAAAACAAAAAGTTCAACACATTCTATCATTATATTCTATAAAATAGGTTTATCAACATCAAGATAAGGACTACTATAATTTTCATGCTTACGAATGATTGGAAGCTTTTTTTCAAATCGGTGTTTCCAAATGTTAGGGACATTAGGAAGGAGAAAGATAATTTTCACTTTTAATCTACATGTCCTTACAAATTTGATTTTCATGATTGTTCACGATTGTATCCTCTTTCACTAAAGCATTCTCACAAGTAGGGGAGGTGTTGGGAGATGAATGGAGACTAGGTAAAGTAGTATTAATGATCTCATTGTCTTGTGTCATAATATCTTCCCACGGGGCAAGAGGAGAGAAAAAATAAAGAATCTCATGATTCTCAATGATTGTATCTTCTTTCACAAAGATACCTTCGTCACTAGTAGGAGAGGTATCAAGATAAAAACAGTTATGGTCTTCATGATTGTCTATGCTTGTATCTTCTTGTATCATATAATCCTCACCAATGGGAGAGATAATAGGGTTTGAGATAGGAAATTTAATATTAAGGATTGTGTCAATGGTTTGATCGGCTTGCTCTAAGATGTTCTCATAACTATGAAAGCTAGTAGAAGGATGACTAACATGTTTCTTAATGACCTCATTTTTGTACTCTAAGTTGAACTCATAAGAGGGGATGTTGTACTAATGCAATCCATTATTAATTGTATCAAAACCACATCTATTAAAAGGAAACATGTTATACTAAAGAAGTAAGCTATCTAAAGTATACAATGCTTTAAGTAAAGTGTAATGCAATGAACTCAAGTGAAATGTGTAAATGTAATTTTTCAGATCTAAAACAAGGTAATTTGTTTTTGAAAAGGAAAAAACAGGTTTTACAGGGACCTGAAACCGCAAAGTTTGAACAACAAAAGATAAAAAAATAAGTCCAAACGAACAGACAGTTGTCCCACAAAGTAAACGACAGCAAAATAGACAGCAGGGTCCAAAAAAGGACCACCCAAAAAAACTAAAAACAACAACGACCGCACTACTCCAAGGTGTTCAACAACTCCTCAGCCTCCATTTCAACATCCTTCATATCCTGTAACCCCTGCTTGAGGATTTGAGCCGTATGTGACGAAGTCGGGGTCTTCCTCTTAGTGTTAGCCTGGGTATGAGTTGAAATCCCTTCACCAGCAGATCTGCAGCCACCTCTGTCTGCGTCCAAATCCACAACCAGTGAACCCTTTTGATTTTTTTCAAGCTTTTCCACCATAGCATTGATGATGATGGTGTTATGCTTCGAAATTTTGTGCTTGTTCACCACCATGGCCCTAATATTTTGGCCTATCTTGGATATATTGCACTCGATACTAGTCAATCTTTCCTCTTGCGAAAGCTATCTTTTCCTCGGTAAAGGGGTTTCCTGTCCTTCAGTCTCTTTACAAATCCAACTCATCTTCTTCTCCAAATCCATGACCCTATTGCTTAGGTCCATATTACGGCCTTTCAAATCACAGATTTCCTTCTGGGTCCACTTGAGAATAGTGAAAAGACCATCCACACTTTTCTCTGCCACACCCACAATGTCCTTAGGATTGAGCTTATTCAAGGCCGAATTAATTTCATCCTGATTAGGGGAATCATAAGGGGCATTCCCAAATCTTCAAGACGCAGGGGAACTAGGAACTGACTCCTTACTGACCATAGGTTTATCAGAAAGAATTTCCATGGAATTCCCAGAATACGAGACAAGTTTAGTAATAGAGGTACCTTTAAGACTAGAGCCCAAGCCTGGAGTAGGACAGTCGGGAGGCGGTTGGGGATTAAGACAGGGCGGCGAAGAAAAACCCAGGCTAGGGCACTCAAGTAGAGGCTGCAACTTAGGATAAGATAGTGGAGTAGAATCTTTAAGGGCCTTCCGACAAGACCGGGACTGGGGAGTATAGGTATTAGGACCATCAGGGGTACAAGCAGGGGGGCCCGGGGGTTGGTCTCCCTACTACTTTCTGTATCCTCATCATCCAAATCTCTGAGATCAACACTTTTAGGAAAAGTAGGTAAATTTTGATAATGCTCAAATATGATCCTGACGAGACCAGGGTGAATAATAGCATTCTTCCTAGGGTTTCTTTCAACTTCATCAAGGCAATTCTTCAAAGAAGAAAATAAGTAAAAAGGTAGAGAGATACGGACCTTGTGACAGAAGTGGTTCAGAATAGCAAAGTGGTAACCATACACTCTGGTGAAGTTCCCGTCAACCGTAATATACTCCATAATAACTCTTAAAAAATTTCTCCATATGAATTTGATGGACTCCACATCAAAGTAGCTATTGGCGACCTTAACCAACTTAGCTTTCTCCTTGTCTTTTTTAGGAAATTTAATGACCGCTTCATTAGAGAACCGACGGTCCCGGTAAAATTTCACACCCTCAGTCGAAAGACCAGTTATCTGACCGATTAAATCCTCATTCAACTTAACATTCCTACCAAAGAACACAATCTCTCCATTTTTGTAGTTTTTAACAAAATAGTCCAGCATCCCCTCATTAGTACCATGGAGCTTTTCCAAATACGGGACTAAGCCTCCCTTCTCAATTCTTTCCCAAGCTTTGTCATTGTTTTTATGCTCTTTAAAGCTGCTCGGCTCCACACGTTTTCTTTCTCCTCCCATTTTCAGAGCTCTATAAAAAAAACCCTACTGTTGCTCTGGGTCCTGATAAGGAATATTTTTTTAAACACCCAGAAAGCATGCCGAAGACTCTCCTTGAAAAGGAAAATGACGTTGGTCCCATCAAATCTAATGAAATCGGCATGCTCAATCTTTATCCGCTTCATCATGATGAAGACAAACTTCTCTTCCATGCACTGAATCATAATAAATTAGCGCTTTCACATCAGGGTGGAGGAAGTCATTCTTCCTTCATGTGTTTTCCCCACCCTTCTTGACCCCTTCATTGGCGAAGTAATCAGCCACTTTATTGGCTTCTCTATAGGCATGGGACACTTTCACTTTATCAAATTTACTTAATAAGAATTTAGTATCTTCGATCCACTTTTTTATGGTCCATGAGGGAGGGGTAAGCCCTAAAATGAAATTTATTATATTAATTGAATCACCCTCCAACAAAAGACATTTCATGTTCATCTTGAAAGCTAAACTAACTGCATGATAAGCCCCAACAGCTTCCGCAACATGATTAGTTTGGGTGCCGATGTCCACAGCAAAAGCTGCAATAAAAGCCGCAGAGTTGTCCCTTAAAACACATCCACTACCAGCTTTCCCAGGGTTGCCTTTAGTAGCACCATCAAAATTGGCTTTCACCCAGCCCAAAGGCAGCAACAACCAACTTGCATTCTCTCTCCCACAAACAACAGGTTTGATGACATTTACCCCAACTAATTTTGAATTCCACTTTTCATCTATGGCAAAGTTGAAAGGAGACCAATCAGCTTTCTCATCCATTTTTCTTGGAATTAAAGATAAATTTTCCTTTATAGCCCTTACGATCTTAGCATGCAAGTCCCCCTCTAGCATCTCTTTATCCCTAAACACTCTATTGTTCCTTTCCTTCCAAATATTCCAAGACACAAAAGGTAGAACAAAAGACCATAGCTTTCACACAAAAGGATTTTTTGAAGGAGCTTTCCATTGCATGAAGAAATCTTCAACAGAAATAGGGGTAACCTAGACCACATCAAGAAGCATAAGAATTTTACCCCAGATATTCAAAACAAAAGGGCAGTGAAGAAAAAGATGATTAATAGTCTCAACTTCATTCCTGCACATATAACACTTGTTTGGTAATTGAATTCCTCTTTTTCCAAGATTATCCAGAGTGAGAATTTTATTCTATAGCATAATCTAGTAGAACATATTTATTTTAGGATTCAAGTGATTAATCCAAGCCTTAGCCTAGAAGGGAGGAGGCTCCACCAGACTAACCAACATAGAAGTGGCAGAAGAAACCGAGAAAATACCAGACGGGTTGTCTAACCAAACAACTATATCCTCCTCTTGGTGTAACACCGATCTTAAGGCCCTGAAGGCCGACTGAACAGGGCTAAGATCCAGACTAATGGTCTTCAGATCAACCCAGCCCCCGTTCCTCCAGTAATCTTTAACCAAGACACCAAATTCCCTTTTACAATCATTCATCCACTTACCGAATTTCTCAATTATGATAAGAGGATCCTTAAAAAGCCATCTGTCTTCCCAAAACCTCACATAATTTCCTTTTCCAATCAGCCAACCAATTCCCATTTCCAACAACTTTCTACTTCTACTCATATCATTCCAGCAAACAGACCCATGAGGTAAAAAGGACGAGTTTATAACCTTATTAAAAGACTCACAACTGTTAAAATATTTGGCTTTTAATGTATCACACCATTCACCATTCAAAGTGAGAGTTCTCCAAAGATGTTTAGCAAGAAGGGACAGATTCAAGACTTTAATTTTCCTTAAGCCTAAGCCCCCCCTCGATTTGGGTCTACAAACCAAATCCCATCCAACAAGTGGCATTCTCTTCTTGTCCTCCACTCCAGACCAAAGAAATATTTTCTGAATTTTTTCAATGGCCTCAGCATACTTAGCAAGAATTTTAAATATACTGAGAGCATAAATAGGAAGATTTTTCAATGAAGCCTTAAGGAGCTGGATTTTTCCAGCTTGACTGAGAAGAGCTCCTTTCCACCCCGATAAATTCTTATTGAATTTTTCAACCAAAGAAATCCAGAATGATTTTGAAGGTTTAGAGTATAGAAGCAAACCAAGATAGGTTGACAGAAGAGGCTCAATCTAGCATCCAAGAATTTGAGCAAGTTTAAATTGTCTATGCTCCAGAGTATTGAGGAAGAAAATCGAGCTCTTAGCCCTATTAACAACTTGCCCAGATGTAGATTCATAGAGATTCAGAATTTTTTTGAAAGTCTTAGCTTTAGCCACCGTAGATCTTCCCAAAAGAATGGTGTCATCAAAAAATTGTTGGTGGGAGCAGGTTAGAAGTGAAGGGGAAGGCCTTAAACCAGCAAGGGATCTTTTATCAACAAGCTTTTTAATATTTCTTCCCAAACTCTCAGCCAAGATAGTGAACAGAATAGGAGAAATGGGATCTCCCTGTCTGAGGCCACGAGAAGTCTGAAAAAACCTTGAAGGCCATCCATTAACAATGACAGAAGAGGTAACTATCGAGACCAACTGGTTCAACATCTAGATGACTTTGTTATTAAAGCCAAACTTATCTAGGATTTTAAATAAGAAATGCCAATCAACCTGATCATAGGCTTTGGAAATGTCCAGTTTAAGAATAAACCCTTCAGTCTTAGAAACCATTAACGAATGTAAATTCTCATGAATAGTGACAACAGAGTCCAGAATGTACCTACCTGGCACAAAACCATTCTGCTGCGGAGCAATCATTTGAGGAAGCACAGAAAGTATTCTTGTAGTTAAAACCTTCCAAATAATTTTATAAATGGAATTACATAGGCTAATTGGCCGAAAAGCTTGAAACTCCGAAGCCCTAGGTTTTTTAGGAATAAGGACCACAAAAGTAGCGTTCAGTTCTTTCAACAAACATCTTGATCCAAAGAATTCCTTGACAGCATTCACAACATCCAACTCAACAATTTCCCAAAAAACTTGGAAGAAGAATAAAGGAAAACCATCTGGTCCCAGAGCTTTGTTACCATCAAAAGAAAAAATAGCTTTCCTTATTTCAGCATTGGAGGGAATAGCAGTGATCATAGAATTTTCATTATGACAAATCACCTAAGGTATAGCCTCAATCAAGGAATCTTGAGCTTCAGGAATAATCTCTCCATTACAAGAAAGAAGGTTGCTAAATAAAAGGACAACCTGTTCCCTGATATCATCTTCCTCCTCAAACCTCATCCCATTCACATCAATGTGAGCGATTCTATTAGCAGTCCTATGTTTTGAAGCAGACAGATGAAAAAATCTGGTATTCCTATCTCCCTTAGTCAACCAAGAAACCCTGGATCTTTGCCGCCAAAAAATTTCCTCTTTAGTAATGATGTCATGCAATTGAGTGAGAAGTTCATTTTCCTTTTCTCTGTAATTGTCAATGTACCCCCATTTCTAGATTTTAGCTTGGATCTCCTAAATTTTTCCCTGAATTTCTGTCTTAGTTCCAAAAATATTCCCAAAGGCATCCTTTTTCCATCTTCTCACATTACTTTTCACTTCCTTTAATTTTTTAGCAATCCTGAACATCGCGGTGCTAGTAATATCAATATTCCACCACCTACTAATTTCCTAAAAAATTCGAGGATGAGATAGCCAGAATTTTTCAAATCTAAAAGGGAAGTTCTTTTTCACCTTAGTAGGTTCTGCCATAAGACAAATGGGAAAATGATCAGATCCCACCCTTGACAAAGCACTCAAAGCACAAAAATAGTCTATAAACTATTGACCAAAAACAAGGGCCCTATCAAGTCTCACTTGGATCAAATTAGGCCCTAATCTCCTATTGGTCCAGGTATAAGAAGCCCCTTGTAGGCCTAGGTCTATTAGGGCATTACTATTGATAAAGTCGGATAGACCTAATTTACTGTCCCAATTGATTTGAGAAACCTCAAATTTCTCATCATTCAGAAGAGGAGTATTGAATTCTCCCATAACCATCCAGTGTTCATTAACAAAACATCTTTAGAGACCAGATAATTCAAACCAAAAGGAATTTCTAGTATTCTTACAATTTGGGGCATAAATATTGAATTGAATCCAGCAAAAATTATCTCTTATGTGGGTAAATCTAGTGGCCACAACATTACCATTCTCCATTAAGGGCTCACCTTTAATAAACATCTTGTTCCAAAAAGTAACAATACCACCCAAAGCACCCACAGAACTATTTCCATGAGCCCCACAAATTTGAAAATTTTTAAGGCTTTCTACTTTATCTTTAGGCAATTTAGTTTCTTGAACAAGAAGAATATCAGGTTTGTGGTCTCTAACAAAATTTTGCAAAACATCCTTTTTATGATGACTATTCAGCCCTCTAATATTCCAAGACATAATTTTCATTTCTTACCTGGGGTTTGAAGTATCTCTGGGATGGTCAATTGGATTCCATCTGCAATATCCTGAAGGCTGCCTTGCTCCCTTTGCCATTTTTCTGATTTCCTACCCTGGCAAGACTTGGTACTCCCACAATCCGCCTTGGCCCTAGTTTTGGTGACCATTCCACTTGAAGTTTCCTTCTTATTTTTTTCCTTCTTTGACTTTGAATGTGAAATTACCTCCTCCCATTCAATTTCATCTTGGCTTTCCAGCTCTCTTCCTGATTCCCCATCCTTCTCAGAAAACAACCTCTGATCCCAAGGGAGGGTTTCCATTAAGCCATTCTTGGCTTCTAAAGTATTGATATTAGGTGTTTTCAAATTCAAGCTTTGGGTCTCATAAGTATCCTTCACTCCTTCCAGAGTGGCTAACTCCATATCCTGTGCCCCTTTAGAGCAAGGGTTAACAAGAGGAGAATGAGAGGGGGCAGGAATTCCTATTTCCAGGGACAAACCCATAATGGGTATTTCCTCCAGACCAGGAGCATTCATACATCCTGCCATTGTCAAAGGTGATGAGACAACCATACCCATATCTACACCCCTAGTTTCAACCTTTTTCAGAGTATCCCGGGCCCCCTTTACAGTCTGATTTTCTTCCTTTCTATCCGCATTTAGTGAAAACAAATATTTAGGATCCTTAGGGTCAAGAGAGCCCTTACAAACTGACCCAGGGCAGGCCTCCTTATGCAAGCATTTAAGGTTCTCCTTCAGATCTTGAAAAAAAGTGTCTTTCAAGACCCTCATTCGCATCAGGGATAGGCAAAAGCTTCTCCTCTAATTTTTTTTCTCCAGACCGTCTTAGGGTTGGCACCTTTCTCCTTTCCATTTCTATTATTAAGCGGGCACTTTTTCACCCAATGCCCAGATTTTCGGCATTTGAAGCAGAAAAAGGGTGTGGTTTCAAATTCAATAGCTTGCTTCCAAACCCCCAACTTGGATTGGATGTCAATCGAAGAGGGGAGATGAACATTTTGAGACACCCCAACACAGATTCTAGCAAAGACCAAGCGCTTTCTAGCAACAGTCATTGAGTCAATGGACAGAAGTTCTCCAAAAGAACTAGCAATCCTATTTAAAATATCCGTGTTCCAATACTCCAAGGGGAGACCTGGAAATCTAGCCCAAACCGGCACCATTTCAAAAATTGAATCAGATAGATCAACCCTAGAATACCATTTCTTTAGTGCCAAGGAAGACTTTCCGATAATCCAGGGGCCACCACTCTGGACAGCCCTGGAGTCCTCTTTGCAAGTAAACTGAAAAGCAAAAAAACCTTTAGGAAGCGCTGCTACCGAAACCAGACCACTGGTTTTCCATTTATTCTTAACAAACTCCCTTACCACTTCAATATTAGGTCTAGGACCCAAAAATTTTCCAACCAAAACATTCTCCATCCAAGCAATATTATGGTCTATAATCTCATCCGGCATAGAAATAGAAAACTTTCCAGACCCCGGATCAGAAAGGATATGCACAAGGGGAAAAGATGATTTGTCATTTGGCTTAACACCAAACAACGAAGTCCACGTTTTACCTTTTTCATCCCCTTTTTCTGACATTTCCACGACAGTCTTGGAAAACGAAGTCCCATCCTTTCCACCTGGGTCCACCTGGACTTTTTCATGGACGTCCTTATCATCAGAGCCTGACTTACCTTTCTCAGAACTCGAAGAAATCTCCACATTCACCTAAGATTCCCTCGAACCCCCACCTTCAACACTGTTCGAAGATTCAAATCCTGACTTTTCCCGCTCGCTCGCTCCTGTTCCCGCTCCCATCGCTCTCGAAACAAGGTAATTTGTTGATTACACTATGAAAGAATCTATAAAATGAAATGTTGTAAATGTAAATTTGAAATTAAGCAATGCCATACTAGAACCAAATTAAGCTAGATCTAATGAAATGCATGTAACATAAACTCAACCAACTGAAATAGATAACTAATGAGAGCAAATAGAAGTGCAAAAACAAGGTTTTCAATGCTATAAAAGGTAGTTTTAGGGTTGATCTAGGTCTAATTCGCCTAGAGTGGCATATGAGTCCTAGTTAGGATTTTCAGATAGGTAAAATGTTGGAAAATGCTCAACAAAGAAACACCATGATGTAGGAAAAAAAACCTATATCGAGACTAAATTGCCCAGAGGGGCATATGCATCCCAAATTAGGGTTTTTGCATTGTGTTTAGAAAATTTTGTGTGAATGTTATGTTTTCTAGTTTGTATGATGTCTATGCTAAGTGCAATTACATTTTTTAGATGAAAGTAAATGATGCAAGATGCAAAAATGCAACCTATATGCACTTTCACTAATGCAAGATTTAGAAACCCTAGATGCAAAGTTAATGCAACCTCGATATAGGACTATGATGCACTCCAAATAAGAATTAAGGTGTTCTAAATGCAGTTTCACAAAAATGAAAGGTAGAAAATAGTATCTCTATAGTTTAGGATATAGAATGACAAGTTTTTTTCTCTCATTCAAGGAAACCCTAGAGATATCAATCCAAGGATGGAATGAGGGAAATAGATCTACAATAGGGATGTCCCATAGTGCGATTAAAGAATAAAAGGGGGTTCAAAACCAAGCTAGGGCTTGGAAAGACAAGAAATGTAAATGACATGCAAAGTACCATGCAAAGCATAAGTAAATGACCTAGGAAATGAAACTGAAAAATAAAAATTAACAAACTACGAATGAACAAAGGTGCACCTAGAAGATTGATGAGGTCAAAAAAAGCTCTAAAACCATGAAAAATTGTTGTTTGAAGCCTACTAGGACTCATACACTAGTCTAGGAATATCAGTCCCAAATTAGGGTTTCTGGGTGGAAACAAGAATCTTGAACTATTGAATCAGGATCTATAGAAAATACCCAAAATAGGTATACTGGGACTCATATATGCCACAAGTGGTGTATCAGTCTTATTTTGTCGCAAAGTGTCCCATGAGTAGAATTGTGAAGTGAAACTTTGTGAGCTTCTGAAGATGGATCAAATAAGCCTTTTCCTACTGGTTTCATGCAAATAGGTTGGATATCTTGCTCTAGATTTGAGTTTCCATTAGCCTTGACAACTTTAAATGAAAACTATTGTAACTTTTACAACTTTGCAGTATTAATACGTTTGAAAGCTTCAAATCCACTTTATCTTCAACCTATAAACTTGCAATCACAGAAAGAGAGAAAAAGTACTTTTTTGTTAGGGAATAGGGGTTTACCTTGGTCAAACAACATTTAGGTAATTAAATCAAATGATGAAATAATGAAATAAGGACATGGAACATGAAACATGAAACATGAAATGATGATACCTTGGATGATGTCTTCAAATGTAAATCTACATTCTATCATGAAGTTGCCATGGAGAATGTAGATCTTGATCTCAAATTGTATGTGAAACAATTCTTGCAAATGGATCTTGAATACTACATCAAAACACTAGCTCAACAACGTGTTTGATTCCTGTTAACTTGGACATGATGATGGATCTTGAATTGTTGCAACAAATGATGAAGAAATCTACCCTTGAATTCCTTATAAATTCTCTTGAATGCTCTTGTGAAGTTTTGTAAACTCTTGTAATCATAAAATTTCTATTAGGAATGCTCTCTTGAAAGTATTGGGTGAAAATGAGTGAAATAACCTTGTATTTATACTTGTTTGTGTCAAATTTCCTAAAATTACAACACTACAAGCTAACATCAAATGTAAGAGAATCAAATCCCACAAATAATTTTAATTTAATTTAATTTTAAGCCACAAAGGACTCATACACTAGAAGTGGCATATGAGTCCCAGTAGGCTAGGCTATTGGACACATTTTTTAAGAAATTATTAGATTCATGTGAAATCAAGATCAGGGCCCCAAAACTTATGTGGGACTCATACACCCAAGGTAGCGTATGAGTACCATATCACTAAATCTAGGCCATACAATCCAAAATCACATGATTTATAATTGGATGTTAGTTTATGTCAGGATTATCATCAGAAAGATGCATTAATTACGGCTGATGGATGCAAAATAAGGCCAAATAAGCCATAAAGAAGCCCAATTTATTAATGAAACCCTTTACAACACCCTAAATAAGGCACCATTAGGTCCATGTAGTTACAAGGGTCCTAAACCTAATGTGAATGCGTAAAACACATTACAACACTAGATCAAGGAGACATTAGGTTCATTCTAACATTAATTATTCCCAAATTAGGTGTAAAAATGTAAATGATGACATTTTTCTATAGTAGAAGACTAACAAAAATAGTGAAAATTATGGAAAATATGGGAAGGGAAAGTATTGTGCACCTATCACAAAACACTATTTCTGGAAGCAACCCTATGAGTCATTCACCCATGGGCGATTAGGTCTTTGTAGGGCTTTCTAAAATTGATTTTTTGGTTTGTTGCTCCTATGTTCGCACTTCCAAATCCTCTATGTTTAATAGTGGGATAGTCAAAAATAAATTAAGGATTTGAGTTCACGTATCTTGACAACAAAGGTGACAAAAAATGCAACTTTTCAATTTTGCACTTTTGAGATCTTCAAATTTTCCTCAACCTATGAATTCAGACATCATAAGAGGGGAAAATTTGTTTTTTTTGGTGGATGGGAGTTTACCTCGATCAAACCCCATTTTGGTAATTAAATTTTGAATTGAAACAATGATAAAAAGAGGGAATGATGAATGAACACTTGTTTGTTGCATCTCACCAAACCCTTGAATAAAACTCTTGAATGGATATCCTTGAAGGATTGAAACTTGCATGAAATGGTTCAATTGGATGTAGATCTTCATGACTTGATTTTATGCTTGAATGCTTGAACTTGATCTTGAAACCTACATCACAATGTTAGCTCCAAAGACATGCATGAATGAACATAACTTTGACATGATCCTTGAAATCATGAATGCTGCCACAAACTATTTAGAAATATACTCTTGAATGCTCTTGACAATAATATTCTCTTTTGTGAAATTTCTCTCAAATATCTAATGTTGATTTGATAAAATAACCTTGTATATATAGATATCGATCCTTAATTTCTCAAAAATTAAACATTACAAGACGACATTGAAATTTGAATATGATATTATAAAAATACCATCAAAAACATATTTAAAAATGGGTTCCAAGGCTTGGGGAAGACCTATTCACCCATGGGAAAATGGGTCCCAGGTCCCTATTCGTAGAATACACATTGCTCAAGGTAAAGTATTATGTATTGGCATTAATTATTGTTGGGTTTCCCCTTCAAAAAATGTAATTTATTAGGCTCATAGATGCATAATAGGTATTATTAAGGCCTAATTAATTCCATTTTAATTAGGAGGGACCAAACATAGTGTGAAAATGTAAACTTGGATATATTTTTCTACACTAAATTTAGCCCCAACCTTAGTTAGAGGATGAGGGCAAGCACAAACTCACACTAAAGTATACAAATAAGAATCAAGAGGGGTCCAAGTGTATGAATCTTGACTGAATAGGATGACAAAGATAAAGGATATTGCACAAGACCCCACTATCCAAGATCCCATGGAAAACCAACATAAGCACAAAGGGACACACATGAAGCTTTGATATGTAGTAGCAGGAAAAGATACACAAACATACAATGTCAAAATTAATGAGAAGAGAAAAGTAAGATTGAATAGCATGTTACATTATGCCACATCCATCAAGTACACTCATAAGGATGTAAAATCACTTATAAAACCATTGGATCCATAGGAAAGAAAATTGTGTTATGCTCGGTGGCCATGAAAAATTCGCTCACAAGGGCTAGTGAAATCTGTTGTCCACTAGGTGAGCCCCCAAAAGTGTCTAAGTGAGAAAGTCATGCTAGGTCTATAGGCTCCCATTGTACAACGAGAAATTCATGTGAGATTTATAGGCTCTCATTATACTAACCATACCAAAGTTATACCTCCAATAACTTTGATAAGGAACCACAAAATATGAACTTTGAGCTTCATAGGGTTAACAAGTTGTGCTATGATAAACACTTATGAAAAAATGAAAATAAGATAAGGTGCACCCAAAGGGGTTTTTCTTAATTCATGAAAGGTATCACCTTAGGGAAAATTGTTCCTAATGTCTCTGAGAGAGGACTAGTGTACGATAAAATATTTGTAGCTTAGGGAATGCCATCCACAGCATCACCACTAAGAGGGATGCCATATGTCAAGGAAGGTCACACTCTTGAAGGACATCAAGCATAATATCACTACAAGGAAGATACGTCACATGAATTGATAAGACCACACTTTGAAAATAAATTCACATTTCCTAGGAGATGTATGCTATAATCACTAAGAAGGGAACATGCAAACCATGAACAAGGGATAATTTATTCTCCCCACTTAAAATGTCAACATACTTGCTATGTTGGTAGTTTAAGTAGAAAGAGCTCGAATGAGATGATCCTTGGAAAGAATGTACACATCCCAAAGACTATCTATCCTTGACTCCCAATCATAGAGAAAAAGATAACCATGAGGAACTATCATGTTGCTTCTAATTAAAATATGGTTGCACCTAACATTGTACCACCATAAATGGCAATGAGCAAGAGACATATGGCTACTAATGCAACATAGTGATGAGCAATGTAATGAGATAAAAATCATTATTAATTAGAGGAAATAGGTGCATAAACAAAAGGAAGAGCACAAAAATCCTTAAGATGTTGAATTTTATTGCTCAAAGGCTTACATTCATTAGCAGAATGACCATGAACTCTTGTTGTAGAATTTCTTTCATGTTTTTGGAGGAAGAGTAATCAAGCAGGCTTTGAGAAGCCTCAAAAAGATAGTCTCTTGATCAATAGTAGGGGACATTTCTTTCTCATTACAAGATGTCATGCACACAGTAGATGACAAGGCATTAAATGAATATGGAGTTAAAGGTGGTAAATGTACACCTTTCTTGAAAAAGTATGGTATAGAGTTCACTTGGTTTTTATCAATTTTCTCCATGTTTTCATTATATCCATGTTTAGAAAGTGTTTTTTATCCAAGGGCATAACATTCTTCCAACTCAAATGGAGAGGTTTTATGGCTTTGAGAAGGGTTGGCTTCTTCACGAGCACACAAATCCTTGTTAAGTTTTGTAAAGTTATGTATCTTCCTCTCATGAGGTATGGGAGTTGAAGAGACCCCATCGCCACCATGCAGTGATGTTGTGACTAGTAGAATTTGGTAAATAAATGACTACGTGGCTAAAATTTTCAGTCATGACAACTAAATATGACTAAATTATACTCACTTTTTCCACCATAGCTATAATTGACTAAATAAATGACTAATTTTTTGCATCAATTTTTTTTTTTTGAAAGAAACTCTTCCTAGCCATCAATTTAGACTTTAGCCAACACTTATGCATACAAATTTATATATTTTATTTATAAATGTGTAAAAAAATTCAAACAATATAATTAAAACCACCATTTTCCTGTGGTTTTTAACTATTGCTTAGTTAGAAGAAATAGTTTGGGAAAAAAATAGAGTTTTGAAGATGGATATATTGAGTAGTAATTGAAGGGATTTTCCAATGGAGGAATTTCTTGCCAACAGCGCTTCAAAGTACAAGTCTAAAATGCGGCCAAATCTACCCTTTTATCAAACAACTCCCAACCTAGAAGTATGTCTTGAGGATTTTGAGCTTTTTGTTGTGGATCATCTCAAACCTGTAAGCAAACCATTTTTAATTTTTTTTAAAAGTTGGATGTATATGTTATGCCTATTGTGTATTTGAAATTTTTATGTTGCGCGTTTTTGTGAAATACTATTTGGCTATTTGAATTTTATGATTCTGTCTATTTCGTTATTGAATATCTCGATATGTTTAAAAACTGATGCTCGGTATTTTTTTATTGGCTATTTGGATATTTAAATGTTGGTTTTTCACTGGAAATGGGTATTTAAAAAAATGGTACTATATATCTTTTTCTATCGAGATAATGTTTTTTTCTGAGAAACAAATGAGGTCTCAACCTTTTCTGGCATTACACAGTTTTTTAAATTTTAATTTTGTTATCATTTTTCCCAGGAATTAAAAAAATTGATGTTCGATGAACCCTTTGTTATTGACTATCTCGGTATTTAAAAAAAGGACATTGGGCATTTTCTTTATACAGGTATTTAAAAAAAAATGGTATTGGGTATTTTTTTCACTGTCAAGTTAAAATTATTTTAACAAATAGACAATGTCTCAATCTTTGTAGTATTGCAACCTCGCTAATCCACTAGAGTTATGGTTTACGTTTCTATGGAGTCCTTGGATTTGTACCCTAGTCGTGCTCTTACCAATGCTTCTATTGGTATTAAAAAACAACCTTAAATCTTGGGTCAAAAAATGAGCTGTCTTAATAGGGTGTGGTATGATATTGGATTTTATCCTAGAGTGTGTGGGAAGCTTATGTTTGATCATAAAGGTATGTAAACCTGATTAGGGAATTGTATCCCATATAGCATGGGTCTTGCTTTAATACTTCCCATAATGGTTATTAGCAGATCACATTATTATAGTTTGTGGTAACCCAAGATTGTATTTATGTAATAAACTTGGCCTATAGTTTAAGTTGTACACTTTTAAGTAACATTCATAAGGTTTAGAAAATATTGATCACTCTCTATAAAATCCCATTGAACATTGGTTGTGATTGAATTCACTACATAATTTATATAACACAACTACTCTGCATATCAACCAAATTTATAGGCTCTTTAATGCAATAAGAGGTAATCGCTCTTGGATCATGTTATCATTACATCGTAACGTGTTAAACTTGAGTCAACCTAAATGCACCCAATGATGATTGACACCTAATTGTGGTGATAATGATTTGTACATGAATTGTGCTCATATGAGTGCCTCCATTTCTATCACAACATAGTCACATCAAACTTGGGTCACACATGAATGCATCCTGTATTTTATATAGCACAACGGTGCCACATGACCAATGGAGTTATGGATCACATAATTATAGTCACAAGAATTTGTTCCTTAGTTGTGCTCTTATGGCGATTCCATTATCGTTACAATATAACAATTTAGACTTGTATTGCTCAAATCCTTACATTACTTATTTTCTCTTTGGATGGATGGAAATTCAATGGCATGGATTTGTATGTAGGACATGTGCTTATATAAGTGCCTTCATCACCATTACACAATAGTACATTGGAATTTCCTTTCTTGAACCATTAGTTTTTCTTTTATTGTTAGGGTTTCTTAGTGATTATTCCATTTCCATGTGGCATATTGATAAAAGAAACCAAGCAAAAAATCATTCTATTTTTAGTTAACACCTGCTAACATACTTTTTTAATAAATGTTTGACATGGATTACTTTGAGTGTGAAGAATTTTGTTTTCTTTTCTTATAATACATTCATTGAGAGCTACAGTAGAAAGCTTCTTATGCTGAAAACCATCATGTAAACTTGCTTTAAGCTACATTTAGGAGGCTTTGTGGAATTTTTGTGAATTATATAACTTTTTTTTTATAGTAAATGATAGTGGATTATTTCTAAAACTGAAATGATTTATTAATTATGGTTTATGATGATTAAATTTTTTATTTAGAAGGGGTTAATATGTGGTATTTTTATATGTAGGAATAATATATTGTGATGCAACATTTTGGTATGGATGGTTAAGAAAACTTGGATTGGTATCAATGACATAGCCTAGTTGGAGAGTACCTTGAGCTAGTGTGAAACACTTCTGGGTGTTTTCATTGGGAAGCAAAACCTGAGTGTAGGAATACAAATGTCGGTGGACTAAAACATTAGTTTCCACATGATTACATTTGAGGAGTCAGTCAATTGCTTTGAACTACCAGTTGATCGCTTTGAATATTTGATAGCGAAAGTTCCTATATTCTAAAGATAAAATCATAAATACACTTGGTCCAATTTGATGTCTTGATATTATTTCGAAAAGTCCCAAAAGTTAAAACTGTTGAAGAAGGCTAAGTTTATTGACTTATTTAGAAGTATTTCTGCTAGTTGTCATTCACCACATGCCTTATATTTATTCTTCCTTTGATTTCTTCTCATTTGTCTGTTAAATTTCCCAAGATTGTTGTTCTTATAAAAGACCAAGAGATGTTTCATTTTAGTTAAGTTCAAAATTTGTGGATGTCAGATAACAAAATTGTAAGGATTTGTCTTTTTATTTATACTTTATAACATTTGGCTTGATACAAATTGTTTCTTTAGAATTATGGTATTTCCTTTTTTCTAATGTTTTCAACCCTCATTTCAAGGAAGATCTCCAAAGATAGTACTTTAGATAGAGACTACACTTTTCTACTATAGGTTTTGTCTAAAAACACCAAAAGCTCAGGTACTATCCTACTTAGAGAAAAAGTAGGAGTCATGCAATGATGAGATACTCATTTTTGGAGCTTTGGTTAAGAAATTTAAATGTTTGGATATGTGCACAGAGAATGTTCATGGAGGAGTGTAAACTTCCTTACAAAGCAATTACCATAGTAGAGTTTGAGGTGAATTGCACTTGCTATTTTATGCTGATATGGATATGTTTTAACCTATAGTTAATTGTTGGAGCATAACAAATAGGATAAATAGTTTTTGATATACCATTTTTTGTAATTCAAAATTTTTATACCTTATTCTAGGAGGAAATCATTGGGGGAGTCTATACCTAAGACACCATTATTTCAAATTCAAAATTTCTAGCTCTTTCACAATTTTTTGCTTCATTTATTTAATCTAAGATAGCATGTTGTATAGAATATGCTCTCAAAATTGTGTAGTAAAATCCTTTATTCTAGGAGGACTATTCAGAATCTTCCCATCATAACAATGAACATTTAAGCATCAGTCATTAACTTGAACTTTGCAAGAGTTTCATCAAATTCTACTTTTCCACTCTCTTTTCCATTCTAAATTGTATTCCCAATTTCATCCATGTAGAACTTCCTCAGCCTGTAGATCCTACTATTAACCATAACTTTACCAGGCATTGAGGATAGATTTGAGTTTTCACCCAAGAAATAATTGAAAAAATTCAACTTTACTAGATATAATGTGCTAAAAATCTCTTTGAGGTTATTCTAGAAAAGAGTTCTTGATAGTATAATGTGTAGTTTTGAATTAAGCTTTTTGCATGAATTCCATATCTTTGATCAACTATTTTGAGCTTGATTACCTTCATCAATAATGAGTAGAACTGGGCTCTCTATATGCAGTTTTCTAATACGCTTAGCCTCTTCAAGAAGGCTCACATTTGTCTCACAAGTTAGGTATACAAAAATATTGTAGCCAACAACAAGCACACTTTTTCTTCTATGTCACTCATGAAGTATTGCCAAACGCCTAAAATTTTTCAAATTTTTGAGCATGATCTAGTTGCTCTTGGATAGTTTTATAATCTCTTCATATTTCATAGTTTGAATGAATTTCATTCCAAAAGATCCTTGATCTATCTTCGTGAGTGGCATAGAAGAAAAAGTGTTCTTGTTATTGGCTAATTTTATTTTTATAGCTAACTTGTGAAAAAAATGTGGTCCTTCCTGAAGAGGCTAAGCATATTGAAAAACTACTTTTAGAGAGCACAGGTCTGCCCATTCTTAATGAAGTTCATCAAGATTGAAATAACTGATCAAAGATATGGAATTCATGCAAAAAGGTTAATTCAAAACTACACATTAAACTCTTAGGAAATCTTTTCCAAAATAACATCAAAGAGCTTTTCAACACATTGTATCTAGTAAGGTCAATTTTTTTCAATTGTTGCTTAGGTAAAAAATCAAAACTATCCTCGATAGCTAGTAAAGTTATGGCTAACAACAAGATCTATAGGTTGAGGAAGTTCTACATGGATGAAATTTGGAATAAAATTCAAAATGGAAAAGAGAGTGCAAAAGTAGAATTTGATGAAACTCTTGCAAATTTTATGTTAATGACTGATGCTTTTGTTCATTGTTATGATGGGAAGATTATGAAGACTCTTCCTAGAATAAAGGATATATATGTGATTTTGAGAGCATCTCCTATATAGTAGGTTGTCTTAGATCAAATAAATGAAGCAAATAATTGTGAAAGAGACAACAATTTTGAATTTGAAACAATGGTCTTATGTATAGACTCCCCCTATGATCTTCTCCTAGAATAGGGTATAGAAATTTTGAATAAGAAATAATGTTATATGAACAACTAGCCTATCTGTTATGCTACAACAATTAACTATAGGTTAGATCATATCCATATCAACATAAAATAGTAAATGCAATTCACCTCAAACTCTATTGTGGTAATTGCTTTGTAAGGAAGTTTGCATTCCTCCATGGGCATTCTCTATGCACATCAGTATGTTGGTTATTATATCGATCTCCTTTGTGATCAAAATAATAGTGAAGTTCATTGCATAACTCGTGACCATTTTGTAGTGCTATGATCCAGTTCTCTTTTACTTCTTACTCACTGTGTTCTCGATCAAAATGTGAAAATGAATTAGAGTATAGATATTTGTCACCATTTAATAGTAAATTTCATTGTTTTTTGACTTTTTGTTATGATTCAATCACTATTTGACAATGTTCTTCCTTTCTCAGTCCTATAGGACTGAGGAAAATTCATAGTTTGCAACTCTCTGACAATGATATTCCTTTCAGTGATCTTAGTCACCTAATTCAATGAGTTATCTTCTTCATTTCTTAGTGCTAATAATGCCTACACAGTGTTTCATCAGTCATAGTTACAATGCTCCTTCATTTGAAGATATTATGTTGCTTGGGCAATAATGTTTCACTAAATTCATATTTTGTCATGCAAATGTCTTGTTGCACTTGTAGAGTTTTTTTATGTATAATATTTAGTCAAGATTCCTTCAAATGGAGCCATTTTGTAGAGGTTGTAGGATAATGTTTTCAATAAAATAGTAGTGTTAGTGAGATGTACTATTGAATAAGACAGCTGAGAGGGGGGGTGAATCAGTTTTCACAAAACTAAACCATTAATTTAATCACCGAAACTAGTTCTTAATACTGCTTACTTGATTAATCATCAAATTCCACTGCAAAAACTTAAATACAATAGAAAAACACAATAACACTAGATTTACATGGAAAACCAAATGAGCGAAAAACCACGGTGAGAATTAACTCACACTAGAGAGAATATAAAAACCAATTACAAGAGGCTCACTGCTAGAAATAGGGCTCACTACCAAAAAAAGGACTCACTATTTGAAACGAAGACTCACTATCCAATAGGGCTAACAACTCGGAGAACTCACTGCCATAAAGATACAAAAAAGACTTCTTATAGAGAGACTACAACCCCAATGCAACAAAGGATTCCACCACAATCCCCTACAAACATGCATGAATGATAGAGTCCACCTTCTCCTCACAACATCCAAAAACTCAACATTAAACTTCACACTAATCTTCCACACTCATATCACACACATTTACTAAATAGAATCAATGTTGCACTAAAGTACATTTTCTCTTTTCTCTTATTACCCTTCTTCTTCTCTCATGTATATTTATTCACCACTAACTCATCCTGTATTTATACCCTCTTCAACTTTGAAACATATCCAAAGTGTGCCATCCAAATCCAAATTGAAATTAGGTCAATTCCAAACATCCTAGGGTGGAATTAGAATGAAGGTGACCAAAAGAATTGCTTCAAGGGACCCAAAAAAGATCCAACATGCTTCATCAACCTTGAAAGTATTATTTCACACAAGGTTGGCCAAACTAGTGTAAAACACATAGAAATATTAAGAACAAATCTTCCAAATGTTGAAAATATCTTCAATACAATCAGGGAAACTCAAATCTAGAACTTAAATTCATAAGACTTCATCAAAGAGAAATTCAGACCAACAACATTTATCTCAAACCTCAACCAAAAATAGAAAAAACCACAATTCACAACTAGTGAACACAATTGACACTGTACAATGAATCAACAACCAAAAATCTAGATATAGCATCTTCTAACAACCATGAACAACATGTTTTAACTACACAAGCATAGGAGTGAATTGAGACCAAAACCTAGAGCAACCACTGAACACCTGCAACATATTTTTGTTACAATTTTCTCAATATCCTCGACATATACAAAAAAAACAACTAGTTGACAACCAATTGACTAGTTGACATCAATGAAAACACCTTCAATCTTTCCATTCTTGCAACAATCTCCCCCTTTTTCATTGATGGAAACACATGATGTGAAAACACATCAAAGGAAACATATAATTTTGAATACACTTTTTGGTTTCTCCCCCTTACTAGATAATTTCTTATATGCTTCTTCTCTAATTCTTCCTTTTCTTTTTCACTCTTTTCACATGATTATTCTCGCCCTTTGACATCAATGGAAAACAAAAAGGAATATTTTACATTTATTTCTCCTTTGACATGAAAAATAGAATACTCATAATGACAACACTTGATACTACCTACTCTCCCTAAGAGGTAGCCACCAGAACATCAACCCAAAAGAAAGATAGATCCATAGATCCACCAGACTGATGCATCTCAATATGCATCTAGTTCAAGAAAGGAGGGGAAATAAACCCTAACTTCTCCCAAAGATACTCAAAATTTTCTTTAGGAAGAGCCTTCGTGAAAATATCAACAATTTTATCATTTGTCAGAACATACTCAAGCTTTACTTCATTCTCCATGATCTCTCTTGAGAAATGATATCTGATAGATATATGCTTCAACCTAGAGTGCATCACCAAATTCTTTGAAATGTTAATTGCACTTGTATTATTACAAAAAATAGAAATGGGATCATCATATACTGTGTTGTGATATCTTTCAATTTCTATTTCTCCATAGAACTTGTGTACAAAAAGATGTAGTAGCAATATACTTAGCTTCAACAATAGGCAAGGAGATTGAATCTTTCTTTTTACTCCACCATGCCATCAATTTGCATCCAAGAAAGAATCCACCACCTCTTGTACATTTTGTGTCATTTACACATCCAACCCAATTTGCATCTATATAGGAACTAAGTGTGAAATCAATATCTTTAGGATACCACAAACCATAATCTGGAGTGCCATTCAAATATCTAAATATTTTTTTAACAATAACATGTGATTCCTTAGGATCTTCTTGAAATCTAGCCACAAGACAAACAACATACATGATATCCAGTCTAGTAGCCATCAAATACAATAGTCCTCCAATCATATATCTATACTTTCTCTAATTAGTCTTAGGTGAATCATAATATTTACCCAATTTTCAACCAATCACCATAGGAGTACTTACTAGTTTAGAACCATCCATCCCAAACTTCTTCAACATCTCTCTAGCATACTTAGACTATGAAATGAAAATTCCTTTCTCGATTTCATTAATCTATAACCCAAGAATGAAATTCATCTTCCCAAACATAGACATTTCAAATTCTTTCTACATCTCTTTTGAAATTCTCTTTCACATAATTCATTTCCTCCAAAGATAATATCATCAACATACACTACTACAATCAATATTTTTTTATTTTAAAATTTCAAGTATAGATTATTATCGACTATACCTTTGTTAAAAACTTGCTAAATAAAGTACCTGTCCAATCTCTCATACCAAGCTCTAAGAGCTTAATTCAACCCATATAAAGCTTTCTTCAATTTGCACACCATATTTGGTTGATTTGCCAACTGGAATCCTTGTAGTTGTTCCATATAGACTTCTTCTTATAGCTCATCAAAAAATGTTGACTTGACATCCATCTAATAGACATTATTAAAGTCCTTATGATAAGAAATTACCAAGAACATTGCTATAGCTTCCATTCTTGCTACTGGAGCAAAGGTTTCCTAAAAAATATATGTCTTCTACTTGTGAGTAACCTTTACAAACAAGCCTATCTTTGTTTCTAACAACTTCGCCATTCTCATTCAACTTCTTTTTGAATACCCACTTCGATCCAATGATGTTTTTGTCTATCAGTCTTGGGTCCAATTCCCAAGTTTGATTCTTCTCAATCTACATAAGTTCTTTCATTGCTTCCTTCCAATGTTCATCTTTACAAGCCTCACTTGCAGTCTTTGATTCAATCTCAAAAAGTAAACATAGATTCAGTTCAGTAGCAACTTTGCTTCTAGTTAATACACCTTTTGTTTTATCTCCAATAATCTAACATTTTGAATGATTCTTCTATACATATCTCGATGTCCTAGGAGATATCACTAAAGCATATTATTCTCTTTCATTATGTTCATCCTGCTTCCCTTACTCATCTTTTTCTTGTTCTTCTACAATTTTTTCTATTCTTACACAATCATGTTCATCAGATATGTATCTATCAAAGTCAATAGAATTTTTCATTGTCTCATCACCTTTGACATTTGAACTCTCTACAATATTTCTCAGTATTTTATTGAAACATTTTTATGCCTTTATATTAGTAGAATATCAAAGAAGAAAGCCTTCATCACTTCTAGCATCAAACTTTCCACAAGTTTCTTCATCTCTTCTATTGTAACATTTGCTTCTGAATCCCTTGAAATATTTAACAGTAGGAATTCTTTTGTGCCATACCTCATAGGGAGTCTTTGTACTATTTTCTCCTCCTTGAAATTGATTGAATAAATAAACATTAGTAAGAATAGCTTCTTTCCAGTAGAATTCTAGTAAACTAGCCTTAGTAATCATTGATCTTGCAACTTCTTGAACTATTCCATTTTCCTTTCAACAACTCCATTCTGCTAAGGAGTTCTCAGAATAGGTAACTATCTCTTTTGTCAATATGATGCTTTTCATCAAAAGTTACTGAACCTATCCCACATATTTTAGCACTAGTATAATCTCCAAACATAACCATGCCTCCATCATATTTTTCAAGCTTAAAATACTTACTCTTATCACCAGTCATGTGATGTGAACAACCACTATCAACTATCCTATAATTTTTCTCAAGTGTTTAGCATGTAGGGAAGAGATAACTGTGCTTTCATTTTTCTCCTTCATCGAAAGTCTTTCCTTCACCTATTTTTCATAATTACTAGAAGTAGGTTCATCCTTAATTGATAAGAACAAGCATTCATTGTCATCAAGATCTTCATATGTTGAATCTTCATCAGATATACTAGCATTATCTTTCATATAGTAAGCTTTGCTAATCTTCTTTCCTTTCTTTTCTTTCTCATCTCTTTATTTATTCCTTTTAGCTCTTTCTAAACACTTTGTAGCATAATGACCTATTTCTCCATGACTAAAGAACTTAAAGGGAAAATTACCTTCATACTTACTGGAGCCTTTCCTCATCCTTCTTACAAAGTTAGCTTCAATTTCATCAAATTTTTCATTATTCGGAACTTCAGCCTTTGTAGCTTTAAAAGTAGTCTTTGATTTACATCCAATCCTTAAACTCAACTTCCTCATCTCATAAGATGTCAAAAATCCTAACAACAGATCCTTAGTGTAGGTATTATAATGTATAGTCTACTCAATAGCACTCACCTTCTCACTATAAGCATCGGGAAGAGTTCTGAGAATATTCTTTACAATATTGGTATCATCTATAGTAGCACCAAGTCCTCGCATTTTGGCCACTATCTCATCCAATCTTTGTACATAAGATTTAACATTCTCATCTTCAGTCATATGTAGGAGATCAAATGGTATCTCCAAATTCTATAGTTTTGAAACTTTAACTATTTCATCACCATCATGCACTCTTTCCAAAGCATCCTAGACTTCCTTAGCCATCTTCAAATTTTGAACCTTAATCAATTCAGAATGTACCAGACCATTCTTCAAGATGTACTTTTTCTTTTTGTTCACTTCATGTGCTTTGATTTCTTCAAGCATGCTAGGAACATTAGCAGGAGGAGTGTAAGGATTCTTGTAATCTTTCTCCACATAATATCCACAATACTCCAAATATTCTTCCATCAATACTTTCCAGATACCATGATTAGTTCCATCAAACCTCAAATAATCATAAATCATTTTTCCATCCATCCTGAACCTTCATCAAGTGGTTAAGCTCTTCACCAAGGAGCCTTTCTTTGATACCAATTTATGAATAGGAAAAATAATAGGGGGGTGTGGAATATGGAAATGGAGTGAACAACTTCCTTTATCCACACTAGAAAGGGGGAATGAAGTAAGAGGGACCCAATTTCATAAAGTTCACACTCAATAATAAATCCTTGAGATTCCAATGCAAAAGAGATTGAAATCTATCAAAGGGGATTTTCCTTAAGGCTGGAAGTTGATAAAGAAGATTAACTACTAATGCAACGCTAAGAAAATGCAAGATGTTTGAAAACATGTTGTGATATGCAAAATGACCTAGAAATGCAAACAATCTACAACATAAACTTATGAAATTAAAATTTTGCACCCAGAGAATGGAAAAGTGATGGAGAGGAGCTATGGAATCCTATAGAAATCACTGCTGAAGTCATCTAGGACTCATATGCCAAGCTGGGCAACTTAGTCCTATTTCAGGGAGATTCTTCTAGAATAGGTTTTAGACAAATGGGTACTCAAAACTGCAAAATATCTATTTTGGGCCTGGTAGTAGGACTCGTGCCAATGATGATGTATCAATCTACTTCCAAATTTTGGGAAAATTAAAAGTGGAATTTGTAGCTCTCGGTCTACACTTATGCTCTTGATAAGTTTCCATATCCAAATATATAGAATTTGACCTCTAGGTGTTCTCCAAGCTTCTTTTAGGGCTTTGACAACTTTCAATGACTTTGAAAATTTTATAAACAAGATCTGTAAGACAAATGCAAAGAGGGGAAAAATTATTGAGGGTTAGTGAATAGGGGTTTTCCTTGGTCAAACCCCGATTTGGTAATTAAACCCTTAAAAATGAAATGAAAAATGAAAAGAGAATGATGAATGAACAACATGCAATGCTACAACTCACCAAACCCTTGAAGTAGAAATATGAAGATATGAAAGTAATGGCTCCAAAGTGCTTGAATGCAAAATCACTTGATTTCTTGATTAGAAAATTAAGAGAGTTAGGGAGGAGTGAAATGAGTGGAAAACCCTATATTTATACACAATCGTGCAATATTTCTCAAAAATACCACATCACAGGCTGACCTTAGGTCTTAGAAAGCATTTTAAGTGGGTTTCAGAAATTAAATGTATTAAATGATGTTTATCAGGATTACTTTTAAAAATACACTTAAGGCCTATAAGTGTAAAACAGGGCCAATTAAAGCATAAGGGTCAAATTATTGATGACAAGCCTAGAAAAGTGTGAAAGTTTGTTACAACACTTTACAACACTTTGAAATAAGGCTTGGGAAGTGATAAAAAGAGGTTATTTAGATGAAATATATTAAAAATGTCTTAGAAAAGTATGAAAGTCTGTTACAACACTTCACAACACTTAATTAAGGCACCACTTGAATTCTTTTAGTTCACTAGGATTGAAGACCTAATGTGAATGTGTTATCCACATTACAACATTAAATCAGGGCACAATTAAGCCAAAGTCACAAGGAGGGCCCAAATGAGACAAAACAAGTAGAAGGGTTACTTTTTCGATGTCCATAGGGGGGTGAATCAGTTGTCACAAAATTAAACCATTAATTTAATCACCGAAACTAATTCTTAATACTAATTAATTTATTAATCATCAAATTTCAATGCATAAACTTAAATCCAATGCACAAACATAATAACACTAGATTTACATGGAAAACCTAATGAGGGAAAAACCATGGTGAGGATTAACTCACACTATATAGAATAAAAAAATCGATTAAAAGAGTCTCACTACTAGAAATAAGGCTCACTACCAAAATAAGGACTCACTGTCTAATAGGTCTAACAACTTGGAGGGCTCACTACCATAGAGATACAAAGAAGACAAAGAAGACTTTTTATAGAGAGACTAAAATCCCAATGCAACAATGGATTCCACCACAATCACTTGTAGACATGCATGAATGATAGAGTCCACCTTCTGCTCACTACATCTAATAACTTACCATTAAGATTCACACTGATCTACCACAATCACATCACACACACTTACTAAATAGAATCAATATCACACTAAAAAACACTTTCTATTTTCTCTTATTACCCTTCTTCACTCTTGTATATTTCTTCACCACTAACTCATCTTGTATTTATACCATCTTCAACTTTGGAACATATCGGAAGTCGTTCATCCAAATCCAAATTCAAGCTATGTCAGTGCCAAACATCCTAGGGTGGAATTATAATGAGAGTGACCCAAACAAACACTTCAAGGGACCTAGAAAGATCCAACATTCTTCATCAACCTCTAAATTATTATTTCACACAACGTCAGCCAAACCAGTGTAAAGCACATAGAACCATTATGAACAAATATTTAAAATGTTGAAACTATCTTCAATGCAATCAAGGAAACTCAACTCTAGAACAGTGAGTCATAAGATTTCATCAAAGAGAAATCCAGACCAACAACATTTCTCCCACACCTCAACTAGAAACACATAAAACCATAGTTCACAACTAGTGAACACAACTTGCACTGCACAATGAATCAATGACCAAAAATATAGATATAGCATCTTCTAACAACCATAAACAATATTTTTTAACCACACAAACTTAGGATGGAATCCAGACCAAAACCTAGAGCAACCATTGAACACCTACGACATATCTTTATTACAATTTTCTCAATATCCTCAAAATACATAGCCAAAAAAAACTAGTTGATAACCAGTTGACATCAATGACAACACCTTAAATCTTTCAATTCTTACAACAAGTATGATAGTAGATACAATGAGAATGGAATGTATAATGTTTTGACAGTAAAAGAATCATTTATTTTCTCAGATATTAACACAAGTTTCCTTGTACATAAGATAGTGTATAATGTATTGTATTTCATGGTATCGACCTAATTCCATACCACCCAAAGAAGCAATGACTGAGAGTATATGTTCCCTATATTTTTCAACCCACATGTGTCTTTCTAATTTTTTTCCACAATTAGGAATAAGGTATGTCATGAAATGTTTCTTCCCACCCAAAACTAATCCTTATAAAGAATTTTTGTACCCATGCAAAATACCATAAGTTTCTTCAAAATGCTATGCTCCAGCACAAGAGCAAGATATCAAGGGATACTTGAATTTTCCATTGGCATCTTTATGATTATATACACAACATATTTTTTGCCACAGTTTCAAAATACATATTTATGGTAATATTCACATAGCAAGAACCTTGAAAGGATGGAAACCTTGTTGTCATTCTTCCTAGCTCACTCATCAAGAGCCTGTATCAATATTTGTGGGCTCCTTACAATAGCTTATCCATTGATGTGAAGGCTCCCCTCATTTACTAATAGAATAAATTGTCATCTACTCTACTTGAATGTGTAATGTGATGTAGCACATTCAATGTCACAAGGAACAGTTTGAGAGAAGAATTTGAGACTTAATATCCATAGAATCCAACTTCTTGCAACATAAAATGTAGAACCAACATCCCAACCAAAGCAACTTAGCTTTAATATGCACCATAACCAATTTTTTCCCATATGAATGGTGGAATTGAACTAACTTTTTGGGGTCCCTTGAATAGAAAACATACACAGACACAAACTGATGTGCTAGCCAACATAGAGAAAACAAATGGATAATATATGTCTCTGTGATAGCCCATCATCCTTGATACTCTCTTGGAGGAAAATATTGCACACTCACCACATTTATAAGGAAGACTAAGTATCATTTGTTGAGACAATTCTGTGTCTAAACCAACTTCTTGAATTGCACTTGCATTTAAGGAAGGTGCTTTCAAAATTGTTATTGCTAACTGAGCACTCGTGCTATCTCCTAGTTTTCTTCCAACTAACCAGTTATATGAATGATTATTTATCATTAAGGCATAAAGATATTTGGAAGTGTATTTTTATTAGATATTGTAGTTGCAAGTTCCACTTCAAATCACCAAAGCCTACAAAAAACATTCTGCACAACCACAACAACACCAGACAGTTATTGTTTGGCCTTCATGGTGATGCAGGAAAAGCACCCTCCATCACCTCAAAGGCCTATTAACAATTGTGTACTGTTGCGATGGTTGTGTAGAAGGACCACTACAACACCACATGGTTTTTTTTGAGCATTTTTAGTGATGTGGGGTGCTTTCCTTGCATCATCGCGAAGGCCCAACAATAACCATGTGTTGCTACAGTGGTTGTATAGAAGGTTTTGTGAAGGAATTGGTGATTCAAAGTGGAACTTGCAACTATAATATTTGATAAAAATCCACTTCCAAATATGATTTTTATGGATGTTCATATCCTCATCCAAAGCTCCAATTCACACACAGGAAAGGACACTTTCAAAGGTTGAGGATTTGGTCTTTACACCCACTGGTTGCATTTTCTTAAAATCTTTTAGTACTTTTCAAAAATACCATTTTGAACATATCCTTTAATCATGACATTCCATGATATCACATTTCTTTGAACTATTTTTTGAAACAGTCTGCTTGCCTTGTCTATGCTTCCATATTTTCATGTATGTCTAGCAGGGCACTGTAACTACAACATATGACAAAAAATTCCTTGTTGATATGCTTTGATGGATGTCCCTTTGTTATTACTGGATATCTGATGTACTATACATTATTATAGTGCAAGCCTATTTTTTTGATTGTTTCACTTAGCATAACCAATATTTTCCACAAGAACATTTTCCCTATTTAAAATGATGGAAATGGTTCACATCTCTCAGAAAAATTTCTCTTGCAACAATCTTGGAGATGAATTTAGATGCAGTGTGAAAATCAGAACATACTTGAAGGTTCGTAAGAACTCTAATAGTTGTACCAGGGGCCATGTTTAACAAACCAAATGCAATTTCTAACTTTTCACGATGGTGGCAGATAAATGATTCTTTTTTCTTCTATTCCACAATATTAAGTAAAAGTCTTAAATATGGAAATACCCTATTTTCTTCATTTTCCAAGAAAATTTCTCCAATTTTGCATAGCTCTCCCATTTTTGTGGATGTGATCTATCTCCTATAATTTTTTAATTGATTTATCTTTCTGCTGTGTTTGGACTTACTTTTGTAAACTTGCAATATACAATGCACTTTTATTCTTCCTGAATTGAGACTAATAGTAATTTTTTTGGTTGTATTGAGGCACAACTTCATTCATGGTGGAAAAGGAAACACCCTATTGCTCATATCAGATGGCACATTGCATATAAAGGAGGAGATATTCTAGGGTTATTGTTGACTACATTGAAGGAGAGAACTTCATATATGTGACACGATAAAAAAATTCCTTCTTGGATTCTACACATTACAACTTGCTCTAGGAAGATTTCCCATGTTGTAGAAGTTTTAAGAGATGAAAGGGGCATGTGCTCACATTGAAGGGCTCCAAGCATGCATTTTCATCATTGCAAAAGTTTTTTTTTGAAGTTTCTTCTTGTCATTTCTATGCATTATAACTCAGATTTTTAGTCTTGTGACTAAAAATAAAAATTGTAATACTCTATTTCTAAGCATTTTTCAATCAAGATATATATTTTAGACTTGTGCAAGTTGTAAGAACACTTTTCTTTTAATAAAGTTCAATGATTTTTCCTTCTCAATGGTTTTATTATTGTGCTCAATTGATGATTAATGTGTATTTATGTGTTTTATGTTTAGATCCTCAAATATTAGTGAATTAAAATGACTAAATATACTACTGATTGACATCAATTAATAATTAAATTGATTAAATATACTACCAATTGATAGAAATCAGTCAACAGTGAATACATATGACTAAATATATGATCAGTGAAATCAGTGAACAAAAATGACTAAATAAGTGACAAGTTAACAACAATCAATGAATAAATCAATGACTAAATATACTACCAAATAGATAAAAAAAACAACCAATAAATGACTAAATATGGTTTAGTCATCAATTTGGTTGCATTATAAATGACTGACAATAAATTGATAATGGTCACGTGATCATGTTTGGTCATTTATATGCAATTTTTAGTAGTTTTTGTATTCATATATTGTTGTTTTTGTACTAGTGTGTTGATGTAGAATGAAGTTGAGCAAATGAAACACAAGTTTTCTTTAGTTTTGATTGTGATATTTTGTAGTGTCTCATAAAGGAGGGTGGTAAATCCAATGAACCTCAATCATCCCTTAAACATGGTTTTAAAGATGAATCTTTTGTATATGACTCTTTGGACTTTGAGGGTGAGATTTTGGACTCTTCTTTGAAGCAACTTGTATAAAATATAACAACCCCTAATCATCACTTACGAGTCTTTTTGTAGGTGAAATAAGATTAGGCTTACCATCAACTTTTATAGGCTCTACTTTGGAAGTTGAAATCAAAGTATCATGTTTAACTTGTGAATGATAACTTTGTTCATTGGATTCAATTGTGTATATCTTGTTGTATTCAAAATTCATTTCATAGTGAAGAGTATATGGGAATCCTTTCATCGCATGAATCCATGATTTTCCTAGGAGAAGGTTGCATGAAAGAGGTTTGGGCATGATATGGATAGGGGTAAGAAAAACTACAAGTCTGACCTCAATGGGTAATGTGATCATTCTTAATTGTTTCCTATTAACATTGTCAAAGCCATGAATTTTAACATCATTAAGTTGAATAAGCTTCTTGTCGACAACAATTTTATCTAGGAGATCAATGCTACAAATATTAAGACTTGCTCCATTGTCTATGAGAATGCACCTAACTACAATTTCATTAATGATCACTTTTATCATTAAGGCCTCATAGTTATTTTGGATCTCAAGTGAGGGTAATTCATGTTGAGGGAATGTGATATCTGAATTTTTCATTTTCATAAAATCAAAGGGGTGATGCCACAATAGTGGTTTACAATTTGATGGAGGAAGGAAAACTCAAAAAAAATGACCCCATGGAAAAAAATGGTTTTACGGGTTTGAATGAACCTACAAGTTCAACTGAACCCAAAAGGGGTTCGCTCAAACTAGGGTTTGGGCGAACCCATTAATTGATGTGCCCATATTTCCCATCCAAAAAAAAAAAGGGAATGCATATTTAAGGGTGGTTCGCTTGAACCCCTAAGGGTTCGTACGAGCCCCCTTATTCCTCATTCTCCCCCTGAAAAACAAAAAAACATAAATTTTTACACTTTGAAGTTTAGGTTGAGGATGAAAATGCAGGAATCTTCACAAACCCAATTGGAATTAGGTAGTTTGCAAAATGAGCTATCCAACAAATATAATTTTAATATGTTTTGGTTTCATTATGTATTTGTGTTTTAGTTTTATTAAACATGGGTTTTTCATTGAAAATTAAGGTTTATGTTCTACACATGTAGAAACATAGCAGATTATCAAATTTTTTTTGAAAAATATGAGTACACCAGATATTGAAGTCCTTGATTCAAGAAAAAAAAATTGAATTTCGATACATACAAAAAAATTTATGCATTATATGGTCGTGCTATGTCTAAATTGTAATTGGTTTGACTTTAAAACTTGATTAAAGAAAAAAAAATCAATAAAAAACTATCTAACCAAGCCGAATCACTAGATATTGGAGCTACAAATCTAAATTCAAAAATTATAATTTTATCCTTCATGGAAAAAAAATTGTGTTATATGGCGTGTGTCACTTTTTTAAAATGTTGTTTTATGAAAAAAAAAAATTCATGGGAGATGGAAAAAGAAGTGAAATATAATTCCAAAATTTTTGAAAAAAATATGTTTAGAATCTATAGAAAAAATATGACAAGACTCTAGTTTGCATAATCTTCAAATTCCTTATGGTTTAGCTGCTATAGGTGCCCGAATGTGAAGATTTAGTTAAAAATAATAATTTCAGCATCCAGTTTGATTAAAAATTGTAAACCACTATTGTGGGATCACCCAAAGGAGGTTTATATCATTCAATTTAACATGATATTGGATATCATTCTTCTGCAAAACTTATTAGAGCATCCTAATGTATGTAGGTGATTTTTGAATGAGATCCCATAAAGATATCTTATCTGGAGTATTTTTAAATTATTCAACAAGATCATACTCCTCTTCACTATGTAAAGGAAAATGAGGAGCACTAGGAAAAATAGGTTGAGGAAACGGTAATGAAGTGGGAGTGGTTTTTGGTTTCCTATTGTTCCTTGTATTATATGTGTGAGCAATGATATTGTAACTTGATTGCTGTGAAACATTATTACTAGTAAGTTGCCATGTAAAATTAAAGATATCTCTTGAAGTTAATATATGAGGTCCTATTATGGGAGGTGATTTAGGAGTATCACTAATTAAACTAGATCCAATTTATGTGTTTATAAGCTCAACTAAGTTACCTAGATGACCTCCTAGTGAGGGGGTTCTAATGTAAACTTAAAATCTTTTTCCATGCCATCCATATTACTATTTTTTGAGAGAAATGTAGCATTGATAGATGGAGAAACAAGATTCTCATCATGCTCAATAATTGTGTCTTCTAACACCAAGATACCTTCATCACAAGTAGGCACGGTATCGAGAGAAGAACAAATAGGATTTCCATGATTGTCCATGATTGCATCCTCTTGTAGCAAGGCTTTAGAGGATCATCTAGGTGAGATGAACTCCTCAAGGACTTCATATAACATGTCAAAGTCATCACAACTAAAGGTTTTGAAGGATATGCTTTCTCCAAGGTTTATCATTTAGTTTTTTTTGCTTTGTTTGATGTTTTTGATTTGTTATTTATGCTTCCTAATGATTACAA
This sequence comes from Sequoia sempervirens, assembly GCA_007258455.2. NCBI lineage: Eukaryota > Viridiplantae > Streptophyta > Pinopsida > Cupressales > Cupressaceae > Sequoia > Sequoia sempervirens. The sequence goes on from VDFB02270651.1 coordinate 367,827,796, forward strand.
AATGTAAAGTAATTTATCTAAGCTATGAAATGATGCTAAAAATAAAGGAAAAGTACATAAATCTAACACTATCTATAACTGAAACATGCAAACAATCTTTTCAAAATGTTGTAATATTTAATAAAATAAGCAATTACTTGAATGCACAAAATAGGGTATTTTAGAAAACCAATACCTAGATTTGAGAAAAGCAACAAAAAGGAAAAACAAAGGCTAAAAATCACCCCAAAACTTATCTGAAATGCCTATACAGGGATTCATTCACCCATGGGTGAATAGGTCCTTGCTTAGGGGTTTAAAAAAATGAAAAATAAAAATTTTGAGTTCTTTTATGTGTTTTTTGTGCTAGGTTTCAGACTGTAACTTCTGTGACAAAATTTTCCATAATTCGATGACCTAATTCAAGTAGAATTAATGACAAATGATGAACTATATGACTCTCTGAAATGCAATTTTGACTCAATTTTTGAATATGAATGATTGAGAATACACTAATATAGAAGTACTATGCAAGATTAATGTAATATGCATGCAATTTTTTAAAATTTTCAGATTTAAACAATGCAAAAGTGCGAATTTGAAACCCTATATGAAATGCAAACTAATGTGTTATTGACAACCCTGAATGAGATTCAAAGTAATGCAATGCAATTTAAAATTATGCAAATCCTAGATCTAGGGTTTGAATGATCTCCAAATCAGAAATTTGAATGTTCAAAATGTCAGGTTCACCATATAATGAAACATAGGAAAAGAGTGTAGGGTATGTATAGGATCATGATGGGCCAAAAAGTGGCAATATGATGGGTATGTGGCTGAATTTTTTTTTTTACCCAAAATTGATGAAATGGAAAGGGTTTTTAAAGGAGATTATCAACTTTCCACCAATATAAATTATTCTTTACTTTGAATTTAATAAGTAATTATTATTCATTTTCTATTCAAATTATGGCTAAAGTCTGATTGATAGGTGATTGAAAAACATCTATAGCTTTCAAATGGTATCACATTTTTTGAATCAAAATATACATTCTATGTTTCACATACTATAGGATTAGAAAAAGAAAAATTGAATTTCATGAATTTTTAACCAAGTTAAGGTGGTCGACATACAAGTTTTTATATTTTTTTAAAATTTGTAATAAAAAATTCATAATTAATTATTTACTTGGAAAAAAATTACAAAAAAAAATGCATCACATCGGGACATGAGTCCTCTACTCATACCTAAAATCTTATAAACAAATATTATCATTTAATTGTGGTTAGGGTGGTCAGAAAGACACCTAGTTCTTATTTTTTCCCTGAAATTTAAGTCCTACTGCATTGAAATTTCAAATTTTCACCACATAGATTTTTTTTTTTTAAACAAACCTAGTAGTTTAGAAACTACATTCAATTTTCTACAGATTCTATTCTTACATATTTTTTAAATAGTATAGATAAATTATTCAAATTTTTACATCAAGTTTCCTAACTCTGATTTTTTTGCCACATAAGGGCCTATTTTTTCCATGATGATGCACATACCCTGTAGGTTCACCAAAACATAAGGTTTTATACAAAATTTGGAATGTTTCACCAAGCTTACTATGAATAGAAAGGGGAAAATGGCGTGTGATGAATCTACCTTTTTCTATTCCATTTAGGAAATGAGATCCTCCAAGATATAATTAACTTTCAACCTTTAGGTGAGTCAATTCCATAGAACATCCAACAATCTCCTTTGCGTGTGGGTGGGGTAAATATGACCGAAATGCACTCTTGAGAGATAAATGAAAAAATATTAATGATCCTTATTATGCAATGTAACACTTGATTCTTCAATTTAAAGCATATAAAACTAGGAGAATCCACAACCTCCCTTTAGATTTGTGAAGTCTAAATTATTATGAACATGTAATAAAAAATGTTGCAAGGTGTCCTTCTGATAGAAATAGTAACAATAATGATTAAATAGGGGTTTTACTAGAAGGATTAAAAATACCAAATGCATTCAATTATGAAATGTGAAGGGTGGATTTTAAAGATGAAACATAAGACTAATAGAAACAATAAAACTTCTAGAAGTTCTAGGAAGAGAAAGCACTATGCACCTATCACAAAACATTGTTTCTAGAAGTTGTCTTAGGACTCATTTGCCCATGGGCGAATGGGTCTTTGTAGGGATCTTGAAACCTAAATTTTGGGTTCTATTCTTTTGTGTCTGCACTTCTAGATTCTCTATGTTTGATAGTTGGATAGTTGGAAATAAATTCGGGATTTGAGTTTTTGTATGTTGACAACAAAGGTGACAATAAATACAACTTCCCAATTTTTCACTTTTGAAATCTTCAACTTTTCTTCAACCTATGAACCTAGACATATACAAGAGGGGAATTTTTTTTTTGGTGGATGGAATTTTTTCTTGGTTAAACCTTGTTTTGGTAATTAAACCTTCAATTGAAACAATGATAAAAAGAGGGAATGATGAATGAACACTTGTTTGTTGCAACTCACCAAACCCTTGAATAAAACCCTTGGATGGAGATCCTTGAAGGACTGAAACTTGCATGAAATGGATGAATTGGATGTAGATCTTGATGACTTGAGTTGATGATTGAATTATTGAAATTGATCTTGAAACCTACATCACAATGTTAGCTCCAAAAACATGCATGAATGAATATAACTTTGACATGATTCTTGAGATCATTAATGCTACCACAAATACTTGAGAAAACTACTCTTGAATGCTCTTGAAACTAATACTCCATCTTATGAAGTTTCTCTCAAACATCTAATGTTTTTTATTAGTTAAGAAACATTTGCAGGGTGTTGTAAACTATACACAAAGAGCCCACAAGGCCAAAAAGGAACCAAGTTCAACAAAAAATTAATAAATCAAACTAAAAACAACAAAAGGAGGACACATAAACTGCACACAAACATTAGAGACCCAATAGAAACAACCAACCTAGATTACTAATTGGCCACACACTTCCATTTCTAAATGAGGAGAGTTAAAACATCATCCCCAATCCAATTAGGGCCTTCTCCATTGGTAGTCTTTTCAGCCTCCTTGATGACTTCAAATAGTGTGACCGTAGACTTGTGAATCATTTTAATAGTGAAACAATACAACCTATTGAATTTACTTTCAAGCTTAACCACCCACTCATATATCTTGTTGATTTCCTCATCCATGTCGTTCTTCCACTGGGTCATCTCCTCCTTGATAGCTATGGGATTGAAAGAGTTTGTAGAGTCGTATTTGAGCATTTTATTCATGTCCAACAAATGGATAGGACCCCCAAAAAGTTTCTCTTCCAAATCCTCAATAGTGTCTTTTTTGCTGTCATCCTCACCACCAGTCAACTTTGAGTCACTTGAGATATCATCCACCAAGATCCCTTTTTTGTTGTTATCTAGTTTGTGGGACCTCTAAACAATAGTTTTTTTAGTCCCCATATCCATAGTAGTAGCGACAATAGTGTCTCCTTTGGAGTCTTTTTCCTCAACACTTTTTCCTTCATTGTTAGTGGCCAACAACTCCACTCAACACATAGAGTCTTTTTTCCCCTTTTTCTTAGTTGTAGGTCTGCTGTCCATCTTGATAGGTTTATTTTTAGTTTGCATAATCTAGCCACAACCTTGGATTGGGCCAACCCAACATCCCCCTTTATCTTTTTAGATGGGGTTTTAGGCTTAGGCTTAGTAAAGGGTTCATTTTTAGTTAGGGGGTTTTTCTCTTAGGACCCGCCAAAGTAGTAGGGGACGATTTATCAAAGGAAAGGTCAAGAGGTTCAAGTTATTCCACACACAATAGAGATTGGTTTAGGGGGGCACATCACCAATTAAAAGTGATAGATCCTCAGGATGAGGCCCTGATGCAGAGGCATGGGAGTCAACAAGTTTGGGTTAATGACAGTAGTATCATGGGACTCCTTGATCAAATTTTCAAGGGTAGTCAATAGGAAGAAAGGAAAGCTAAGGATCATTTTTTTTCTTAGGTGGTTTAACAATGGTATATGATAAAAATAAAATACCTTAAATCTACCTTCTAAAGTAATATATTTTATGAGAGAAAGACACACCTTGTCCCAGGTTTTATGCATCACCTCTTTGTCAAAGTCTGATTGCTTCTTAACCAACTTTTCATTGTCCTTGAAAAAGGAATTGAGACTCTTAAGATCTTGAGTCTTTGTATGCTTCTTGTACTTCTTTCCCTCACAAGAAAAACCCATCGCCTTGGAAATCACTTCCTCATTGACCTCAAATGATATGTCACCCATGGTGACTCTCCTCTCCTTTCATGACCCAACAAATTGAGCTGACATTTTTTCATTATGCCCCACAATTTTTTTTAATAGCGGTTGTAAACCCCCCTCCATATATATATGCTAGACAATAGGGTCTCTGTGAATTTCATCACAACTATCGGGCTTGGTCCTAACCCTATCTCCCACCATCTCGACCCATAACACACATAAACTAGACCAAGAAACCAAAGTTAGTCAGAAAATGGACTAGCCACTAGTGAATTTACTCACCCTTATAGCATCATTACCTAGCCATCTAGGGATATAAGGTGTAGTTAAAGTTTTCAAAAATTTACACGCTTTAGTGGTCATTCCCAATAAATCCAACTCCACAGGTCCATAATCCCTCCTTAAGTACAATAAGCTAAGGAAAAAATCCATGGTAAAAAATATTGGATAATTAATACTTGACCTACCAAAAATCACATTAAACTTACACATTTTCTCATGTCTTTTGGCTGCGGGGCCAAATTTTGAATTCCCTAAGTATGCCTCATTAATACTTATGGCCATCATTAGCTTGATCAAAAAATAATAAATTATCAAGTTGGAGATAGACATCATGATATGTACATGGTACCGATGATTTAATGGGATATGCAGTACATATGATTATGTAAGTAACCCCACCTTTCTAGGAATCTCTCATTGAACTTGCCACAAAATCCAAATTAGTCCCCGTCATCATAGGTCTTGACTTGTAATGCCATAGGTTTTTCCCCCAAAAGCTAGCTTTTTTTGTCATCATCAAATGAATATTTTTCTTTGCTACACAAGGATTAATCCTTATACATTTACCGGTAAACATTTGAGTCTTTTCCAATATTTGCAAAGACTCTAAGAGGAGACCAAGTTGGCCAGGCCATCTACCACTTGGTTACCTTCTCGAAAGATGTGGGACAAATTTTTCCTTTCCAATTTTTCAATCAATAAGCTTATGTCTAGAAATATGTCTCTAATGTTCCAACTATAAGAATGATTGTGAATGACTGAGTTGATCACAATCATAAATTCCCCTTCAATGTGTAGATTTTTTATCCTAGAGTGAAAGCTAACTCAATTCCCTGAACAACACCTGAGATTCATTCGTCATAGAGGGTTGAATGCCTATACCTCTAGAAAACCTCACAATGACATTTCTCTTGTAATCTCTGATAACACCATCAATACTGGCCATCCTAGGGTTCCCTTTAGCCACTTTGTCAAAATTTTGTTTGAACCACCCAACCCCCAGTGGTTTCCAAACTACGTTCCTTCTAGCTAGAGACTTGGAGTTGTCAAAGGATTTTGTTTTTAGCTTTATGTTCCAACATTTTTCTATTTTGATCTCCCTTTTAGAAGGGGCTTTATCTAGTGGTTTCTAGGTGTATAGATAGATCCTTTTAGTGATAAGTCTAGATCCAATGTTGAAAGCATCCTTAGGACTTCTCTTAGTGTCTTTGAATATTTGATTGTTCCTCTCCTTCCAAAGGTACAAACAAAGGATGGGGGAACTTGTCTCTATATTTCCATGGAGAGAGGGTGTTGGAAAGGACTAGTCCATCCTTCAATAAAGGATTTTAAGGCTCCACCCATGGTCCACTGAGTTTCCAACTTTCAAAAATACAGCTCAGACTTTAGTAGCAAACGAAAAAATGTAGTAACATGTGATCCATCGACTCTTTAGTACTTTTGCATAACATGCACCTATTTGGTATCTGGAAACCCCTTCAAATTGTCTTGGGTCAGAATCTTGTTGTGACAAGCCATCCACTAGAATACATTTATTTTTGGTGTCAAGTGTCTGTTCCAAACCTTTCCATAATCTTCTCTGAATACCCCTATCCATCAACAAACTATAGTTTTCTTGACAAAGAGATTTCCATTGCTTTCCTTAGTCCGAAAAAAATCATCCTCAACATTTGATATGGGAATTCTAGTTAGAGAGAGTAAGTCTTGTAAATAATTGGCCAACCTTTTCAAATTTGGGGAAAAGGGGAAGCACAAACCTAAATCTTTCCATTTCCTGCCACCCTGTTGACCATGGAGGTAGTCACAAACATTCCTTCCAAAAAAGATAAGTACATACTCCATAAATTTCTTAAAATTAGACAAAGCCAAAGGGGAATTGAGAATCCAAGTGTCTTCCCAAAAATGAATACTGCTTCCACCACCAAATTTTCCATCTTAGCCCTGAGTGAATCAACTTCTTCATCTTTCACATATTATTCCAATCCAAAGACCCATGAGAGTGCTCATCCAAGAAGCTCCTAATAAGTGGGAAGTTGGTTAGGTACTTACCATTCGTTATCCTACACCAATATTTTTTATTCCTTAACTGATCCCACCCCACCTTGGAAAAAAAGGCTTTGTTGGTAGACTAGAATTTTCCTCACACTCATACCTCCACCAGATTTAGGAAGGCACACATTATCCCAACTAACTAGTGACATCTTGTTCTTTTCCTCAATACTAGACCAGAGGAAGACCCTTTGGATCTTTTCAAAATTTTCAACAATGTACAGGTCTAGGAATTTTGAGTATGGAAAGTAAGTAAACCAATATCCCTTGCAAAGCAGCAATAAAGAGTTTTAGCTTTCCAACATGACTAAGTATCAAACCTTTCCACCCTACCAACTTCCATTGGATCCTCTCCAAGATATAATTTCAAAAGTTGGGAGTGACTTCCCTAACAATGAGAGGGAGACCTAGATATAATGAAGGAGGGACAACACTCACACATCCCAAAAAAATAGGCGCATGATCCTATAGGCTAGGAACGCAATTAAAGAAATAGATTATACTCTTATTATAATTGATGCACTGACCTGAGAAAGTCACATAATTATTGAGATAAATTTTCCATTTCCTAGCTTCCAAAACCGAGGCTTTCCCAAACAACATAGTGTCACCCACAAACTGTTGAATGACAGTTGGGTCTAAGGTGGTGGTTGGCCTAAGCCCCTTGATGGATCCCTCTGACAACATATGAGAAACATTATACTTAACACATCAACAACCATAATGAACAAATAAGGAGATAGGGTGCCCCTTGTCTAATACCTCTCCCAACCACAAAGAAACCATGGGGAACTCCATTGACTAGAACATAATACCACACCATAATTATGCATTCCTAACTAATTGTGATAGCACTTTGATTAAAACCAAAATTTTGAAGGAATTTCTAGAGAAAGTCCCATAAGACTTTGTCATAAGCTTTAGAAATATTGATCTAGGTGGATATGTTGTTGAACAAAAAATCAACTATTTAAAATTCTCCAAGAGTTGGCACCATGTTAAAGAGCTCACTAAAAAGAACCCAACACAACTTGAATGTAGCTAAAAGGAGTTCGTACGCTTAAGATATGCTTAGTCAAAGTTGGGTCAAAGCAAGGGTACTAGAGGCTGAATGCAAGGGAAAAAAAATAATCATTCCAAAATTGGTCAAAAATGGTGTCAAATCAAAGATCTTGATGAGACAATTCCAATACCACTCATTTCACTTGAATCAAAGCGCATGTGTAGAAGTTACGTGTGGTCAAAGGTTGCATAGTAATTTTGACTTTGACTATATGGATGGTGACACCAACATGATAATGTGGCATTTTGTATGCTGACATGGATGCTAACGTGGTTGATAATGTGTTTGGTGATGAGGCAACTGAGTTGGTCTAGTTGATGAATTGCACATGTCTTTCTCAGCAAATGAAATTGTGCCATGTGGCCCAATCAGTGGGTGCCATGTGGTACCCCCTCTCATCTTCAACCGACATTGGTCAAAATTGACTATTTTAAAATATGGTGGGGGGTTTAACCCCCAACCTCCCTTATCCCATTTTAATTTCCTACCAATGCGCCACATATCTTGCTCAATATATATGGGGGTGCACATTTTATTTAAAGACTACTTGTGCAGATTTAGAAGGGGTGGTGGTTTGAACTACCGACCCCTCTATTGACACTACTGCCATCTAACACTACACCAAGCTTGGTGTTTTGAAGGATTTTTGGAGTGGGTATTTTTTATTAAAGATATTTAACTTGATTTATAAATATTTTTAAGGGGTCTCTAAGGAGCTTGATGTAAACAAGCTAAATATTTCAAGATTTTTATTTTTAATAAGAGATATTGCTAACTACTAAAGAGTATCCCAATTTGTATTAACATGTCTTAATGAATAGAAGCCAAACATTCAAAAAATTTAGTTCAAATTGGGAGATACAGGAATATCGAAGATTTTATTGTTTTAACCCCCATATGGCATGTAAATTGTATAAAAGTGGGGAGGAAAAAATTCTCAGGTGAATGCAGAGGAGAGAAAGGGTATTTCTCATTGGCATTGTAATGAAGGCATGAAGCCTTAAAGACTATTTCTCATGCTTGTAGAGTGATGAGAGAACTAGATGTTGCATGTTTTTGTTGGTTTTGGAAGCACTACATGTCTAAATAGTGTGATTTAGGAAGAGCTTGTAGGGCTTGAATCTTCCTTAGATGCATAACAACTTGTTCTTGTAGTTTGAAGACCAAAATGATGTACATCTATCATTTTGTAGAATTAACATCATTAATGGTAGTGATCACATCAATTAAGTGGATCTAGAGATGTATCCTAGAGTGGTGAACTCTATTATCAATTCCTCATATTATGTCTTCATTTTCCTTTATATTGTTTTGAATACTCTTTAAGTTCATTAGAAAAGCATTGTTAAAATATTGTTGACTCATATTCACATATAAGTTTGTCAAGTGATCAACATATTAGAATCTGAATACATAAGTGAGTAATTCTAGATCAAGTTGGTCTCAGAGTAGTTAGAATGTAGGGATAGCTTTTGATTGTGTGAAACTTTATTTTTTAGTTTTGGTTTTAGTTTTTCAGTTCTGCATACTTTGGGGCTTGTTGATCTTCTATTTGCAGTGTGCAAGTGTTGGAAGTACATGTTTGTAGGAAATAGGAAGGCATGGGAAATCCATCCAAACAAGAGAAACTTCATGAGATTGAGACCATTAACCATTAGATTTAGTAAGAGAATGTATTCCTTAGAGCCAAGTTCTACTCCATGGAAGAGGAGATTAAGTAGTTAAAAACTGAGTCTTGAACCATATCACAAGAGAAAGAGGATTATGTCAACAAAATACTTATATAGTGTAAGAATTTGATGACATTTGTTAAAGAATTGTAGGCAAAGATACAAGCCAAGGATTACCTCTTGGAAAAACTACAACAAGGTGAACACAAGAAGGAAAAAGGGTATGTGCAAGATCATCATGGAAAAAATAGGCCCTTAAGTGGCAAAAAATTTAGAAAATCTACAGTTAGGAAACTTGATGTAAAATTTTGAATAAATTATCTATATTATTTCAAAAATATGTAAGAAAAGAATTTGTAGAAAATTGAATGTAGTTTAAAAAATACTAGGCTTATTTAAAAAGAAAAAAAATCTATTTGGTGGAAATTTGAAATTTGAATGCAATAGTACTTAAATTTCAGGGAAAAAATAAGAAGTAGGTGTCTGTCTACCCACCCTAACCAAAATAAAATGATAAAGAAAGTTATAACATTTTAGATATAAGTAGAGGACTCATGTCCCAATGTGATGCATATTTTTTTGTAATTTTTTTCCAAGTAAATAATTAATTATGAATTTTTTATTACAAATTTTAAAATATATAAAAACTCATACATGTCTAACCACCTTAACTTGGTCAAAACTTCATGAAATTCAATTTTTATTATTTTAATCCTATATTATACGAAGCATAGAATGTGACACGTGTTTTGGATTCAAAAAATGTGATACTGTTTGAAAGCTATAGATGTTTTTCAATCAGCCCATCGATCAGGACTTTAGTCATAATTCAAATGGAAAATTAATAATAATTATTTATTAAATTCAAAGTAAAGCATAGTTTATATTGGTGGAAAGCTGAGAATCTCCTTTAAAAACCCTTTTTGTTTTATCAATTTTGGGTAAAAAAAAGTTGTCAGCCACATAACCTACACGTACCCATCATATTGCCACTTTTTGGCCCATCATGATCCTGTACATACCCAAAAACTTCCACTTCAGATGTAGGTACTATGAAAGAAGAGTGCACTATAAGTTATTTACCAAATAATACTCCCTTTCCTACAAATTCAAACATTGCTTTTAGTAAATTTGAACAACATACTAAGGGCATATGATCTAATTTTTTCATTAAAATGGTATTTAATGGAAGAGGCCTTGGTAAGGATGACCAAGGTGATGCTAACCCAATACAGGTAAAGGAACAACCTTGATTTGCAAGTTTGGGCTATACTAGTGAGCAAGTAGAAATTGGAAGAAGTTCCAAAGCTATTGACAGAAGACAAGCTTCCAACAACAAAATGTCTATGCCACTAGTTTTGCAGGATTCCTCCATAACGAAGAATAATGATAGGTGTAAGAAAATACGAAGAAGAGGTAATGAAATTTCACCTCCTCCTACTTACACTAAAAATAGCACTAATAGGAAAAAGAATCCTAAAACTTCTCATTTTCTATATTTGTATGAACAATCTAGCTTTCATAGAGAAAATAAAAGTATGCTTTTCCATGCACATTTTATGGGTTAAGTAATCATTCTGTAGTGTATTGTTGGAAGATAAAATCTATGTTAAAGAAGTTAATATATTTGGTGAATAACAAGACAAGTGCTAAAGACCAATCTTGTTATGTTGAGACAAAAAATGGCTAAAAGGTCACCTCCCCTAAATAGAGAGAAAAAATGAATAAGTTCCCTAAAAACATGGACATAAGATTTTGTACCCATTGTAATAGGAAAGGTCATGATATTGACAAGTGTTGGCATATTCCTCCAGTAAAATGATGGAAAGATGTTTGGAATCCAAGCAATTTTAAGCTAACTCATGCAAATGCCCAAATATCGACTAGGGAAGTAAAACCACTTGAACATAAAAAATCGATGGGTAAAATGTTCCTTAGTTTTATGTTTGCATAGCTTTGATTTATGAATAGTATGCAAATTTTTAGAGCACATTTTTGGGGATTCCTGATGTTTGATGAAAGGAATTTTATTTTATATGTATATTTAGCTTTGAAATATATATATATATATATATATATTTATATATATTTGGAGTCACATGTAAGGGAAAATTTGAGTGACAAGTTTAAAATACTTAGATTATTTTTCTCACAGTTAAGGTAGATAGATTCCATTTTTGATAGTAGTATATGCTAGAAGTATGGGCATCATCAGAATGTCTAAATGTGGAAAAATTGCATTTGGGCACTTGTTTGTAATTGTAATTAATATACAAACTCATTGTATCCATATATTTTATTTGTACTAATTTTGTAAGTCTCTTATTTTGGGACATTTGATTTTTGTAAGCTATAAAATGTGGTTACAATTACGGTGTAGATTATTTACACTAACAAATTGGTTTGCAAAGTTGCACCAAGTGATCTTTTACAGACACTGGCAGTTTATGGATTTGTGATGTGACATTTGTACAAATAGTTTAAATTTTGGTGATCATTTTAGTATAAGCCTTTTGAGCTTATAGACACCACTAGGAAGCATTTTTCCTTACACACTATGTAGAGGCATTGAGCCCACACAACAAAATAAGATGTTGATGGAGGTGTCAAATTCTCCTTTTTTGTGTAGAGGCTTGTTGAGACCATGTAGTAGAGGGAGACCATTAAAGATTCATTTAGATACTTAGTCTTGTGTAGAGGTTCTATAAGGTTGTGCATCAACATAGATGTCACTATATATCTAGTTCTATTTTGAGAATCATGGAAATAGTGCAACAATAGAGGTATCACGAGACACATACTGAGATCCCAATCTATGTAGAGGTTCATCAAGGTCATGCATAAACTGAAATGTCATTTCACATTCCATTCTGTGTAGAGGTTCATTGATTTTATGTAGTAGCAAAGGAGTCGACTCGGGGTGTGATCATTCAAGAGCTTGAAAAAGTAAGGGGGCTATACCATCACTCACTTTGTAATCAGGATTTTGGAAATCCAAAAGCTCTCCAGTGGGGAGGAATGATCCAAGTGGATATTTTGTTCACCAAAAATTTAACCATTCCAAATTCTCTAAGAGTCAGTACCATGTTGAAGAGCTTACTGAAATGAACCCAATGCAACTTGAATAGAGCCCAACGGAGTTCGTATGCTCAAGATATGCTCAATCAAAGTTGGGTCAAAGAAAGGGCACTAGTGGTTGGATGTAAGGGAAAAAATTGATCATTTTGAAATTGGTTGAAAATGGTGTCAAATCAAAGAGATCAATAAGATGATCCCAATGCTGCTCATTTAGCCTAAATTGAAGCTCATATGTAGAAGTTATGCCTAGTCAAAGGTTGTACAACAATGTTGACTTTGACTATATGGACATTGACATCAATATGATGTCAGTATGCTGAAGTGGCAGTTCATACACTGACATGGATGTTGATGTGGTTGGCGACGTTTTAGGTGATGAGGCAGTTGAGTTGGTAGAATCAGTGAATGACATGTGTCATTGTCAGTGAATGAAATTGTGCCATGTGGCCTAATTACTGGGTGCCATGTGGCACCCCCTCTCATCTTTGGCTGACACTGGTTGGAATTGACTCTTTAAAAATATGGTTGGGGGTTGAACCCGCAACCTCCCTTATCCCATTTTACTCGCCTACCAATGTACCATATATCTTGCTCGGTATATATAGGGTGCACATTCTATTTAAACACTACTCATGCAGATTTGGAGGGAGTGATGGTTTGATCTGTCAACCCCTCTCTTGACACTACCTCCCTCTACTGCTACACCAAACATGGTGTTTTGAAGGATTTTTGGAGCGGGTATTTTTTATTAAAGATCTTTAAGCAGATTTAAAAATATTTTTAAGGGGTTTCTAAGGAGTTTGATGTAAATGAGCTAAATATTCCAAGATTTTTTATTTTTAATAAGAGATATTTCTAACTCCTAAAGAGTATCCCAATTTGTATTAATATGGCTTAATGAATATAATCCATACATTCAAAAAATTTAGTTCAAATTGGGAGATACAAGAATATGGGATATTTTATTGTTTTAACCCCCCATATGACATGTAAATTGTATAAAAGGGGGAAGAAAAAAAATTCTCATGGGAATGCAGAGGAGGAGACAAAGAGTTTTTCCCATTAGTGTTGTAATGAAAGAATGATGCCTTAAAGACTAGTTCTCGTGTTTGTAGAGTGATGAGAGAACCATATGTTACATGTTGTTATTTCTTTTGGAAGCACTATGTCTAAATGGTGTGATTTAGGAAGAGCTTGTAGGGATCAAATCTTCCTCATATGTGTAACAACTTGTTCTTTTTGTTTGAAGACCAAAATGATGTATAGAGAATTTTGTAGAATTAACATCATTAATGGCAACAATCACACAAATTAAGTGGATCCAAAGATGTAGGCTAAAGTGGTGAACTCCATTATCAATTCCTCATGTTATGTATTCATTTTCCTTTATATGATTTTGAATGCTCTTTAAGTTCATTTGCAAAGAATTGTTAAAATATTGTTGACTCATTTTCACATATAAGTTTTTCAAGTGATCAACATATTAGAATCTGAATACATGAGTAATTATAAATCAAATGTCAAGCTTAAATGCCATATTAGTACTATTGCATTGATCCATAGAATGTAGGATTTCATGTGTGGTAATTGTCACATATAAGATATGGTGACCCAAAATAAATCATTTTTGGCTTGGGCTTATCATTTTATCCAAATATGGTTTCAAGCGGTTCAGTAGGATCTTGGAAGAGATCTTATACACAGTGCTACATGGGTTGATAGGTTAAAAATCTTCCATGGTCAGTGATTCCTCAACTTTTGGATTAAGAGCAATGAATATGTGGTTCAACTATTTGAGCAACTTGCTAGAATTGAAAAAATCCCTTGGTATCAGAGTTGGGTCATCCCCAACAATATCCCAAAAGATCTAGAAGAAAGCCAAGGGGAAACCATCGAGCCTTGGGGCCTTATATGCCCCCATGCTAAACATCATTGTCCAAATTTCCTCAAGAGTAACAACCCCCAAAATATTTTAATTATTCTTTCGGGTGATAGGAATGGGAAGGGTTTCAAGTAGCAAGTTGTCCAAAATTGAATTAGGAGCCTCAGCCAGAGTCGACAGAACTTGTTGGAAGTGACCAACAGCTAAAACGTTAATCTTAGTAGGGGTGGTAACAACATTCCCTGACTCATCTTTCAAATTTTTTATCTGATTCCTTTTTCTATGCTTAAGTGCCAAAATATGGAAAAAAAGGTGTGTTCTAGTTTGCCTCAGTTAGCCATTGAATTCTAGATTTTTTCTTCTAGAAAAATTCTTCTTTTTTCAATTTTTTTTCCTATTCTCTACGCTCCTGTCGCTCTCGCTAACAAGTCTGAATACCGATATCCCATTCCTCCATCTTTTTTTGCATCACTCTAATTTTATCAACTAAAATATTTTTTTGATGAAAGACATCTCCAAACACCCACTTGTTCCACCCCTTAACCATATTTTTGATATGCTTGAGTGTATGGAAAATTTGAAACATCGGGGAGCTATGAACATCAAAATTCAACCAAGCAACAATCTTATTCCTGAAGTCCATGTGGGAGTTCCACATGATCTCAAACTTGAAAGGGAAAGGACCACATCAAAGTGTTCATTTAGGAACAACAGTAGAGGGTAATGGTTCAAACTAGTTTGAGGCAAAGCCAACATATTAGCATTAAGTAAAGCTATCCAGTTGGGAGAGAAAAGGAATCTATTAATTTGAACCTAAATGAAACCATCCCCCATATGTCTATTAGTCCAAGTGTAAGAATGACCTTGCAAATCAATATCCACTAGGCTAGTACAATTTAAGAAGTCAACCAAATTAGACATGCTATCAGAGTAATCAATCAGGCCAATGCACTTCTCCAAGGGTTATAGGGGGAGTTGAAATCACCAACGACTAACCAATGGGCCCACCTATTGGCCAAAATCTAATCAACTATTTTTTGCTAGAGAGCTTTTCTTGCATTCCTTAGGTTAGGGACATAAATGTTGATAAAAAACCAAGAGCCCCCAATAGTGGAGAAATTTACCTCCACACTATTCCTGCTTTGGAATAGCTCAGAACCAATTATCCTATTGAGATTCCACATTACCAATAGTTCACCTAAGGCTCCATCTGCATGACTAGGAAATGAGGGAATTTCAAAAAATATGCCTAGCTATGGGTTCAAAATTAATTTTTTTCATCTTGTTTTCTTGTAGCAGTGAAATATCAATCTTGTGTTCCAACACATAATTCGCCAGGGCCAACTACTTGTGGGGGCTATTTAACAGGCATTTGCAAGATCATGGTATGCCAAAAAGTGGCAATGGAGAAAAAAATACGTGTTTCTATGACTCAAAAACGCGAAAGTGCTGAGTTGACTTTTTGGGCTCGGGTGACTACCGAGGTAGAGAAAAAACTTAGATTTAAGAATCGGATATCCGATCCAAGTCGAATATCCGATTCAAATCAGATATCCAATTTTGTTGACATATATATATATATAATTTCGGGCGACCAAAAATCATTTTCACATTTGCATTCGGCTCAACCGCGGCGGGCGCACAATGGAAAGCGCAAATCAGATATCCGATTTGAAATCCATCTCCAACAGGTAAAATTCTTGATTTTTTATTTTCTCTAATCAAATTTTCAATTAGATTTGTTTAATTTTAGTTGATTTTTTTCAAAATAGGGTTTTTTGGTAGATTTTTTATGAAAAAGTTGAGTTTAGCATGGATTTTGATGAAAATTGAATGTTTGCAATGGATTTTGATGAAAATTGAATGTTTGCAATGGATTTTCACTTAAAAATAGTGTTTTTTATGTATTTGGATTAAAAATTAGAGAATTTTATTAATTTTTGTTAAAAACTAGGGTTTTTGTTGGATTTTTAAAAAAACTAGGGTATTTTTATACTATTTTCATTTATATTGTCTGATTTTAATTAGATTGATTTGTTTTTATATTTAATCAGGCATTAGCATTAAATTGTTTTGAATCTTGTAGAAAATTTATGAGCTTCATGACCTTGTGTCACTTCACTAATACCCACGTGAGATGTAGTTGTAGACTTATGGCTTCCTATGTTGCAATCATAGCCAATGTTGAGCTTGATTCTTATAACTCTTTCACTCAACGTATTATGTCTACCCAATCCATCTTATATTCCCTCCCTAGTCCTACATTACCCATGTCTTTTTTGTAACCTAACATTTATGTGGACTTGGCATATGTTATTTCTAAGGTCCCCAATGATAATCTAGAATAATTGGATAAAGACCTACAATGAATTCAACAATTCTTAAGCATTGAACCTTTGGATGGAGAAGCAATTCCTCTTTTGGATAGCATTGGGAAGTTGGTAAATGATTAGGAAGGGATAGAAGTGTTACGTAGCCTAGCTAATATAGTAGATTCTAATATTCCTTCGGTAGCTAGTTTCACGAAATTTTTGACTAATGCTCAAAATCCTTTTGGAAAATAAGTTTCCTCTCCCACAATAATGCCTTCTATTCCCAACTTTACACCTCCAATCATAGCATCAATGATGGAATATAACAATGGTTTAAACTCAAGCTTAGGAATTTCTAGTGGAAATTATAATAGTTTTGTCCCTTCACCTATAACACCTTCATATTCATCACCCCTCCTAAACATGAAATATAATATCCCACCATTCCTCCATACTAGTTCACCATACTTGAAAAAATCTCACAACATGTGGCCCAATGATTTTGTGATAAATCAACTTTTTTATTTAAAGCATGAGATTATTACAACAACAAATTTCAAACTTAAACCAAAATCAAACCAATAGTAAACATCCAAAATACCTTACACATAGTTCATTAATGTTCACTATTTTAAATACACCTATACTACAAAACATTGAAATACCTTTCTTTGGAAAGTACAATGGTAAAAAATATCCTAATAACCATTTGTTAGTTTTTACTACCTTGTGTAGAGACTTTATTTTTGAAGATTCACTCATAGTGAAACTCTTTTCTAGATCATTGAAAGATATGGCCTTGGATTGTTTTTGTTCATTGTCAAACAATCAATTACCTCCTTTACACAACTCATTAATGATTTCCTCCAACACTTTCAAGTGAACATCAGTCCTCAAGTTACATTAACAAATTTAGTTCATTGTAATCAAGGACCTAAAGAGAAAATAAAAAAATTTATGAAATGATACTAATCCCTTTATTTGAAATTCTCCTATAGTCTTCAAGATGTTGACATTCAAAGGGTGTTTATAGGTAACTCACAACCTAATATTCAAGATAAGAAATTGCTAATGAAATATCCATCCTTAACACGTTTTTGTATAACCCTTCATTATTATCGAATATTGATTAGTTGGTATGACAGTACCCCTTCATAGGCTCCTATTGGTCAATCATATAAGTCATGCCTCAAAACAACTATCAATCATAAAAAGAAAAAACAAAATATTCATTACTTGATAAACATTCATGTCAAACCGCCTATAATATTGAGACAAGTAACTACCGTGAAACATAACTCTAGATATAAATTTAGGCCATGAGATAGAAAATTTTCATAGTTGTTTCGATTCTTCCATGTGATCATGTTGCAATTGTTAAACAAGAATATGATCTAACTTCCTCCAATTAGTCATATTCAAACAATTAAACCTTTACCACCAAAACTTTAATGCAAAACATTTTTCACTATCATCGCATAACCTCGACATGATATGGAAAGATGTAAATATTATTTATAACCAAGACCTCATTCTAACCAAATCCAGTTGGATGACCTATTAATGACAAAGGAAATAAATTGCTCTTTTTTCACTCCAATCAATACTTACAAATATTTACAAGCCCATTGCCAATTCATTCAACAAACTTTGTTCAATATCATAATGATAATGAAGTATACGATAATGATTTTTTCCATCTTTATAAACATTATTAATATTCAAAATCATAAAGGAAAACCAATATTTTGTTTGACATTTCTTTTACTTATATTGATTCTTCTATAACTACACTTTGATGGTCTTTTATATCAAGTTTGCGTAAACCCTAAAAGGAATACTCATTGATCCCATGTACATAGTGAATATGATCAAAAAAGAGTTATTGTATGTACATGAACTTTATGCATGACATGAACAACGTGCTACGATTAAAAGCTCATGATGGTTATGGCTTCCTTATAATTGGTTTGATAACTCTCCCAGTAAAGGTTGGACCTAAATAGTTGGGTGGTTTTGATAGATTTTTTATGAAAAATTTAAGTTTAGCATGGATTTTGATTAAATTTGAATGTTTGCAATGGATTTTGACTTAAAAATAGTGTTTTATGTATTTGGATTAAAAATTAGAAAAATTCATAGATTTTGTTATAAACTAGGTATTTTTATAATATTTTCATTTATATTGTCTAATTTTTAATTAGATTGACGTTTTTATATTGAATCGCATTATGGCTGCCGACAATGAAAAATGCACCAATTCCACCACCTCCACCACCTCCACCTCCTCCACCTCCTCCACCTCCACCTCCCTCCACCTCCACCACCTCCACCACCTCCACACCATCAATTCAAGAATTAATTTCTAAAAATTACAACAATTAAGGAGCATTTCTTGAAGTTTGTAATGAGAGTCCCTAGGATTATCTTCGTCAAACACAATGAATGAAATAATTAAAAATAGTGAAACCCTCTAAATATAATGCCTTCATCTCGCAGAAGACATGAGAGAATATTATACATGATTGTCCTATGATGATGTGAAAGATCTTGGAATAACCAAAGCCCAAATAGCCTCTTTATTTGTTAACCCCCGCACTGGTTTGCTAGTTAATGTTAATAAAAAAAAACTTTCTATAAAATGGTGCACTCATAGAGACATTGTAGAAAACTTTTGGGATCATTGGTGTATGGTTTTTTTGAAACCATCGAACAACAATTTGGATGTACCATTTTACTTTATAAAAAAATTATATGCTGAGTTTGTGTTAGGGCATCATGTCAATTACTTTGACATTAGACCCTTCCAGGGCGTTGGTGGAGGTATGCCCCAGGATAGAGCAGGGGCAGTTAGAGTAATACCCCACCCACATGTTCCCCTCCCTCGCCTTCCTTCGCCACCTCCAGTATACCATCCAGATATTATGCAGGATGCGGCCACACAGACTATCCATGCTATTCACTCTTTGAGTGGTCTTTTGGTTTCACATGCTTCTGTAGTAGCCCAACCACATTCTGGTGATGTTGGTGATGGCTCGGTGTCGCCGATCATCCCTCGCCGTCCACATATTTGTGTACCACATACTTGCTCCATGTGTCACCAAATACTCCTTGTCCTCTTGTAGAGCCTCTGCCGAAAGCATCCCCTAGACA